>LPNX010285805.1:202243-232863 GCA_001517045.1 Pseudotsuga menziesii | reverse complement strand
TCTCTCGCAGAATGGTTCTCAGTACTAAGCTGAGTTTCAGTCTCACACTGAAAATTGATCAACTACCTGCAGTACCTACTTGGACATCATGTCCCTGGTCCTACACCAGAATATATCTCTGCCTCCACCTGCAGGCTCTACTTGGACATCACGTCCTTGGTCCCAGACCAAAATACCCTAGAGGCATATAGGGGCCCTAGCCACATGCTAGGGGCTTTGACATGGCATCAATCTGCTTGGTCCCAGACCAAGAACCCCAGGAGACTACTAGGGGCCCTAGGGTACCTTCTAGGGTCTTACTCTGTCCTAGTCAACTAACTAGGAAACTATTCTCTGAGAATGGGTCTCGCAGCTGCACTAACTTTAACAATATGGACCCAGTCCAGCACTGGGGGGACTCAACCTTGAGTTGAGTGACCATTCTATTGAATGGTGACATATGGTCTAGGACCACGATGTGGAAATAGCCTAGCACTGGTAGACTCGGCCTAGTTCTGAGTAGCCATTCTTTTGAATGGAGGCACCTGGTCAGTTACCAGGACTCAGCCCGGGGCTAAGGGCCATTCTCTCGAAGAATGGAGGCGCTTGGTCTGTTACCAAGTATTTGACTTAGTGTCAAATTATGCAACCTATGGCTGAGGCACCTGGTTTGTTACTAGGAAGACACTATAAGCCCTAGACTGGGTCTAGGCATGTGCGACACTCTGACCCTTGATCAGTGGGCTTTGTGATCTTCTCCAAGGCTTAGCTACCCTTGGTTAAGACACCTTAGTACCCAATCTTGGTGTCACACAGAGTGTGAGATAAAAGCATTAGTAATTATCTTTGTTTATGATGATGTACTTTGAGTGGGGTTAAAAGACCACCTTGTATTGACCACAAGGCACTTGAAGACAAAAGTAAAAAATACATAAGGACCATTAGTACCACTAAGGGGTCAAATTGAAAGTGCAAAAAGACCTTTGGTACAACTAAAGGTAAAAGTCAAAATTATAAAAGAATAAAATAATGATATTTGGTTCTTTCTAATTTTGGTCCACTTATAGGTGCCTCAAAGGATATAAAAGAAGATCAATCCATTTCATTATTACACACACTCTCTCACAGGTATAGCTCTTCAACTAAAGATTGCACAGGTTATTGAAGAGAAGGAAAATTAAAGTGATGCCCTAGCATGGATGAGACTAGCTAGGTCATTCATAGCTATTCTTATAAACCCTAAGCTAGGGTTTTTCAGCAACAACATCTTCTTCCAGTTTTTGTGAGCTAAGGGCCTTACCTTATCTCTCTCGTCAACCACGGGAAACATCAAAGTCTCATAGGCAGCTTCAAGTGTTTACGGGCGGCCCTAACCTTCATGGGCTACCTCTCTCTTCTCACGAACAGCATTGGAGAGGGATCGACCCTCCTCCTCACCCTCGGGCAACCCATAGCAGTCATACTCGTGAGGGTTTTGGCCCACGACCAACCCTCGAGTAGCCTACAGGCAGACCCAAGAAGGCTTCCATGGCCACACAGACCTCCGAGCAGCCTGTGGGCATACCCGTGAGGGTTCTTTAGCATCCCTCAGGGCTGTCGGGTCTGTACAGACCCTCGGGAAGCCTACGGGCCAGCCCTAAAGGCCTTGGCCTGGGCAGTCTGCTCTCCAGGCAGCAATAGGGCTGCACAGCAGAGCTGTCGGGCAGGAAAACAAGGCAACTAACAGGTAGGAGAGAGAAACACATCAAGGCAAAAGTTAAACAAATCTGGGAAATAGAAGGAAAAACAGATTCGAGCAAGGTCTGAACAGTTTGGGCAGGAGAGAGAAGATTAGGGCATCAAGCCCTAATTCTAATAAAACGCCAATTTGGCATTTTTGAAAAAAAAAATGATCTGTTGTGTAATTGTGAGACAAACCTAGTTAAGGTTTATGGATTTTTTGGAAAAACTCAGTCATCTCATTTACAAGATGAACTACTAATGCTTTTGGGGTTTTTGCAATGTTCCCCCAAGTTTCTGGGACGCGGGAGCGCAGGAGCGGGGAAACGCACATTGGGGACGTGTGGAGACCACCCCCAAATTTTAGCGAAATTCAAGGGGGGCGGGGGGACGTCCAGGTCTTAATAAAAATTAATATTATAAATAATTAAATCCCAGCAATAACAATTCAATGATTCATCCCATGTAAACTACTAAAAGTAAATAATAAATAGTAATTACTAAGTTTATCATTGTGCAACGTAAATCATAATATAGCAAATTAATAATACAAACACATTATACAATTCATCATGATAATTTTCAAATTTGTCATTTGAATCTCGATATTCATATTTCTAATTTCAGTCATTGTAATTGAAAATAGTGAAATAGTGAAATTGAAACGCACATTGGGGACGTGTGGAGACCACCCCCAAATTTTAGCGAAATTCAAGGGGGGCGGGGGGGCGTCCAGGTCTTAATAAAAATTAATATTATAAATAATTAAATCCCAGCAATAACAATTCAATGATTCATCCCATGTAAACTACTAAAAGTAAATAATAAATAGTAATTACTAAGTTTATCATTGTGCAACGTAAATCATAATATAGCAAATTAATAATACAAACACATTATACAATTCATCATGATAATTTTCAAATTTGTCATTTGAATCTCGATATTCGTATTTCTAATTTCAGTCATTGTAATTGAAAATAGTGAAATAGTAAATTACTAAAGACTTAAGTCTGAAATAAAGACTAAACAGCAGTTAAAATTAAAATTTTGTTTTTTTAAACTTAAATTGGGAAAATCGTTGGGGGTGTCTAGGAGCCCCCCAGTTTCTGGAGGGGGCGTGTGGGAGCCCCCCTTCACTAGAGCGCACTGTAGAACAGGAGGACGCGCCCCCTTGTGAGTTTCCAAGAGTTTCCGGATTTTGGGGACGCTGGGAAACATTTCCCCACAATCCCCCGAGCCCTCGAGGCGCAGGGAGGTCCCCATGTAACACTGGGTTTTTGTCCTTTAAAATTTCCCCAGTGAAAAATCTTGTGTTCAATGTGTTGATGTGACTGATGTTGTTTACTGCACTTGTCATTTATTTATGTTAGTTTGCAAAATTTTAAAAGTATTCATGCTAATGCTAAAATTCAACATGGTATCAAAGCTTAGTATGTGAAGACACAGTAAAGGGAGATTGTTGTTGTCCTCCTAGACCTTGGGATAAGTTTTGTAGACTTAACATTTGACCAAGTAGTAGAGATGGCCGTCAATATCTTTAGACCGGAAGAGAAGCTACAAGGTTCAACTAACTACAACTCCTGGAAGGCGAGGTTGACAACTATTCTAGAAGATAATGACTTGGATGTGTAGAATTTTCAGCACTCTCCCAACCCGGTTTCCAACTCCGTTTAAAACATTGTTTAATGCCCAACCCAATTTGTTTTTCTGCTGCAAATTAGATTTTTCTCATAAACAATAAGGACTGAAACACAAGAAGAGTTTCTACAACATTTACATGAACAACAAATTAAACACATTCACACATAATTCCAGACACAGTATTTTTGGTCCAATGACCCAGGAAAAACCCCAACCTCCAGGGAAAACCTGTGACAGAGAAATTTTTATTATTTGGAAAATTTACGACAATAGACAGAAAAAATTTCAGACCAACTTATCTCAACTGGAAGAAATAGTCTGCCTTGTTTTCCATGCCCAACAGAAAAAATACAAACTCAGAATTTTTCTTGTTAGCTGCCTCCTCGATTTCTGTGCTGTTGTACGGACTGTACGACAATCGTACGGATTGGCTGTACGACCACTCTGTATAGTCTATCTCAAAAATCGTGCCAAGAGAAAATTGCCTCAAGATTTGTGCCCAGTTTCACTGCCTCAAGAACCATGGCCCAATCTGCATTGAAAATCGTTCTATACTTTCTGCCTCGGGATCCGTGTTGCTGCATGGAATCTGTACTGTACGGCTTGTACCGAACAACAATAAATGTTGTTGCTACTACCTCGATTTTCGTGCCCTGTTGCTGTTATTTCCTTCCTCGATTTGCGTGCCAAGAGAAAAAAAACTCCTGCTGCTATTTTCTCCTCAGAAAATGGCTCTCTTCTCTCAAAATGCAAAAGTGCCTCTTCACTTGGAAAACTTTCCTTTTAGGTAAAAAATTAGGGTGAATGAAAAGACATCTAATCCTAGGGCTTAGATTAGACTAGATGAGTGGTTGTGATTAAAATCACTTTTCTCCACAAAATAATTAATTTCACTCACTTTTTAAGAATTTCACTTAAAGTGCATTTTATTCTCTAAAGTGCAATTAATGCTCATCTCAAGTCATTAATATAAAGTCCAAGTGACTTTACCCCTTTTCCTAGTGACTTAGGCAAATGTCACCGAGGGGAACAACTCCTAGGTAAAAACTCAACACTCCCTCTTACCGAGGAAGTTGTTCTTCACCACACCCAACTTGTCTTTGAAATGAATAAACTTGCCTCTTCCAAAAGACTTCGCCAGGATATCTACAAATTGCTCATCAGTGGAAATGTACTGCAAAGTCACTGCTCCTCTCTAAACATAATCACGAATGAAATGATACTTGATCTCAATATGCTTTGATCTGTCGTGAAATACACGATTCTCAGAGCGCTGGATGCAACTCTGATTGTCATAGTAAATCATCGTAGGCCTCATGTCTTGATTAAATAAATCAACCAATAACTTGCGAAGCCACAATACCTCGCAATTGGCTTGACTAGCTGCCATATATTCAGCCTCTGCAAAAATCAAAGCAACAGGCTTTTGCTTCCGACTGAACCACGACACTGCTGCCGAGCACAAACTGAAACAACATCTGGAAGTGCTCTTCCGATTTGCCACACTACCTGCCCAATCTGAATCTGTGAAGCCAGTCAATCTGATCCCATCGGATCTCCTATAGTCCAGACCATACTCCACTGTCTTTGCAAGGTGTCTCAACACATATTTTGCGACAACCCAGTGCACACTCCTTGGCTCCACCATGCACTGACTGAGTGTGTTCACCGCAAAACACAAATCTGGCCAAGAGTTGACCAGATACATCAAAGAACCAATGACCTGACGATATAATGTAGGATCCACCAACTCTCCCTCAGAAGCATGAAGCTTCTTCCAGTTGGTGATCATAGGTGTAGACATCGGCTTGTAACCCTCCATTCGAAATCTCCTCAGAATATAAACTGCATACTTTCCCTGTCCCAGGAAAATATGACCAGGCTCCTGCCAAACCTTCAATCGAAAAAAAATAGTGCATCAACCCAATGTCCATCATCTCATACTCTGAAGCAATATCTCTCTTGCAAACTGCAATAGGTCTCTCTCCCCCTGTGATAAACAAGTCATCCACATACAACAGAAGAATGAGCGGATCATCTCCAACCATGATGAAATAGAGATTCAGATCTGCCTCACTGTTATGAAAACCCATCCGCTGCAAGAGTCAATCCTAGAATACCAAGGTCGAGGAGCTTGCTTCAGCCCATACAAGGCTTTCTTTAGCCTGCAAACATGAGACTCTCTCCCATGAATCTCAAAGCCATGTGGTTGCTCCACAAAAACCTCCTCCTATATGATTCCATTGAGAAATGCGGTCTTCACATCCATCTGATGGATCTTCCAACCCGTTTCCGCAACAATGGAAATAAATGCCCTGATAGAAGTATAATAGGAAACTGGTGCAAAGGTCTCATTATAATCAACTCCCTCAACCTGTGAGAAACCCCGCACCACAAACCGAGCCTTGTACTTCTCTATACTATCATCTGCAACATGTTTTAGCTTGTAAAGCCAACGAGAAGTCACCACTGACTTCCCCTCAGGTCTCAAAACAATCTCCCAAACATCGTTCTTCATGATGGAATGGTTCTCTTCCATCATGGCATCTCTCCAAACATGATGCTGAGAGGCCTCCTCAAACGTAGATGGCTCAGAATCACAAAGACTAGCCACTAATGCCATACCCAATATGTCTGGCATCTGAATAGCCCTCACAGGCTCCTTGGGTTTTCCAAACTCTATCGCTTCTTTCAAGGTGTCCTGAAGCCACTTAGGCTTCTTCTTCCTTGAAGACTGCTCCCACATTAGTATGTCCTCATCTGATGAACTCCCAGAGGTAGAAGACCCAATAACCTGTGAACCAAAAGCTAGTGTACCAACCACTGGTGAACCCTGTGATCCTGTAGCTCTGAACGGTGAACCTGTAACCTGAGATCCAAAACCTGCCCTTGAAGATCTTGCTGATTGAACCACTAAAACTGGAGAACCTGTGCTTATACTCTGTGGTCCAGTAACCCCGGAAACCTGTGAACCTGTCAACTACACTGACGGTACCTGTGAAACTACCTGAGGTGTGGAATCTGCTGCTCTCCCTGCTCTGACTCTCTAGACTTCCTGGAGGCCCGCTCCTCAAATCTCACTTCCCTCCTCATAACAACCTTCCTCTGAGAAGGAAGATAAATGCGAAAGGCCTTCGAAGTCTCATCATACCCCACAAAGATGCCTATCTCTAGTGTGGGCTCAAATTTTGTCCTCTTCTCAAAAGGTACATGTAAGTAAGTCAGGCAACCATATATCCGAAAATGACTCACCTCAGGCTTCTTGCCTATGAAACTCTCCTTAGGTGTCTTGTTCCCCACGACACGATGGGGACTCCTGTTCTGAAGATAAACAATTGTACTGCATGCCTCTGCCCAAAGGAAGAAAGGAAGTGACTAATCATCTAACATAGCTCTAGTTGCTCCAACAATAAATCTGTTCTTCCTTCCTGCCACTCCATTCTGCTCAGGAGTGTATGGTATTGTCAACTGTTTCTGAATGCCCTCCTGTCTGCAAAACTCATCAAACTCCTTGGAGGTATACTCACCCCTATTATCTGATCTGAGTGCCTGAATCTTCCTCCCTATCTGGTTCTCCACAAGAGCTTTGAACTCTTGGAACCTCTGCAAGACCTCCTTAGATTTCTTGCTCTTCAAAAAGTAGATCCATGTCTTCTTGGAATGGTCATCGATGAATGTCACATAATACTCGAACCCTCTCAGAGAAACAACTGACATGGGACCACACAAGTCGGAATGTATCAAGTCAAGAATTGCTACTGACCTACTATCATTGCTCATAAAAGCAGTCTTGGTGTACTTTCCCAAAGCACACCCCCTGCAAACATCACTATGCTCTGTGCTGAAATCTGGCAACCCTGTAACCATATGCCTCAACAATCTCAAAGCTGGATGATGCAAATGAGCCATCTTCCTATGCCACAGCTCACAAAGCTTGCTGCCGCTGTTATGTGCCAAAGCATGCTGAGGCTAAAACAAGAGCTTGTACAGTTTCCCACACCTGACTCCAGTGGTGTAGGAAGCAGATGTTCCTGCAGTCTTGGGAAAAACGCACACATGTCCATCTAGGAAGGACACCCCAAGACCCCTATCCTCGATCATGGAAACTAAGATTACATTCTTCTTCAGCCCAGGTACAAACAATACATCTCTCAAACTCATGGGACTCATGGACTCTCTTTGAAAAGTAATGGTCCCACGCCCAACTGCTCTAACAACTGTGTCATCCCCCAACACTACCTCCACATCAATCTCTTCCTGTGAAAGCTCGAAGAACATCTCTCGAGCACCTGTCATGTGGCTCGAAGCTCCACTATCAATATACCACATGTTGGTGGTGGATGCACTCAAAGAATGGCCTGTCAACAAGGAATACTCCCTCTCTATATCTATATCTGCACAGATGATGATGGATGCTCTCTCTCTATCAACCTGCCCAGCACAGAGAGAAAAATCTCTCTCAAATCTAGCTACAAAATTGTCAACCTCTGCAATAGCTGCTGTCTGTTGTTGCTTCTTCTTCTTCTTCAGTGGACACTGCCCAATATAGTGCCCAAACTTTTGACAAGCGAAGCACTTCACAGTGCTCAAATCCTTCTTCTGTCCCTCCTGCTGCTTAGCCCCACCCTTCTTGGGGCCCTTCTTGAACTTCTTCTTCCCCTTAGCAGTCAATACCACATTCTCCTCATCCTCCCTAGTAGTAGAAGAGTTGCCCTACACAAGATCTCTCTGGGTCTCCTCCTGAACAAAGTTATCCCAAGTCCTGTCCCATGTAGGTAAGTTCTCCCTAGCTACTAAAGCCTCCACAAAAACAGCCCAACGCTTTGAAACCCCATTCAAAGCTGTCTGCATTAGCTCCGAACCAAGAACAGACTCCTCCACTGCTGCAAGCTCATCTCTCACCTGAGAGATCCTAGTAAGGTAGGAGATCACACCCTCAACTTTGGCCATCTTGATGCTTTTCAACTTCTCCCTCAAAACCATCTTCCTATTCTCATTTGAGCTTTGAAACAAGCTAGTCAAAGCATCCCACATCTGATACGCACAGGTCTTACTCGAAATGTGTGGGATCACATGGTCTTTAACTGCATCTAGGATTATTCTTCTAGCCTTTATGCCCTTCTTGTTTAAGGCAAAAAGTGTTGCTGCATCAGTGGAAGCAGGTACTACAATAGGAATTGCTGTAGTATTGTGAACCACCTCATCCCACAACTCATTTTCCTCCAATATCAGCACTAGCCTAGCTTTCCATGGAACAAAATTCCTAGCCCCATCAAGCCTATCCTCCAACCTAAGTCCTGTAGCCATTTTCTATGCAAAGTTCAAGTTTCAACAAGGTGTTGCCCGCTGACAAAAGAAATCACTGAAGTCTGAAATTTTTCACTGTGTATAAATCTGCCCTCTCTTCAACAAAGCTTTGATACCATGTAGAATTTTCAGCACTTTCCCAACCCAGTTTTCAACTCCGTTTAAAACATTGTTTAACGCCCAACCCAATTTGTTTTCTATTGCAAATTAGATTTTTCTCATAAACAATAAGGATTGAAACACAAGAAGAGTTTCTACAACATTTTCATGAACAACAAATTAAACACATTCACACATAAATTTCAGACACAGTATTTTTGGTCCAATGACCCAGAAAAAACCCCAACCTCCGGGGAAAACCTATGAGAGATAAAAATTTATTATCTAGAAAATTTACAGCAATAGACAGAAAAAATTTCAGACCAACTTATCTCAACCGAAAGAAATATTCTGCCTTGTTTTCCGTGCCCAACAGAAAAAAAATACAAACTCACAATTTTTCCTGTTAGTTGCCTCGATTTACGTGCTGATGTATAGACTGTACGACAGTTGTACGGACGGGTTGTACGACCTATCTGTACGGTTTGTCTCGAAAACCATGCCAAGAGAAATCTGCTTCGGGATTCGTGCCCTGTTTACTTGCCTAAAAAACCATGCCCCAATCTGCCTCGAAAATCGTGTTGTACTTTCTACCTTGGGATCTGTGCTGTTGTACAGAATCCATACCGTATGGCCTATACGGAACAACAATAAATGCTATTGCTGCTACCTCAGTTTGTGTGCCCTATTGTTGCTTTATCCTTCCTCAATTTGCGTGCCAAGAGAAAAAAGACTCCTGCTGCTATTTTCTCCTCCTTAGAAAATGGCTCTCTCTTCTCTCAAAATGCAAAAGTGCCTCTTCACTTGGAAAACTTTCCTTTTAGGTAAAAAATTAGGGTGAATGAAAAGCCATCTAATCCTAGGGCTCATATTAGACTAGATGAATGGTTGTGATTAAAATCACTTTTCTCCACAAAATAATTAATTTCACTCACTTTTTAAAATTTTCACTTAAAGTGCACTTTGTTCTCTAAAGTGCAATTAATGCTCTATCTCAAGTCATTAATATAAAGTCCAAGTGACTTTACCCCTTTTCCTAGTGACTTAGGCAAATGTCACTTAGGGGAACAACTCCTAGGTAAAAACTCAACAGGATGACATTGTGTTTAATGTCAATGGAGAGCCAACATCTAATGCTGGTAGACTTGCTTACAAGAAGAAGCAGGTTAAGGCTAGAAGAATCATTTATGATTCTATCAAAGAAACCGTGATGCCCAACATCACAGCATTGAAGACTGCCAAAGAATGCTTTGACACCTTTGCCAACTTGTATGAGAAGAAGGCTCCCAGTCAGAAGAGAGTCTTGAAGAAAAGACTACGAACTTTGAAGCCGAACAAGGATTAAGTGGTTGGTTCTTTCTTCACAAAGATTGCACAGGTAAGAGATCAACTTATTGCTATTGGTATTGTTGTTGATGATGATGACCTTGTGCAAATTGTGGTTGATGGTCTCCCAAGCTCTTGGGAAACCTTCATGGCATTTGTCAGTGGACGAGAGAATCAACCAACTTTTGAAAGACTGTGGCATGATTGCATAGAAGAAGAGGGAAGGACCTCAAGCAAGGTAACCAAGGTAGGTAACCTTGCACTTACAGCACAGACAAAGAAGTTCAAGAAGCCTCAGGGTAAGTTCTTTGATATGTCAAAAGTGGAATGTTATAATTGCCACAAGTTTGGACATTTTGCCAAAGATTGCAGGAAAACCAAGAAGAAATCTAAAAGAAGATTTCAAGCCTCTGCTGCAGAAGCAGAAGAAGAAGAAGAAGAAGAAGAAAACCAGGGCTAACAAAGAAGAACCTAGAAGAGAGTACTACCTGGTTTTTGCTCTCTCTGGTTCTATCACAGACAGTGCTACCTCTTGGTTGTTGGATAGTGGTGCCTCCAGGAACATGACAGGTAACTGTGAAGCTCTCACCAGTTACAGAAAAAAGAAGTTCACCACACAAGTGGAACTTGGAGATATCTCCACTTACAAGATTGAAGGAGTTGGCTCAACTTCACTTCAACTTGACTCAGGTACGGTTCTTCATATTGATGATGTCTTATATGTTCCTGGTTTAAAGAAGAATCTTCTATCTGTTGCTGGCTTAGAGGACAAGGGCTACAAAGTCCTCTTCATGGACAAGAAAGTTTTTTGGGCAAAGGATGAAGACCTAAGCTCAACAGTGCAGATTGGGGTTTGAGAGGGAGGCCTTTACAAGGCTTTCGAAGATTCCACTCATGCTTTGGTACATCATACAGTTGATCCATGTGAACTGTGGCATAGAAGGTTTAGACATCTTCACTACACAATTCTCCCAGGCTTGCAGAAGATGGTCATAGGTATGCCAGAGGTATCTCCAAAACATGATGCAATTTGCAAAGGATGTGCTCTAGGTAAGAACACTAAGAAATCCTTTTCTAGAAGCAAGAATAGATCTAAAGGCAATGTAATGAACGAAATATATAATAATTAAATATTAATAAACATTAATAATTAAATAAATTAATACTTAATGAAGAGACAATTTGATGAAAGGTTATGCCTCTTTACGAAAGGGCACCTAGTATGGGTATTTATACAAGCATCATTCTCGTTGTAATATCATCATTATCTTATCAATCATATATTTTATTATTCATGTATTATTGCAATCTGGCTTATTTGTCCTGGTTATTTCATTAAGAAACAATTTTGTTGTTTCAACAAGTGATGACGATTCTACCATAACACTCAAAGAAGATTCATTCCAACAAAATGAAGAGGAACCTGAAGCTCTCGGGGATAAAGAAACCATAGCAAAAGAAAGAGCTTCAAAAGAATCATGATATGACTGAATCACAGAGAGCAGTAGATCCACCTCAAAAGGTGAACACCCACAAGAGAGGACAAGCTTTGGCACAAGAGATCATCCAAGATGAAGAAAAGTATGGTGCTCCAGATGGGACTTATAGAAAGTAAGAGGCCTTGGTCACACTCCAGTTATGTGGCACTATTGTGTGACATCATTGATGCAAATCCCTCCAACTATGAAGAATCAACCGAGAAGAAAGAATGGAAGGAGGCTATGATTGAAGAGTACCAGTTGATCATGGAGAATGATGTCTAGGATGCAGTGTCGAGACCCGAAGGGATGTCCGTAGTGTCTTCCATGTGGATCTACAAGATCAAGCATGCAACAGATGGCAGCATCAAAAAATACAAAGCAAGGCTAGTGGTTTCTCTAAGAAAAAGGGAGTAGATTATGGTGAGACGTGCTCCATTGACCAGAGACACTTCTCCTGTAAAGTAGAAGTGCATATTGAGTAGAGAACCACATGTGCATAGAAGGCTTTGTACAGGCTCAGAAGACACCCATGGGACAACACATACAGTTGCTTGAAGATGACCCAGAGTGATGGAGATATCAACCTTCGCTGCAAGGTTGAAGATGGAAGCCTACAAAGGATGACAAGTTTATACATGGGTGCAAGAGGAACTTTCAACAAAGTTTGAGATGGAGGATCTCAATATCTAGTGACCTTGAGGGATGACATAGATTGATACATAAAAGATCAGTGGCAGAGGAGGCTACCTGTCACTCCAGTGCAGAATGGCCCGATGCAAAAAGTACAAGATGTAGAGGGAGGATGGTGCTCCGCTTCAGAGGGAGTGACTACAGAAGATCTCAGAGTTCTAGAATCTTGACATGATTCTTGGGATTAGAGGTGTGGCAGAATCCAGAGGAGATTTCCTTAGCTAAGGAAAGTACATGGTCGAGATGTTGGATTGCAAGGCTACATCGATGGCATCAAAGTTGAAGTTGTTGCGTGATCATACTTCAAAGACAATTGATGCCACGGTCTACAGGCAGATGATTGGTTCGTTGATGATGAGCATGAGGCCAAATATATGCTTTGCAGTGAATACCTGGAGCCAATACATGGTGGAGTCGAGATGTGTTCACATGGTTGCGGCAAGCACGTGCTGAGGTACCTGGAGGGTACGAATGAGTATGGCCTCAGATATGCGAGATATTAGAGGATGTTCCTGCAAGATATGTTGACTCTGATTGGGCTGGTAGTGCTACAAATAAGAAGAGCACTTCAGGTTGTTGCTTGAGCTTGAGATCTGGCATGATTTCTTGGTACAATAAGAAGCAAACGAGCGTAGCACTGAGTACAACTGAGGTAGAGTATATTGCAGCTTGTTCAGCAAGTTGTGAGGCAATGTGGCTTCATAAGCTACTTGCGGGATCGTTTGATGTCGACTTAGAGATGACTTGTGTAGCGTAGCACTTCAGGTTGTTGCTTGAGCTTGAGATCTGGCATGATTTCTTGGTACAACAAGAAGCAAACGAGCATAGCACTGAGTACAACTGAGGCAGAGTATATTGCAGCTTGTTCAGCAAGTTGTGAGGCAGTGTGGCTTCATAAGCTACTTGCGGGATCGTTTGATGTCGACTTAGAGATGACTTGTGTGGCGTAGCACATCAAGATCCAATATCACTATATTTCGAGATAAATGAAGCTCCAATATGTGGCGATAGCCGATGTGTTAACCAAGCCGTTAGCCAGAGTGAAGTTTGAGTACTTTAGAGAGAGACTTGGTGTCATCCAGATTGAGGTCCCTAGAAAGAGGGAGTGATGAGACTAGAAGACGCAAATTCACTAGAGATGGTTCTTGCATGGTGGAAGATGTAGGTGGTCCTTGGGACGTAATGCACTTGGGGTGCTCCTGCCTATACTCAGATGTTGGAGACGATGAGAGGTCCATCGGAAGATGCAGATGCAATAGAGATGATTCTCGCATGGTGTCGTAGGTGGTCCTTGGGATGTAATGCACCTGGGGTGCTCCTAGTTATATTGCCATGCCGAAGACGATGAGAGGTCTACTAGGCATAAAGACACTTGGTGTGTGCCTAGGTTGGTTCTCACATGGTGGAAGACATAGGTGGTCCTTGGGACATAATGCACCTGGGGTGCTCCTGGCAGTGCTCCCATGCTGGTAGACGTGGGCTGACCGTTGAGAGATGTAATGCAACTGAGGTGCTGCTGAGTTGTTCCCACTGGGTGGATAAAAAACTGTTGGACATGAGGTGTGCATATGGGTTGCTCTTCGTGTATGATGATGAGATGATCTGGATACAATGAGATGACAGTAGGAGACGTAGGTGATTGTTGTGGCAATGTAATTTGTGGTCCTGGGTTGTACCTACTTGATGGCTTGCTCGTGGGGATGATGAAGCCCTAGATGTGAGCTAGGCCTACATATAGCATGAAATAGCGCTAGCTCTGTAGAACTTCTGAGGACTGATAGCTTCGAAAGATGTCAGTGGTCAATGGTCGACAAGATGAGAATTGATGCAGTAGTTATGATAATTCAAAGATGATGATCTAGTGATGATGATTCAGCGATGATGATCCTATTAGATTTTCTTAAGATCTGATTAGATTATCTAGGATTTTTATCTTAAAGAATAACAAGTATAGCAAAATGCATAAGATATAAAAGATACACAAGATACAAAGATTTTCATTGGGGAAACCATAAAGGAGAAAACCCCGCAAACTTCTTCAGAATAGTAAGATGATCAAAAGCAGTAATAAGAAATATTCAGCAGCTATCTTTCTCTCCTCCTCTGATTGTCTCTCTCTCTCATGCGCCTTAGAGAGTGTGTTAGGTGTGTATAAATCAGGGAGAGTGCTTCCCTATTTATACCCTTTCAAGTCACTGACCAAATATAAGACTCGAGCCTACATGTCATCTCACATGGGGCCTACTTCTCCTAGAGAGACCACAATTACATATTACATGATGTTACACTGGGAACTATTGCCCCGACTTACAACAGAGGTTGTACCTCAAGGTCTAGACACAATTTAGACATCCCGTAAAGGGGTAACACACATCCCCAATGGGGGTACAACAACATACAATGACAATATACATCAAAATATCTTCTGAAGTTACAAATACATCAACACTCCCTCTTAACTAGGAAGGTATTCTCTCTCTATACAGTCATCAACACATCTGGTCAGGTCTTCGTCGCATCATCATCATCACGGAGTCATAGAGTCTTCATCATAGTTGCTGCCATCATCTTCTTATAATTTGATCATCGTCCCATACTATCTGTCATCAAAAGTTTCTTCAGTGCCAACCCTTTTTCATGCTGGATGTAGGCCTAGTCCTCTGCCAGGTCTTCATCTACAGTGCCAGCCCTTTTTCATGCTGGATGTAGGCCTAGTCCTCTGCCAGGTCTTCATCTACAATGCCAACCCTTTTTCATGCTGGATGTAGACCTAGCCCTCTGCCAGGTCTTCATCATCTCTACAAGGCAAGCCATCAAGTAGGTACATCTCAAGACTTATTATATGCCTCTTGCAAAACCTGCAGGATCTCCCAAGACTGATTATATGCCACTGCAAAACCTGAAGGAGCATCCCAGGACTAATTACATGCCTTGCAACACCTGTGTACCCTACTATTACCTCATCATCTTCAGATCGTCTCATTGTCACACGGAGCACAACCCAGATACACATAATACAACACTTACATCAACGACCATGGGAGGCCCAGCCTGCCACCATGTCAGAAACGCCCTCAACACTTACATCAACGACCATGGGAGGCCCAACCTACCACCATGTCGGAAAGGCTCTCAGCACTTACATCAACGACCATGGGAGGCCCAGCCTGCCACCATGTCGGAAAGGCTCTCAGCACTTACATCAACGACCATGGGAGGCCCAGCTTGCCACCATGTCAGAAAGGCTTATGTGTATCTGCGTCTTCCAAACTCATCACTTCCCCTTGGAAGGAACCTCGATTTGAAGTACACCAAGCTTCTCTCTGAAGTATTCAAACTTCACTCTGGCCATTTCTAGCATAGAATCACATCAGGACTGATTACGTCCAAGGATAACCTGCGAGCTTCACCAGGACTGATTGCATCCGAGGAAAACCTACAGGTCTAATTACGTCTAAGCAACCTACGAGCTTCTCTAGGATTTTATGCTCAGACAACCTGTCTCACCCATCTATGTTAAAACTCATCACTCCCTATTTCGAGAGATCTCGATTTGGATCACATACTAGAGCTCCACTGCTCCTCTCTGCATCATACAAAAATGCAAGTTAGATCAATCAAATCAAATAGTAGCTTTCAAAAGAAACATACTACCTCACAAATAGTCGTGCAAGTGGCAACATATTTTTCCTCGGCTGTACCCAGCGCCATGCAGGACTGCATCCTACCAAACCAGTAGCTCATACTGGATCTCAAACCGAAGAAGCAACCCAAGGTGCTCTTCTTCTTAGTGGTGCTACCAATCCAAATCAACATAACCATGCAGGTTAGTCTTCTGATTCGTATCATACTAGAGCCCATACTCAACTGTACCCTTCAGGTATCTCACTGCATTCTTTGCAACCAGGTGAGCATGTCTCAGATCCATCAAGAACTGGCTCAGGTTGTTCACAGCAAAGCATTCTTCTGGTCTTATATTCGTCAGGCACATCAATGAACAAATCATCTGATGATACATCGTGGCATCAACTGTCTTTGATGAAGCATCACTCAATAGCTTCAAGTTCAATGCCATAGGTGTGGCCATGGCCTTGCAGTCCATCATCTCGAACCTCTTCAAGATCTCCATTGCATACTTCCCTTGTCCAAGTGAGATTCCATCCGCACTCTGCCACACCTCCATGCCTAAAAAGTAGTGCATCATACCCAAGTCCTTCATCTCAAACTCGGTAGCAAGTCTCCTTCTTGCATCTTTAATGAGTTCCTCTTTTCCTGTCAAGAATAGGTTATCGACATATAACAGGGGCATCGCTGGTCTTCCGCCTTCAACCTTGAAGTAAAGGTTGAAATACGCTTTACTCTCAGTAAAGTCTAGAGCCATCAGTAAGTTGTCCATCCTGTCGTACCATGTCGAACCTCAGGATCTTCTTGTAGTCACTCCCTCTGAAGCGGAGCATCATTCTCTCTCTGCCTTTCGTACTCTATGTATTGAAACATTCTGTAATGGAGTGACAAGTAGCTTCCTTTGGTACTAATATTCTATGTATCCATCTAGGGTCACTAGATACCAAGATCCTCTATCTTGAACTTTTTTGAAAAGTTCTTCTTGCACCCATCTGTGAGCTTGTCCTCTTCAATCTTGTAGCAAAGGTTAAGATCTTCATCACTCTAGGTGATCTTCAAGCTCCTTATGTAACTGTATGTTCTATCGCATGGGTGCCTTCTAAGCTCATACAAAGCCTTCTTTAATTTGCACACATGAGTTTGCCTGTCATGTGTCTCAACTCCCAGTGGATGCTCTATGTATACTTGACTCGTCACTGGTGCAAATGTCTCTTCGTAGTCTATGCCTTCTTTTTGTGAGAAGCCTCGTGCTACGAATCTTGCCTTGTATCCCACAATGTTGCCATCCACTGCATGTTGGATCTTGTAGATCCATATGGAAGACACTACAGACTTCCCTTTAGGTCTCGACACTGCATCCTAGACATCATTCTTCTTGAACTGGTACTCTTTGATCATAGTCTCCTTCCCTTTCTTCTTGTCTACTTCTTCATAGTTGGAAAGCTATGCATCAATGATGTCACTCAACGGTCTCACATAACTGGAGTGTGTCTAAGGCCTCTTGCTTTCTTTGGAAGTCTCATCATACTATTCGTCATCTTGGATTATTTCTTGTGCCCAATGTGGTCTTCATCTCTCGAGGTGAATCTACCATTCTCTTTATATTCT
The DNA here is from genome assembly GCA_001517045.1 of Pseudotsuga menziesii. Classification (NCBI taxonomy): domain Eukaryota; kingdom Viridiplantae; phylum Streptophyta; class Pinopsida; order Pinales; family Pinaceae; genus Pseudotsuga; species Pseudotsuga menziesii. Next base: position 215,386 of record LPNX010285805.1, on the reverse strand, counting down.
TCTGAAGCTCTTTCTTTCGCCATGGTGTCTTTGACCCAGGAAGCTTCAGGTTCCTCTTCTGAATTGTCGTTACTTGTTCTTTGGAATTATCTACAAGTCAAGTTCAGCTGCATGATTAGAAACATATCATAATTTCCAAAACATATTAATAGTGACAAATATATGTCACATAGCCATGCGACTATTTTAGCCAATGCTCCAACATTCATCCATATCATGTATACATACAGTAATTTCTAGATGCATTCTACCCCAATGCTATTAAGAGTGTGTACTACTCCTAATATGCCAGCAAAGAGGTTTTAATCTAGATAAGTAGTAATGGAATGTTGTACAACATCATTGAATTCTTACCCATCATGTGCAATTCAGTAGTATAAATGCAAATACTCAAACATGCATAACACATCAACTGAATATAAACAAATGCATAACCAAACAATATCATGAAATGACAATTGAATACTTATCTTTATTTGTTTCGTGGTTAGACTCCTTGAGCCTTCAACTTCATCATCTTCTACATTCATAATAGCATCATTTCTTATCCAAATGCTAAGATCGATAAGAGGTTCTTCAAGAATTGAGTTCTTCATATTCCTCATCGCTTGAGGGATCTTTCTTTGAATCATGAGAGCTTGATCTTCAGTTGCTCCCATCTTCTCTTCTCTTATTATGAGTCGAGCTTCTTCTTGTGTACACTCTTCCTAGAGTCTGTTGAAGATAATCACTTACTTCTGGCACACGTTCCTCGAATGAATGAATCCCATGATCTTGGGAGGCCATTCAAGGTGGTTGTAACAATCTCTTGTTCTTCTCCGATTGCTTCGTCATAGCATTGAACACTTCCTTTTGGTGTCTTCAAGGATGACACATGAGGAATGAGATGATCTTTAATAGAATTTGCAATGATTCTCTTGGCTCTAGCTTTAGCCTCATCTCCCTCTGGCTCTTAGAACTTCCTTACTGAAATACTTATCCAAGTCAATTTCTTCAAGGATCACGGAGGTCCGATACTTTCATACCCAAAAGTTGTCCGCTTCACCAAGCTTGTCATCAAGCTGGGTGTGATTAGTCATTTTGAAATGAGAGCCTCAAATGTAAATAACAAAAATTTAGATCTTACTGATTTGAGGTGTCCGTCTTGGCTCTGGAGATGGCTGATGTAGGGTTTGTCAGAGAAACCCTAATTTTCAAAACTTGGAATAATGGAGGGAAGCTCTCGGAACAAGAAACCCTAGTTTTCCAATTTCTTCTCCAGAAACGATTGATATTGATTCTGTTGTATCTCGGAAGGTTCGTCTCCTTACATTCTAAAACTTCTCACTAAGATAGCCTGATATGTCTTCTTTCCAACCCCACAGGTTAGAGCAAAAATGGATTCTCCAAGTGGGACTTATTCGGATTTTCCCAAGGTGACTGTTTTGGGGACTGTTCAGCATAAAGAACTTGTACGGACTGCCACATGTCATTGTTTCACATTATGGGTATGAAAAGCGTACCACAGAAACTACAGTCTGTGCCCTACCTACAACATCTTGCAAAATTTCGTTTGGACCTTCCTAGCCCGAGATACAACAAATCTCTCTAGGTCACCTGTTTGTGACTTTATTCTAGAGGAGGATGGAACCCTAATTTGGAGGAACCATATCTCCTGAAGTATAGCGAATCTGAGGATGAAACTTTTACAGTGTACAACACGAATTTCTCTTCGACCTGTAAAACTTTCGGCTTCTGAGCCTTCTCCAATCTCGCGTTATAGCGAAAGTGCTAGGATTACTAAATTCAATCTTCTAGGGTTTTCAGGCATGAAACCCTAATTTCTATTAGCTGCCATTGCAGCTGTATTTCGGCTGTACAGTGAAACTTCTCTGATTCAGAAACTGACACCACCAATAGATGCGTCCTAGTGAGGCGAGTTAGCCTAGCCCTCCTTGCTTGATGATCTGTGGAGATAACACCTTCAACTAGGAAGTTCTAGTTCCCGCAGCTGCACAGTGCCTTCTTTCAGAGAGGCTCTGATACCATGTTAGATTTTCTTAAGATTTGATTAGATTATCTAGGATCTTTATCTAAAAGAATAACAAGTACAGCAAAATGCATAAGATATAAAAGATACACAAAACACACAGATTTTCATCGGGGAAACCATAAAGGAGAAAACCCCGCAAACTTCTTCAGAGTAGTAAGATGATCAAAAGCAGTAATAAAAAATGTTTAGCAGCTATATTTCTCTCCTCTTCTAATTGTCTCTCTCTCTCCTGCGCCTTAGAGAGTGTGTTAGGTGTGTATAAATGAGGGAAAGCTCCTCCCTATTTATACCCTTTCATGTCATTGACCAAATATAAGACTCGAGCCGACATGTCATCTCACATGGGGCCCACTTCTCCTAGAGAGACCACAATTACATATTACATGATGTTACACTGGGGACTATTGCCCTGACTTACAACGGAGGTTGTACCTCAAGGTCTAGACACAATTTAGACATCCCGTAAAGGGGTAACACACATCCCCAATGGACAACAACATACAATGATAATATACAATAGAATATCTTCCGAAGTTACAAATACATCAACAGATCCAACTATGATGTCTAGAGACTGTGTCCAGTCGCGACGATGACCGGGTCGAGAGAATACCTTCCTAGTTAAGAGGGAGTATTATTGAAAATGTAACTTCGAAAGATATTCTATTGTATATTATTGTTGTATTTTACTGTACCTCCATTGGAAATGTTTTTTCCTCCGTTCAGGGATGTCATAATTGTATTTGGTCATGCCAGAATATCGAGGTAAAACCTCCGTTGTAAGTTTGGGCAATAGTCCCCATAAGAAGTATTATATAAAAATGTATTTTGAGTCTTCCTAGGTAGGTCGGCCCCAATCAGAGAACTTGGTCGACCTAGTTAGGTAAGTGCATCACACAACTGAAGAATATAAATAGGGAGGCACCCTCCCTCATTTTAACACACTCACTTGCTCAAGTTCGCTAAAGATAGAGAGAGACAAGTGCGCCAGAGTGAGAAGAAGAAGAAGTTGCCGAAGATATTTTTCTCTAGGTATTCTATCTTGGTTTGACATTGTATTTAGTGATGAAACTATTCTGAAGAAGTTTGCGGAGTTTTCTCCTTTATGGTTTCCTCGAGGAAAATCTTTGTGTTCTTGTGTATTGTTGTGCTTGTCTATCTTTCAGTTTAAAGATCTAACATAATTGAATTAAAGTGAAAACTCTAACAAATATCTCCCATGATATTTTCCTTTGCATTTAATTTATTCAACATCTTACTTTTGAGAGTACAAGACTCTTTTGACTTTGATAAAGGCATTCATACATTGGAATCGTAGCGAGACTGTATGTCGTTATAATATTTCATTCACAAAGGGGAAAATGAAGGGGATGAGTGAATTGGCTTAACATGATGAAAATGGCTAGGTAATAATATAGGATATGAATTAAATCACATTGACTTAGTTCACCAAGCTACATATTAACATCGAATAACACACTTATTAAATAAAAAGAGAACCCCTAAGGTTAGACTAAGACAATCAATAATCAAAGTGTGTGAGTCATCATGAAAGTGTAAATGTAATATCTAATGCTAACATACCACCACGCCAGAAAACATGCTAAATAAAGATGAGGGTTAGAGATGTCACAACACTAGGGGGTGATGTTCTAGCTTTGTCTAGGCATATCACGAACCATGGACCATCTAGTAGAACTGGGTGAACCTCTAACCACTAATCTATAGTGTAACCACAAATCTCATATAGGGACAATTGATCAATATTTACCCCTTGCTGAAAGAGGGGTAACAGACCATGATATATTTTGTGGTATGCTTTTCATCCCTCACTTAGTAAGGGATACAATTCACTTTCCTTGCTTGAGAAATAGTGTTTTCAGCTACACTTATAGGAAATCTTGTACAAGATGCACCTCTTGGACACGATCATCAAACCTACTATCCTTTTATAGTTCTTCTAGGATTGAGAAAACCCAGAATCTCCTATTACGACATATGATATGTTGCAAATAGATGGTTCCTCAGACCATCATCTAGCAATTGTGGCCCCATCCTTTACACCTCAAGAATGTCTTTATACTTGTCTTCTTCCTCCATAGGATCTAGACTCTAGGAGACAACCTTAGGGGGTTGAAGGTGATTTTTCTTGGCTCTCTTCTCTTTGAAAGATATTACTTTTGCAATCACCTAGGGATGTTGGTGAGGTTGGCTCTCTGAAGCCTCCTTATTACTCTAGTTTGTTGGCATTTTTATTAATGGCTTCTCTTTTCAATACTCCTTGGATGCCCATGGTCAACTTTTTCCTTCCTAATTGGATTTCAATAGTGTGGTTTGAGAGGATATTAATAGAGAGTACATCTAGGTCACTTGGATAACCCCCCCACCTTGAGAGCCTGAGTCCTAAGATGGTTTTTTTATTTTTGGCTCTTCATGTAGTTGACATAGAGTTTTATTGTTAGACTTTCATGTATGTGGAGATATTGGATGCATAGCTTGGGATCTCTTTGTTTTCAATTTAGGGTGTGATCTCACCATCTTCAGATTTAGATAGATCATCGTGTTCCATGGTTAGATAGGATTTGTAGATTATGTTAACTGCAAGAAATTGAGTCAGAGGGGCACCTCATCTTCATATTTAGCATCTATTATTTGGGGGAGGTTCCATTGCCTTTATTGGGACTTAAGGCATTCATTCTCTACTTTCTTCCTCTATCTAGACCAGATATGCCTTGCTTTGTTTTATAAGGGAGGTTACAGATCTTTTGAGGACCTCCCTAGCTAGACTCCATTAATCAGATAACTTGTTTCTTTCCTTTTCTTCTTGTCTACTGTTTGCAATAAGTGGAGCGTAGAGACCCATGATAATTACAATTTGACATTAGATTAGTGAGAGTCGAGACCATTGATCTCTATCAATCTTCGGCTTCTAGCCTCACCCCAATGAGGATTTTGAGGATTTCTAGTTCCTAATCTTAGCACTTGTCTCATCTTAGTTCTCCACTTGGACCAATTGCTTGCTCCCTTGGTTTGGGAAACTAATCTTAGTTCCTAATCTTAGCACTTGTCTCATCTTAGTTCTCCACTTGGACCAATTGCTTGCTCCCTTGGTTTGGGAAACTAGTCTGTCATGACCAATTTCCTTTTAACAGCCTCAAGTGTTAGTTGAGTCTTAGACTCTTAACAGATTGTTCTCGACTTCATCCCAATATTTCATAGTTTGACCCTCTTATCATAGTTTGACCCTCTCAAACCTAGATTTTCCCTTGAGGACATCATCATACAATGTATTGGCTCCTGTTCTGTGGTTGATGGTTCACCAAGGATGTCTTCACACAGTAGCTTAGATTCTTTTATTTTATGTTTTACCTTTTAGCTTCTAAGAGTCACTTTGGCAATTCTACAATGCGTCACAACTGGATTGTAGTTTTGAGTTCCATGACCTAGCTTTTCGGTCATTCATGGACACTAAATCTTATCTTAGCTTAGTTTAAATGTTGTTGGTTGTTTTTATGACCGTATTTTATTTTATTTTATTACATCACCCATGTCATTAGGAAAGAAGTCTCTCAAGAATGGATATTTGACATTTGATTACAGAAAAAGTATCTTGAACTCTTTTTCTCGTTAACTTGGAGAATTTTACTCGTTAGATATTGACCACTGAATCTGAGCATCACCTTATCTTTTGACACCCCATATAATATGATATCAAAGTGCGGTTCCATTGTCTATACAAAGATTCAGGGGATTCCTCGTTAGCTTTTTCAGGAAACCAAACCAATGATGCTTAGCTCTATTTAATAGGGTTTTCCCAAGACGAAACATGTTACACTAATTACTTCCTTCTTCTCCACGATATTGACAATTGAGAATTGTAAGTGACGTGCACAACCTCATGTTGCACCAGTTTCTAGATTGGCACAACCTTTTATTTCATCTAGACCGATGGCTAGTAGGCCAGTTACCAATAGGGTCTTCGAGAGTGATGTGGGAGCATCCTTGGCAAAGATAGCTACCCTGCACAAACCTTGACTTTTGTAGCTAATTAAGTCGGTTATGTATTTAATCCTTTGTCTTGAGTCATCAGTGAATTAGAAGGTACAGGGAATCTAGATTCTATATACATCATTTTTATGGCTCAAAACTCACCTGACACGCACAATTTTATTTTGGTGTGCATTCTTTAAAATTTTGAAAAGTATCAAAAACTAGAAATTGCCATTTTTTGAAGCTTATAACTGCTGCTTGAGGCTAGATTGATGCCATATGAAGATTTGGATTTGTATCACACCTAGGATAATCTAGCATGGTACCCTTGGTTTTCCCCGAGAAAACATTTTGATATGATTTGCTTGGAGTACAAACGGCCATGCCAATATTATTTGCATTTCTTAGACAAGAGAGTAGATTTTTCTTGTTTTGCTACAATAGGAACTTTTTGGTTAGGCAACTTGAAAATCCAAATCTGGACTTGTAATGAAGCTTGGTTGTCCATTGATCAAAATAGTGAAATTGTTGATTTTGTGGATCAACTACATGAATCTAAAGAATAATTTGAAAATTCCAAGGACCAAGACATGGATTTTGCAGTTGATGAATTCAGGATATTCTCTTGGACTCCACATGGAATACTCATCTACAAATTGGCATGCATTTTCTTGAGCCACCTCATGCTGATTTGCACTTTGTTTTAATGCCTAGAATTCAATTTTCTCAAATTTTGCATATATTTGGATTATGAAAGTTTTGCAACTATTTTGAGTCATATTATTTTGTACTGTCAATAAAGGGTCAATTTCATATTTAGACTTAGCATTCAATTAGAAGCTGAAAGTATCAAGTACTCATGTAACGAAGCAACTTCCAATCCATTTGTTTTAAATATGTTTAGAATTGAGAGAAAGGGGCTTTGGGTCCTTTGAGTGTAGAAGTGTTGAGGGGCCTTTGGCTATGGCTGTAGATGTTTGTGAGAGTGTAGAAGTGCAAGATTAGACCCTGCTATGGGAAGTAAAGAGTTCCAAAAGTTTTCAAAATTCTTTATGTTTACAATAAGGAATGCATGAATGTGGCCGTGAATATCTGCTATTTGAATCTTAATTGCAGTTGTTTGAATGTGTGTTTCCATTGTTAGGATATTTAAACACTTAGGAGTTAGTTAAGATCAACTTGATATAAAGTATCTTTAGGTAAAGTGTGTTTCTTTGGTATGCATTTGTACACATGTAATCCGACGATCACGATATGTTCTTGACATAGAGTGATCCACGGTTCATTCTCACCTCAATCTTAACGACCATTGATTCATGGCGTAACACTCGATTAGTCCATGATCTCTATTTAAAGACCATGGATGGTCATTTGCTAGTTGATTGATTATGAGAAGCTCATTGTAACATTCTTTTCTTTTGCATAAGAATATTGCCTCAATTTTGTTAGATTTTGCACTTGAATAGTAGTTATATTATATCTCTAAACAAATTCTACTATATCACAATAATAAGCAATAGGATCACTGAAAGATAGACAAGCACATCATACAAAAGAGACACAAATATTTCTCCTTGGGGAAACCCTTAAAGGGAAGAAAACCCAACAACTTCTTCAGTATAGATTCAGTCAACAAGTACAATGTCAAAATAGTACAATGAAGAGCTAAGGCTCTTCCTCACAATAATCCCGAGAATAGATAAGATAAGAAAACCCAAGGATAAGATGTCTTCACAAAGCAGCTACTCTTCCTTCTCTAGCGAACTTGTTCTTCTCTCTCTCTCTCTAGCGAATTTGCTTGAGTGAGTGTGTTCAAATGAGAAGTGCACCTCCCCTATTTATACTTGACTTTAGGGTGACTTTTTCTTATGGGGTCGGCTTCTCTAACTGAATGGGCTGAATTCACTAGGGAGACATTAAATAATGTTTATTTAATGTTTTTTTTTATGGATTCTTATGAGCCGACTTAGCAGGGTTTACATTTGTTTTTTTAAGGTTTTACATGATCAATTACCATATGAATATTTCTCGAAGGAAGTACAACAAGAATATCTTCCAAAGTTACACAATCTTCAACAAATTTTCTATTTGGCTTGGGCCATGGACTGTTTCCCTCTTTAAGAGTTTTAACCATGTAAAAACATTGGTGTGTTGATCTATGATATGTTTATGTGAACGACTACTCAAGGTGTTCAATCTTCTGGAAATATCCTGTGTTAGTTGAACATGGTTTCAGAGCAAGGAATTTTTCTTTCTCAGTCTAAGTATGCTTGTGACCTTCATCACTTTCACATGGATGATTGTAAACCAGCCCCATCTCCCTTCCAGTCTGGAATCAAACTTTCTGGCACTTGCACTTCACCCGAAGTTGATGCCACCCTGTATTGTCAGCTTGTTGGTAGTCTCTTGTACTTGACTCATACCTGCCCTAATATTTCCTTTATTGTTGGTCTTCTTGCCTGCTATATGCAAATGACCCATGAAAGCCATTGGAAAACAACGAAACGGATACTTCGATATATTCAGGGTATAGTTTGGATTGGAATTCATTACAGTTCAAGGGGGATTCGTTACAGTTCATGGGGGACTCCTTTGTTGGTTGGTTTCACTAATTCCAATTGGTCCACTGACCTTGATGATCGGAAGTCTACTGCAAGTTATATTTTTCTGTGTTGGTTTTAGAACTGCCACCTGGGCTCGTAAGAAACAACAAGCTCTCGCTCTCTCTTCAGTAAAAGCAGAGTATTGAGCCACACTTAATGCAAGTCAGGAAGCTTTGTGGCTTTGGTCGATTCTTTCAGAGTTTGGTTTTGAGCAACAACGCCTGACTATTCTTTGGTGTGAAAATCAAAGTGCCATCAAGCTTTCCAAAGATCTAGTTCAACATCAATGCAAAAAACCAAGGTTACACGAACCGTGGGTCCAATCAGAATCGGCTAAGGAATCCGATACTAGTGCGACACTCATCCCAAAATTAGGAATCGGGGATTCAGAACCCTATTAACCCTAATTAACCTTAATTATCCCATGTAAACAACTTTATATTAGTCAAAACAAGGTGGAAGAATCCAATGAAGAATCGGATTCGGGTGCGGTTAGGCCTAGGGCCAAATCCGGTAACTATGCAAAAAACACATTGAACTACATATGCACTTCATCAGAAAGCTTGTTCATGATTGCATTCTCGAAGTGCTCTTTTGCCTTATAGATGATCAAGTTGCAACCATCTTCACAAAGTTTCTTATAGAAGCGAATTTTTCTAAACTTCGATCTATGTTAGGAGTTCAGGAATTTGTCATTAAGGGAGGATAGGCTCTAATGCCACCTTCCTTCTCCAATAGTGTCACTTTTGTAAATCCTTCAATCCTATCCCAAGTTGCTCTCAAAGAGGGATGTTAGGATATTTAGACACTTGAGAGTTAGTTAAGATCAACTTGTTATAATGTATATATCTTTAGTTAAAGTGTGTTTCTTTAGTATGCATTTGTACATATGTAATCCGACAGTCACGATATGTTCTTGACATAGAGTGATCAGATAGTTCATTCGTACCTCGATCTTAACGACCATTGATTTGTGGCTTAACACCCAAGTGGTCCATGATCTCTAATTAAAGAGCATGGAGGGTCATTTGCTAGTTGATCGATTTTGAGAAGCTCATTGTGACATTCTTTTTCTTTTGCATAACAATAATGCCTCAAGTAGTTGTTTGGATAGGGCCATGGACTGTTTCCCTCTTAAAGAGTTTTAACCACGTAAAAACATCGGTATATTGACCTGTGATTTGTTCATGTGAGTGGCTGCTCAAGGCGTTCGATCTTTTGGAACTCCTGTGTTAGTCGAACATCCATTGTGTGCTTTGATTTGCAAGACATAGGATCTGCACTAGGTGGTATTGGAGCTAGTGAATCCGGGTTGTTGAAGACTCGCATTGTGGAAGACAGTCACAACAAAAAGTAAAGTGTTAGGTAGAATTGTTTGAGAAGAAAAGTGAGAGGATTGTGAGCACAAGTTGAGGAATTGTTCCTCGTACGATTTGGAACTTTCTTGTAACTTTTGTGTGCCATTTCATCTCTCGGCGAGTTAACTAATTCACATAATGCTTCATGGTGGTCATGTAACCGCTAGGTCGTTTCGTTCATAGGATCCAATTTTGTTTACTTGTCCGGCCATTCATCTTGCAGTTCTTGTCTTCATAGTTATTTGTGATTCCTTTTCTTCTATACACCCCATGTTTGTATCCTATATCCACATGGCCTTTCCTTGACATATAAAACCTAGCATCGTGCATCTCTTGTTATCTTTCTTGTTGTAGTCTCTTCTGCATGGAATCTTCGTATCCTCTACCAGAATCACCTTCCACTGCCAACCTTTTTCATAATTCTTCCTACTGTGACCTCCACTCTCACAACCTGTGTTGACTCATGATGACTTCTTTGTCTTTTCATTAATGATCCTCCTTATGCAAGAGATCTTCAATCTCATTAATATACAAATCATCCTCATACACAAGTGTCTTTGACATGCATTCCACCACCACCTCAAACTATTTTCATTATCTTTGCAACAATTCATCCTTCTTTCTATAGCTCATCCTCTACTACAAGATTGCTCTCCAAAGGATCTTCTTGTTTTGTCATTGATGCTCCTGCATCATCAAGCCTTCATGCACATCACATCTCTCAATATAGATCCCACCAAACCAACAGAGCTCCCACTGCTACAAGACCTGATAGAAATCAAACCCATCTAGCACAAAGTACACCCACAACAGTACCATCACTAGCTTCTTCCAGATGGCCTTGATTGTAGGGGAGTTTCAGCATCCTATCTATCATATTTGGATGACACTACCAGACTCCACATTGGTTCTATTTCAGCCACTAGGGGTGACGGACTATGAGTTAGGGCCTTGTTGTTATGCCTAGCCCCAGCTCCCTTTTCTTAGTCATTAGTAATTTTTTAGCACCAACTCTTCCAAGCTCTTTTCATGTATCTTTTTGGATAGCCAGTTAATTTACTTTATGTTTTTGGAGTTGTCTTGGGCACTCCTGCAGATATTTTGTTGAATATACTTTTGTCTCAGTCCCATTGACTTATTTTGGTCATTCATTGGACATTAATTTTTTTATCTTATCTCACATAGGCTTGGGGATCAATCATTTTATCTTGAAATGTTTGCGTTTCTTTTGGACCATGTCGGTGACAAGGATTCTTGGTGAGGTGTAGTTGAATGCAGCAGTTTTTCTGGCAAACACTTGGTGTCTGTCAATCAATCCCTTGCATATGAAGTATGTTGAGTTGAGTTTTAGATGGATCTTCATAACAAAGATGTGAACGCACAGACCTAGGCCAGTTGATTGCCTGCCTTCTATTTGATGCATGATATAATATTTATGGTCAACATGTTCAAATATCTTAACAAACCCTCACATGTTACTAAAGGATTCCCAGCAGGTAGTCATTATGGTGCCATATCAAAATGTAACAATATCACTCTCTGAATCCTATATTTTATGAGTGCACTGAAAATAGTTTTTTGTATTTTCCATTGGTATATACAATTTTTGGGTTGTTTTCTATATTTAGCCCTTGTAACTGTACGCTGTTTGTTTATATGTTATTTAACTTAAACTTTGAAAACATAAAGTTAAGTGCTTGCAAATGTGATATTAAGAACGAAATTGTGCAGCGTGAATTTGAGGGCATTGCAAACCAATTTTGTGAGCATCCCTCTATACGGCTGATTCTGAAGTACGATGAGGCCCTTTCACATTACATTTATGGTGCATCAGATATATTCATCATCCCATCTATATTTGAGCCATGTGGATTGACCCAGGTAATAACGTATAAATTTCCTTTTTTTTCTTATTCTTTTCAAGCGATCACAGATATGATGGGTTCTTGGGGAAAAGTTGGTCCATTTAGTGTCTCTGAATCCTCGTATTTTTCTTGGAAAAGGTTTTAAGTATTCTATATGCAATGCTGGTGCCATTATCCAGCCTTGCTGCTGTTCTGACTTTAGTGTCTAGAGTTTAATAAAATCGCCAAGGTTTTCTTAATGGTCATACAATTCCTGTTTGTTTCTGGTATTTAAATATTCAGATGATAGCTATGAGATATGGATCCATACCTGTAGTACGAAGAACAGGAGGTTTAAATGACAGGTTGGTAGGTTTGTGCTATAACATTAATTTAGTTGATTTTCAAGACACTGGACTATGTCCTAAGGCAATGTATTTTTCCTAAATTCATTTACAAAATTGCTGTGTACAGTGTTTTTGATGTGGATGATGAGACGATCTCTGAAAAAATCCGGAATGGATTTACATTCACTGCAGCTGATGAACAGGTACTTTCTATGATCTTCAAATTTCTTTGATGCTTGATTTTCAGTTTTGAGTTTTATTTCCCCCGTATTTTTCATATTTTATGGTCCTTGTTTTTTTTGTTCTATTTTCAGTTAAACATCTGTTCAAACTATTTATTGTTTTTGGCCTTTTCTAATGTTATTCAGCTTTCTGGTCCTTTTCCAGGGACTAAACCGTGCACTGGATCGTGCTATTACTTACTATAAACAGAAGCCAAATTGGTGGCTGGAACTTGTTAAGAAGGCAATGCAGATAGATTTTAGTTGGGATTCTTCTGCTACTCAGTATGAAGAACTTTATGAAAAGGCTCTGGCAAGAGCAAGATCCCAGCAAACCCTCATTTCCAGCTCCACTCGATAATCTGCTTCGAGTTCATTTATGTTAGATAATATAACAATTTGAAGAAAACAAACATGGTACTTCCCTTGCCACCTTTTCATCCTTGCAAATTCTTTACTATTTGTCATTGTACAAATGGCAAATCTTCATGGGGGTTTCAAAAATTATGTAAGAGAATAGTTTTATGTCTTCCACCCAGTGTTTTAAAACTCGGCCGAGTCAGCTCGGACTCGGCCCGAGTCGACCGAGTCAAACAGGCACCGAGTCCAAACGGCCTCTAAACCGGCTCGGGTGGCCGGTTCGGTACCGAACCGGGACAAGTTGATATCAACTCGGCCGGTTCGGTACCGAACCGGTCAGACCGGCCGAGTCATAGCCCAACTCGGCGATTTTTCTCCGATCTGAATT
>LPNX010285805.1:103125-202159 GCA_001517045.1 Pseudotsuga menziesii | reverse complement strand
TATTGCCTGGGATTCATTGCAAGCGAGATGCCAAAATGTGCCCCAACCCTGCCTTATGAGGAATGCGAGAATGTATTTTGGTCCTAACTTCTGAGTGCGATATATCAGTCATTGATAATATGGCACAGATGGACCTCCTGTACAGTATTTGGCTTATCAACAGATCAATATACCCATAAGCAGAATGGTTTATGCTGTGAAGACAGTGCCATTATATCAGTTGAAAGCTATACAAGCATTGTACTCTTCTCTGGGAACCTTGAGCAAGTGCTCTAATGATGTGCTCAGGATCTAATTCTTATGATAATTTTTTCTTGAATCTTGTATCTTGCTCTTCACTTTCCTTGGTTTCCAAATCTGCAAGAAATTTTTATCAATGGACTTAAGAAGATTATGACATAATGTTGGTAATGTCAGGATTAACAGGTCCAGTGGGCTTGTGGTGTAATGATAAGTTGGGGTGCTCACCACCATGATGACACAGGTTTCAGTCCCGGGGCGGGCATACCCTGCCTGATAAAGAGTTGTGATAAACCAGAAAAGGGACTCTGTTCATACGGTTGTTTAGCCATTGCATGATCATAGTCCCTACATCTAAACAAAGGGTTTTAATACATTTACCAAATCCAGATAGTACAAGTGACATGCCTCTAACACACTTCCTTGGTCAGCTCAAGAGAAGATAGATAACGCTTCACTACCAGGACCAAATAGAGCTCTGTTTATGGTCGGTCTGCTTTGATCAAGTATATAAATTGGACAATTGGATAGTGTTATTTTTTAGTACAGCCTATTCTTGTAAATGCAGACTATGTTTACAGTTGATTCAGGATGATGATATAAGATGAACATTTATGATATTTGAAAGCATATACAAGGCATTCTGTCCCTAATATTAGTTCAGGAGAAAATATTAAGCTGATCAGGGTATTTGCATGTAACATTATTTGATTTCCAAAACATTAATGAAAATGAGTATTATATCAAGGATCATTTTCCATCCTTGGAAACATGCCCTTATTTACTGGAGAACGGGAAACGTACATATTTTCAATGGGGCCGTCCCTAGGGAGTATTTTCTCTTTCCCCTAGTACAGCCATGGAACATCCCGGTACCCTCAATTGTTTAGAGGTCAAGGTGTCTCCCAAAACCCAATTTCAATATTTAAAAAATACACATGAAAAATAAAGAGCAAAAAGCTCACAAAAGTGCACTAACATAACCCACTAAACGAAACACCAACCACCATTAAGTGTTTTTTATTCCTTCATAATTATTGGTTATTGATGTTCCATATACAAAATGAGTATAGCAAGTTGGAGATGGCTTTAATTGGTGTACGAAAGTTTAAGCCTGAGAGAAAAAATATAAAATATATTCATTGGGATGTATTCAAGTATTATTGATGGGAGGTGGGAGTGTTGACCCCTTGACGGAGGAGAGTTACTCAATGGGATCGATTGAGGTATTATTCAGACGGTTTAATAGGAATTCAAAATTTCATCTTATTTGAACTTGGGTTTCTGATCTAGTTACGTTTAATAAGCTAATAGACGGGCTCTGCAAGACAGGGAAAACCCATGAGGCGTTCGGGTTAATAGCTGTTATGCTGCAAAAGGGCCATGAGCCTAACACAATCACATTTAACACCCTCATGGATGGACTATGCAAAGAAGGTAAGCTCCAAGAAGCCAAGAAAATCCTGTATAAGATGTGAAAAGGTCACAATCCAAAAGTTATTTCATTTACTGCACTGCGGCCAACAGGATCAGCAGAAGATTCAGTTCTCAATTCGTTGACCTCAATCCATGTGCTTGTATGTAAACAACATGACTTCAATGTCTTCTGGTGGGAAATGGAGGGAAATGGAGGCAATGGTAGAGCAAGAAATTAGAATGAGTAATTTTCATCATTTCATTTCTATTATCAAATAGAAAACAATATTCTTTTATGGAATGGTATGTTATATTACATAATTGTTTAACTTTGATATGATTGTTTTAATTATTCTAAGCATTCCATAGTTATATGTTTTTTTTTAACAATAATTGTTTAATTTTGATTGTACTAGTTATTCTAGGCATTCTATTTATGTTATTTTTACAAATTTTTAAATATTTTATTAGCATTTCCTTTGTCACCCCTTTGTACTAGAAACCTGCCCCCTTAATGAATAGAAATGCAATATAATATTGGGTATTAGAGTGTCACCTTTATAAATCTTCCCCACCTTTGTACTAAACTTGCCCTGTTTATGAATATAAATGTAATATGATATTTGGTATTACGAGAGTATTACAAATTTGACAAAAATGAAGACATTGTATGTATATGTTTCGAAAAGGACAAGTGAGAACGAAGGTTATACATCGTGAAGAACCACTCATGACGAGGAATATAAATGTAATATAATATTGGGTATTACGAGAGTATCACTATATGGTATAACCCATTAAAGATGTATGATCTATTCAAGATTGTTAATATATGGTAACACTAAGTTCATGTGTTATGCAAGAATCTGTATTTGAACAAAGAAGAGATCCATCTTCATAATAAATAATACATATTGAATCAAATGATTTGATGATGAAAGTATACAATTGGTAGTCAATTTATACGGTTGGGCATCCATTTTGAGGAGACACGTCCTCTTAAACCTAATATTAATTTTTTATTAATATTATTATTTTTATTATTGATTTATTGTTATTTTATTTAGTATTTACTATTTATATTTGTAACATTGCCACCCCCTTGAGGGAAACTTTGTCCTCAAAGCTGATGTGTTGAATTCTTCTTTTATTATGGTTGTGTCGAACTAATGACTTGAGACATGCAATTTTGAGCATGACCAATGGTTCATTTTGTTTCTTTTGTTTTGGAATTCGCATTAGGCATGTACTTGGTAAAGTTTCATTTATGCTTTTGTCGCTTGCGTGGTTGTAGATTTTAACTATTTTTGTCATTAATTGAATTGATTTGACAACAATAACTATTTCCATGGTGGCATTCCCATTTAGATCCTTTTATGGTGAGAGGATAGTCAAGGTAGAGTTTGAACCTAAAATATTTGATTTCTTTGACTTGATTTCCCTTGCATAATGTGGAATCCATCTCTTGTCATTGCATTGATCGTTGTTGGTTTCAACAACACTGGCTTGACTCCTATCATAGTCTTGATCAAGATCATTTTCATCTTTAATGCCATGAGAATTAGACGGTGATATGGACATGGTTGTGTCATTCATTTTAATTTTCAGAATATCAATTTCATCATTTTCTTATTTTTTAAGGCTATGATACCACTGTAACATGAGTTTGTGTGTTATGGAAGAATTCGTATCCGGATAAAGAAGAGATCCATCTTCATAATAAATAATACATATTAAATAAAATGATTTGATGATGAAATTCTACAATTTGTAGCAGCCATTTATATAGTTGGGCATCCATTTTGAAGAGAAATGTCCTCTTAAACCTAATATTAATTGTTTATTAATATTAATATTTTTATTATTTTATTTATTATTTACTATTTATATTTGTAACATATATCAAGTGCACAAGTTACAATGATCAACAAATAAGACTCAAAATTTCTTGAAAATATGTAAGAAATAAATTCCCTGATTTAAAGCCTAAAGCCTTTACGATTGTTTGCAAGTAAATATGAAATGGACAACAAAATATATAATTCAATGAACCACCATTTTTGTTCTATTACTAGAGTTGTCAATAGAAAAGAGTCATACCATTCAGAAATAACTAAGAAGAAAACAGATTTAACCATGAGATTTGTTAATGTGGCTACAATTGCAATGAAAATTCCAACAACTTAATTGATAATGCTTAATTAAAGAAGCTGAAAAAATACAGGTAAACCACATGTGAATGATTTAAAGTGAGTTAGTTACATGTTATAACCATCACATAAGAAAATGCTCTTACATTAGTTGATGGTTAAAAGAAATACTAGTTCCCTTTAAGCCATTAGTTTGATATGTAAATAGTGAATTAATGTCATCAAATAATGAAAGACAAACCATATCTGAAATTTATAAAGAACTGCTTAAAGAGTGTTATAAACTGATATAATTTCGAACATAAACAACTTGAAAAACAATTAGCTTATTTAACCCAACTTAGATGTGAAAAAATATGAACCATGGGCTAAATAAAAGTAAATCCAGAAAAAAAGAAAAAAAAAATATTCACCATAAGTGCTTACGAAGATAAAAACATACCATATTTTATGCAAGAAATTGCTTTTATGATGAAAAACTGAACATGGTTGGTACATCAAAGTCTAAGTGAATTGTTGTTCAAATATTATGAAGTTATGATGAAGATTAATTTTCAAATGTAATAAAATTATTAGAAATTTATTAAAGCTAAACTTAGATGGACACGAGGAAGAATGAAAACTCTTGACTAATTCCTAATGTCCCAAGGAAAGGGCTTGGGGCATAAAGGAACAAGGGAAGATTTGGTGATAAAAAAGTAGGAGAGGGTAGAAGTGTCCATACCCTTGTTCTAGTTTTTGATAGTCAAATGTTTTTTTTTTCTTTAGATCAATGGAAATATCAGAAGATGAAAATTTCCACATAAACCTGCATGCAAGATCTAGGAATTTACTACTAAGAGCAATAATTCAAGTGTTGAAACCAAAAAAATTAATAAGCAAATAACACTAAAACTGAAATGAAGTTACCTCATGCTTCCTATGCATAAGTCATTACTTGAAAAAGAAATCAACATTTGAACATCGAGAACTTAGTTTTACAAAATTTATCACATGTCCTAACACTAAGACATATGAACACAAGAATACTTTACTTTAGCAAAGAGTACAATGTCATAAGCTTTCTCTATAGATGAGAGTGTTCCTAAATCCTCCAATGACATGGTCAAAACTGGCAACCCTAGATCTTGACCATTCAATGATGTAACAACCTCATTGACAAGTAAATATTAACAACTCACTTTTCAATACAAGTGGACAAAATAGAGGAGCACTCTTTAACAAACTCTAGTCAAACTAGTCAATCTTCCACAAAAGTAGGTGTTCCATCATGAAGATACATAAAATGATGTGCAAAATTTCTCAAAAAGGAGGGCACGCGTAACCAACCAAGCCAAAGATGATGAATGTTCATGATGAGGTGGCATGTGTGGCAAGAAGTCTCCAAGGTGCAATGTACCACCTAACCAACCAAGTCAAACCATGATGAAAATGCCTCAAGTGAGGGAGCGCTCTAATAGATGAAGGTTCCACGTGTCTCAATTGTGAATTAAACAAGTTAGACTACTAACCAATTATCGATACATAATTGTATCAAATCACAATGTCTTTCATAAACTTTACTCCTAACCGAAAATAACACAAGTTTTACAGTTACTCGTCTTTAATTTTTCCAAAAGATTCATTAGATACTTCGGTTGAAAAATAAAGGCATTGCCATCCATCTATACAACTTGACTTCTTGAAAATAATTGTAATAGACCAAGTTTAGTCATTTCAAAGGTATCGACCAATTATTTCTTCAAACCCAATATTTTATTTATATTGTTTCCAGTGATGACTAAATCTTTTATATATAATGCAACAATTAAGGTTTCACCATTTACATATAAAACATAGATGTTATGATCTAATTCAAACTTTTGAAACCAATATTGATAAAGAAATAATCAGTTTTCTCATAACAAGCCTTAGGGTCCTATTTCAAACCATACAATGATTTCTTTTGTCAACAAACAAGAAAGGAAATTTTGACATCCATCTAATGTACATCCCATCCAAGTCAAGCATTAAGTGAAAGGATTGGTTGATTCAAATTCATCTTTGTAAGAGGGAAAATGAGTTGGTCTAGTTGATGTCTTCTTGTTAAGGAAAACCTTTTGCAACCAAATAAGTTTTATGTATTTCAACAACACCACGAGATGTGAATTTGGTCTTGTGGACGCATTAACATTTCCTTACACTCTTTCCTTTTAGTCGAGGAACTAAATCATATGTTTTATTCTTCATCAAGGAATGGCATTCTAGAGATATCCCATTTAGGTCGACCATGGGTAGCTACATATGTATTGATCACATGCATCTAGCACACGTGCCATTAAAGCAACACCACCACATTGTTTTTGACTTCTAGTCTTCCTTGAACCATTAATATCTCGATCAACTCTAGTAGCTTCATATTTCTTAGCATTCCAACAAGGTAGACTAGTTTTGAGATGAATGATACCCTGTACTAATTTGTTATGCAACCAAGTCCCAGATATAGCATAAAAAGAGCAGAAATAGACAATAAGAGAGTAATCCACACCTAAAAGATGAATAACAGAGATAAATATCAATCATCTTCAAGGGAGGAACCTCCTTGCAGAATGTACTGAGTACACAAGACAAGATAAGATACTATGATGACTAAAATGAGAATATCTCCTTTCTATATATAGGAGATAAAGGTGTACAATAACAACTAATAAACCCAATAATAGACCCAATCCTACATAAATAATATGTAATACACCACAATATAGGGGGTAATGCGCCACACTATATGGTGTAATGTGTCATCATTAAGGGCTTAACATGCCCCTCCCCTTCAAAAGGTGTTGTCTTCAACGCTGAAGTAGTTTTGGATGCTGCTGTATAAATAACTCATCTTCCCATGTTGAATCGTTTGTGGGTAAGTTCTTCCATTTAATGAGATACTATGAAATTGATCTATTTTGAAGTTGTCTAGTTAGTGTTTTAGTAATTTCTTCAGGCTCCAAGATGATTTTTCCTTCCTCATCAAGTTTTGGTAACATCGTTTGAACTAGTAGCTTGTCACCGATTACCTTCTGTAAACAGGAAACATGGAAAATTAGATGGACTCTTAAAGATGCAGGTAGTTCCAATTTGTAGGCCACACTGCCAATCTTTTATAACACATTGTAGGGACCGTAGTATTTAAGTGATAATTTATTGTTGTTTTTTATTTCTAGTCTTCCTTGAACCATTAATATCTCGATCAAATCTAGTAGCTTCAATTTTCTTAGCATTCCAACAGGGTAGACTAGTTTTGAGATGAATGATACCCTGTACTAATTGATTCACTAGAGGATCAATCAGGGGTCACAAAGTTGGTAGTCGATTTCCTAGTCACTGGTGGACTGCAATTCGAAGTGGGAAGACGAGTTGATTGCCTAGTCAAAACTTCAAAATAAGGTTTAGTCAATCATCTTTTTATCATATTTTCAGAAGGATAAATACTCATCAAACCAGAAGAGGAATTCAATAGTTTAATACCTGAGATCTTTTCATCAAAGATATCCCTTCAAATGATGATTCATTATATGACTAGGTCAAACAATTTATAAGCCTTTGACTCTTTAGAGTAGCCCATCGTTAACAACAAAAAATTGATCACCTAGCTCACCTCCCTTAGCGACATCATTCATACATCAATTTCCCTAAATTTTGGCCTCCACATGACTATAGTGGCAAAAAACATTTATTTTTTCCACCCAAATAATCCCCAAAATACAAAAAAAAATAATAATAAAAGAAAAAATGGGAAATATTCAAAAATCAAAGAAGAATGAGAGACTTATGAAACTGAGTGCCAATACCATGGTATAACCAAAACCAAGGGAAAAGTTATTGCCGGTTGAAAATCTTATAAAAAGAGGGGTGGAGGCCCCCATTTCATGTAGTTCATTTCTCCTTACCAAAACTTTATCCTTTTCACTCCAGAAACCCTAACCTACCCTCTATAGCTTGGAATCCCTGTTTACTGTAGAGAGTGACACCTATTGAGTTTTGAGATGGAGAACCATTGACCCTTGGAGACCAGGAGCACCATTCATCGCGTAGCTGCAAGGGCCACCTACTCTTAGACATCACTCGAAACCAAATATAAAGCCCATTTATTTTGATAATGAAAAAGAAATCAAGTTATTATTTCATGTTTGTTGCGTAAATGTGTGTAAATGATTTACAGTAGTTGTGTTTTCACTATTACTGTTGTAAATGGTAAATATGAGTTGATATTTTTTATTTTATGGAACACATCTCCCACACATGCACTTAGGTTATATCTTCATGCACACTTGGCTTAGTCGTTCATTACTTGTTTTTACTTTGTTTTACTTATGTTTTTATTGTCTTTTCCCGCAAACCTTCCTCTTTAATTCCATCTTCTACGAAGGTTCCTACAAGCCTTAGTAGGTGCATTATTGCACCATTTAGTGAGAAATCACTAACTACAGATTTGGCGACCATACTGGGTCGATCCCTACAGATCCCTGATTATTTTTTCCCTCTGTGTGACCGTGTTTTATTCTTGAAATTTTAGTTGTTTAGATATGTTAGTATGAGTGTTTTTTCGTACAGTTAGCCCCTAGCTAAATTATGGCCTGTAAAACAGGCGTTCCCCATCCCTTAGACCCCGTACTAAGCCCCTATCTGAGTTGTTTTTTTATTTCCTTCAAACCAATCATGGAGCACTCTTTTTGGTTGATTAAGGGCACCCTAGAGCGTCGCTTTTCCCCATTTAAGTGCACCCTATAGCACACTTAATCCCCCAATAAAAGCTCCTTAGACCAGAATTGCCTGTGTTTTGCTCTGCTTCTTTTTTTCCACAATGTGTGCCCCAAAATGCTTCCAATCCTCAGACGGAAGTGTTCTGAGACTGTCTTAGAGACCTTTGAACCCTCTATTTAGAGTCTCGGCCTTTTTCAATTTCATGGTTTGATTCTCGGCTGTCACAGTTTTCAGTCCCCTTTCTTTGTTATTTTCATTAGTTTGAGTGGTTGTTATTGCATAGTTCAACTTTCTGATTGAGTTTAGAAGTAGATGGGAATTCCAATTATGATTAGTTGCTACACATCGTAGACTTTGTTTAGTGTTCTTTGCAATACAATAGGCCGGTTATCATAGACTCATTTCAGTTCTAGTTGTTTGTTTCAGTATTTATTTTCAACATATATCAAGGTTGTTCACACCACATGTGCACCCACACATTCCCTAAGATCAAAGTAAGCCTTAAAAATTAACTAATTGAACACACATTTTGTTAGGAGTATTAATTAATCCTCCCTTTGACCACAATCTATTTGTCTTTTCCTAGCTTAGGAGGTCATTGCCACTTCACTAGTACATGCGGGACACACCTAGGGGGCACCTAACACTCAATGTGTCTGTCTGCATGGGTTTAGGAGCTCCAAGGACCAATCCCTATAATTTAGGAACCCACTCTAACTGCCACCAGTAATCTCCAACAATTTACCCTATTCAATGTTCAGTTATGTTCAGTTATGCTATGATTCCCATCAGTTAGTTCACTCTCAGTCATCCTAGCTCTAGTTTGCATGATTTAAGGGAGGTAGGGTGCATTTGCTCACCTACCTACATCAATTAACTAGTTGTGAATTGATTCAGTGATCCGTAGTTTCATTAGTGAGCTTCAGTGGTGATTTTTCCACACTACGTCAGCTCCGGAGTTAGTCCAAGTTGGTAGATTTGAATCCTATCTTAGGAATTCGAATTCTCATATTTGTGACACCATTGTATTACATATTATTTATTGATTAATGGATTTAATGTTATTCTTCCAATTATTGGACTGATGTGTGTTTAATTTTCCATGAATTATTGATCAGAGTTTACTATATTGTTTCTCTCTCTTCTACAATCTTCTTTCACATTTGATTTCATTCAGGCATGAGGATCCAACTTCACAGAATTAAACATGGTATCAAAGTAGGTATCTAGGCTAACTTCAAACCTCAAAAACTTCCATCAATGCACTAGAAGAAATTGGGTTCCACATAGATCCTGGCATTTTTTCTTTACTCCCTCTAGATTATGTCCATAGAAGTCTAGCCATGTGTGATGCACCCAGAGAAAGTGCACATGTCGAAGTGGAGAGTGTTTGAATTGGTTTGATTCGAATTGAAATGTTTTTGCAGGTAAATTGAATATTTTCTAAAGAATTAGTTATTTCTTGAAGCTGTAAAATGGAGAATTCAACAGATTTGACACCCAGAATCCTCACACCCTTCAATTATCTTGATTCGAAGTCTGATATGCAGATTGTCTTGTGCAACAAGGGTCTGTACAGGGTTACCATGGGAAGAGAGGTCGAACCCCAACAACATATTGAAAAATCGAAGTATCTAAATAAGCTTGATGAAGAATTTGGCTTCATGTGCATCCACATATCCATAGACTTACTATTTCACCTTGAGGGATTGAGAAAACCAAAAGAAGTATGGGAGAAGATTGAATCCTTGTTTGGAAACAAGATGAGCTGAGAGGCCATATCCTAGAGAATGAGTTGATAGCACTACCTCCCATCAACTTCGAAACTATACAACATTTTTTCTCAAAATTCAAATCACTGGTAATGCAATGCAAGTAATGTGGTATTGATAAGAAGGATGATCAATTGGTGCTCTCAATTATGATCAACCTTGACCAAAATTCTTAGTGTTCGTATCTACCTTTCATTGTGGGAGACTGACTACTCCTAATTGGCGAATGTCATCACTGTATTCCTTCACTGAGTCTCTAATACAAGAACAAGACAAGCTAATACAGATGGGAGACCTCAGATCCTCCCCAAATAAATCTCTCTTGGATGGTGAGACAAAGAATCTGCAAGCAAGGAGGAAGCAGAAAGGAGAAGAAAAAAAGAACACTAAACTTGAACCTAAGGAAGAGTTTGATCCAACAGATGAAGCCTCGAGATCTAAGAAGGACAAACATCAAAGGTTTGACAAGGGCAAGTGCTCCTACTGTAAGAAAGGAAACCATACAAAGAAATATTGCATGAAGAAGACCATAGATCAGATGTCAGAACTCCTCGAGCAACGCAATATTTCCCTCCCTAAATGCGTAAGGACGGATGGCTCTAGAGACAAGACTGGAGATCATGATTGTTGAAAAGTTAACTCTAAAGGTCCTCTTTATAGTTTTGGGTGTTATGTGATAAAGAGGACATGTGATTTATCCATTATGTACTTTTTGTATTGGGTCTCACTTAAAAGATATTTAATAATTAAAGTGAATTATTATTAAATAAGAGTGCATTAAGTGAGAACCCTAGATTTTGTAAAAATCATCTCAACCATAAGATTAAGTTGGTTAGATGAGGTAGTTACAAAATTTAAAGTATAAAACTAGGGTTAAAGGAAAAATTAGACACCATCCATCAATGAGGAGAGAGAGAGAGGCAAAGAAAACTGACACATTTCCCAAGACAAGGAGAAACACAATTACTGAGGAAAAGTGCAGTAGCATTAATTGCATAAAGTACAACATCATTTATTGAACCTGTCAGTTCCGTACAGCACGTGTAAGGCACAAAAATCGAGGCAGCATACTGTACAACAATCTGACAGGATCGTACAACATTTATTGTTGTTGTGGCATGAATTTTGAGGCAAGTAAAAAGTATAGAAAGTACAGCACATGGCAGATCCGTACAATCCGTACTCGCACTTGTGAAAGTAGAATAGTTCCGTACATCAGCAGATTTGCACAAAATTTGAGGTAATTTGCTGAAGTCTTTTGGGTGATTGAATTTGTCAGTAAAGGTTGGAAGAAGAAATTTTCTGTGTTATTGGGAAAAATTTCTAAGATTCTCCTTTTAATGATAATTTGTTCTTTCTAGGATTTTCCCCATGAGTTTGGGTTTTGGCTGGTATTTGACCAAACATCTCTGTGTATCCATGTGTGAAAGATTTGCTTCAATCTTGGAAAATTCTTGAGTTGGTGATTTATATTTTAAATTTAAGATGTAAAATTTTAATCATAAACCCTAGTTCTCAAGTGTTTGACATAATGTGTAAAAGACAAAGTTTCATATTAAGTCATTAAATTTATTCATGGTATCAGATCCAAGTTGAAGTAGTATTCAAGTTTTGAATCACATAACATAATTGTGTTGTATTTCAGTTTAGAATATTTGTTGTGAGATATTTTCTAGATGATGACCATTTGGTATGAAGATAGGTTGGATGGCATATCCAACTATCTTCCATGGAAATTGAGGATAACTGTAGTGCTCAAGGAATGGAAGATTTGGAGCTTTTCAAACACTGTGATGACATAGCACACTGACAAGGATGAGTTAGCAGAACATGAATCCTTAGAATCCAGAGCCCAGAGGGTGATCCTGGATGGGGTGAAATATCATCTGATCCCTCATTTGGCAAAGAAAAAGTCTATCAATGACATGTGGGACACTCTGAAGAAGTTATTCGAGGCAAAGAATGAGAACCGAAAGATTTCCTTGAAAGACAAGTTACACAACATAAAGATGACAAAAGATGAAAGTGTAACCTCCTACCTAACTCGTGTGGCTCAGGTAAAAGATGAGTTAGCAGTTGTAGGACTATCTCAGACTCAAGGTTGGTGAGGATAGTCTTGAAGGGATTCACCAAGAGATGGGATGTTTTTGTCAAATGTATTGTTGGCAGAGAGAAACTTCCAGACTAGTCCAGGATGTGGGATGATTTCACCCAAGAGGAAATTCGAGAGGGATCTCTGGGTGGGCAAGTCAGCGAAGAGGTGGAGCATAATGTGGCTCTTGTAACAAAGACAAACAAGAAAAATAAATACCTCAGTCAGATCAGATGCTACCATTGTGGACAGATGGGGTATTATGCCTCGAAGTGTCCTAAGAAAAATATTGTGAATACTGAAAGAGATATGGTGGCCTCTGCAGTAGTAGAAGAATATGCCATGAAGTTTGAGAAAGAGTTTTATGTTGTCTCAATTGATTCCAGTATAGGAATTTCATCCTTCAAGAATGTATGGGTTGTTGATAGTGGTGCAACCAGACATATGACTGGAATATATGATCTTTTTCAGATGATCACTATGTTGGGGCTGGGACATTTCATTCAAACAGATGTTGATAGACCCCAGATTGATATACGAGGGGTTGGAACAACCAGGTTCCAACTGGACCTTGGAGAGTTCCTGGATATACATGGAGTATTGTTTGTACCTAGTATGAGAGTCAACAAACTCTCAGTTTCATCCTTTGAGGATGAAGGATATGGGATGATGGTTAGGTATGGCCATGTAGTCTTGTATTGGAGAGATGTGCTAGTTGGTACCATCATCTTATTGGGAGATTGCAAGGATAGATTGTATGTCCTAAGAGGGAATAATGTACGACCAATAGAAGGATCAGGAGGGTGGCTATCAAATTCAGAGGATGAGAATGATGCTGCATTTGATAGATATGGTCCTGAAGAGGAGAGTGACTCCCTCCAGAGCACTGGCAGAAGGATCATCCAATCAAGTGATGGTTCATACGAGCAGTTGGATGAGACACAGGTCGAGTCTCAGGCTTCACATTTTCAGTTCGAGGTAGAGCATCAATTTCTGAGATTGATTCCAGACCAGGAGGGAGATGTTGCAAGGGTCAGAGATGGAGATAGTGTTGCAGACCTTCCTTGTTAAGAGGGAGTGTTGAAAAGTTAACTCTGAAGGTCCTCTTTATAGTTTTAGGTGTTGTGTGATAAAGAAGACATGTGATTTGTCCATTATGTACATTTATGTATAAAGTGACTTATATATAAATACATGATGTTTTTTACTTTATTGTATTGGGTCTCACTTAAAAGATATTTAATAATTAAAGTGAATTATTATTAAATAAGAGTGCATTAAGTGAGAACCCTAGATTTTGTAAAAAACATCTCAACCATAAGATTAAGTTGGTTAGATGAGGAAGTTACAGAATTGAAAGTATAAAACTAGGGTTAAAAGGAAAAATTAGACACCATCCATGAATGAGGAGAGAAAGAGGAGATTGAGACTAAAGGAGAGAGAAGTACCCTAGAATATTGACACATTTCCCAAGACGAGGCAAAGTGCAACAACATTAATTGCAAAAAGTACATTAGCATTTATTGAACCTGCCAGTTTCATACAACACATGTGAGGTACAGAAATCGAGGCAGCATACCATACAACAATTTGACATGGTCATACAACATTTATTGTTTTTGTGGTATGAATCCTGAGGAAGGAAAAAAGTACAGAAAGTACAGCACGTGGTATATCTGTACAGTCCGTACTCGCAAGTGTGAAAGTACATCAGTTCCGTATAACAACAAATTGACATGAAATTCGAGGTAATTTGTTGAAGTGTTTTGGTGATTGAATTTGTAAGTAAGGGTTAGAAGAAAAAAATTTGCTGTGTTGTTGGGAAAATTTTCCAAGATTCTCCTTTTAATGATATTTTATTATTTCTAGGGTTTTCCCTGGGAGTTGGGGTTTTTCCCAGTCTTTGACCAAAAATCTCTATGTATTCATGTGTGAAAGATTTGATTCAGTCTTGGAAAATTCTTGAGTTGGTGATTTATATTTTAAATTTAAGATGTAAATTTTTAATCATAAGCCCTAGTTCTCAAGTGTTTGACATAATGTGTAACAAGCAAAGTTTCATATTAATTCGTTGAATTTCTTCAATGATGATAGATGACATGCACTAAAGGTTGGTTTTTCAAAATCACATGCCTTCCTCATTGATTCAGGACCCTCCAATCACATGGTTGCATTCAAAGAATCATTCTCTTCAGTGCAACTTATTGATAGTCTGAGTATTCACATGAGCGATGACACTCAAATTCAAGCTAAAGGAAAGGATTCAATCAAGTGAGAGCATGGAGTGTTCAAGAATGTCCTCTATGTTCCCTCCTTAGTTGCAAATTTGTTGTCTATATACCAGATGATTCATACAGCCTCACCAAAGCGAGTGGTATTTGGTACTGATTCAGTGGAGATCTCATATATATTAACTAGGAAGCTTATAGCAAAAGGTATTGCAAACCATGCCTCGAAGGCATATGAATTATCACACTTTCTGCCATACCTCAGATCCAATTCCATCTTAGCTGCCATTTGAAAGGGAAGGTAAATTCATCCTACCTAAACCTTTTGCATATGATAATGTTTCAGATTCAGAATCTGAAGCAGAGGAATAATTTGAATCAGTTTATGAAATTGAAGATGAAGTTCAATCAGATCCAAATCTAGATCTAGTCCCTACTCCCAATCCTAGGCCTAAATGGGCTCAAAAGGTTATTGAGGCAGCTAGGAACATGACTGGAAATTCATATGACATGAGGAGAACTTTCAAAAATAAATCATTGCGCTATGTCAAGCAAATCCACTTTTGCTAGAGAGGTGACACAAACTCCTAGAGAGATGCTACATGATGGTAAGGCCTGCTCAACAATTCTGCTCATTGAAGAACAAATTGGATCATGTCACTCTTCCTCTAGAAATAAGATACAAAGGAAACATTTATTCTCCTATTTATCATCGAATTGGAAGAATGTGGAGAGGTTCACATGCACAATACCAGGAAACTAGTGCACACAAGAACCATCACACCGCATTACTGCTCCACAGAGATGTAGATTCCAGAAATATTTTCACAAATTTGTACTCTAAGATTTTTTTTCTCTTAGTATGAAAGCTTGATCCTGTTTTTTCCTGTTTATGAAGGATTCAATTCTTGAAGAACCTCTTATCGATCTTAGCATTTGGATAAGAAATGATGCTATTATGAATGTATAAGATGATGAAGTTGAAGGCTCAAGAAGGAGTCTAACCACGAAACAAATAAAGATAAGTATTCAATTGTCATTTCATGATATTGTTTGGTTATGCATTTGTTTATATTCAGTTGATGTGTTATGCATGTTTGAGTATTTGCATTTATACTACTGAATTGCACATGATGGGTAAGAATTCAATGATGTTGTACAACATTCCATTACTACTTATCTAGATTAAAACCTCTTTGTTGGCATATTAGGAGTAGTACACACTCTTAATAACATTGGGGTAGAATGCATCTAGAAATTACTGTATGTATACATGATATGGATGAATGTTGGAGCATTGGCTAAAATAGTCGCATGGCTATGTGACATATATTTGTCACTATTAATATGTTTTGGAAATTATGATATGTTTCTAATCATGCAGCTGAACTTGACTTGTAGATAATTCCAAAGAACAAGTAACGACAGTTCAGAAGAGGAACCTGAAGCTTCCTGGGTCAAAGACACCATGGCGAAAGAAAGAGCTTCAGAAGAATATAAAGAGAATGGTAGATCCACCTCGAGAGATGAAGACCACATTGGGCACAAGAAATAATCCAAGATGACGAATAGTATGATAAGACTTCCAAAGAAAGCAAGAGGCCTTAGACACACTCCAGTTATGTTTTACACATTTCCTTGGTTGTTAAGCAGTCATTTTTTGCATTTAGATTATACGGGTGACCTTTGGTATTAATTTCCAGGGACAAGGCTGTCCGAGTTAGGATTAACGGGGAGTGTTAGGATTATTAATTAATCCTCCCTTCAACCACATAGTCTATTTGTTTTTTCCTAGCTTAGGAGGTCATTACCACTTCACTAGTGCATGGGGGACACACCTAGGGGTGACCTAACACTCAATGTACCTATCTACACGAGTTCAGGAGCTCTAAGGACCAATCCCTATAATTTAGGAATCTACTCTGAGTACCACCAACAATCTCCAGCAGTTGACCCTAGTCAGTGTTCAATTATGTTCAGTTATGCTCTGATTCCCATAAGGTAGTTCACTCTCAGTCATCCTAGCACTAGTTTTCATGATTTAAGGGATGTAGGGCACATTTTATCGCCTACCTACATCAGTTAATTGGTTGTGAACTGATTATGTGATCCATATTTGCATTAGTGAGCTCTAGTGGTGATTTTCCCACACTCAGTTAGATCCGAAGTTAGTCCAAGTTGGTAGATTCGAATCCTATCTTAGGAATTCAAATTATCCTATTTGTAACACCATTATGTTACATATTATTTACCGATTAATGGATGCAATGTTATTCTTCCAATTATTGGTCTCATGTGTATTTAATTTTCCATGAACTATTGATCAGAGTTTATTGTATTGCTTCTTTCTCTTCTGCAATCTTCTTTCACATTTGATTTCATTCAGGATTGAGGATCTAGCTTCACAAAATTAAACACATTTAACCCCACTTGGGAACCAAAAACAATCTTGTAGATAGGTAGGGAATTGGGGATAGGAATCCAAATAACTCCCCTTTTCCATTCACAGTTGAAACATAGTTGTTGTCTCTTAGGAACCAAAATCCCCTAGTGTTTTTTGGCATGGTTAAAACCAAATTGTCAGAAAGGCCTCTCCCTTAGGAGGGAAAGTTGTGAGACTGGTTCAGAAGGCTAGGTGGAATTTTGCTCTTCATTAATTTCCGAAGGATACCTACTCATAGTCCTCGCTGCATTTCCATGCCACCTTACTAGGGGTGTAGCGGCCCAAGGATTGAAGCGACGGATTTACCTTTCTGGACGTGCCATGAATGGGGTAGCCTAGTTTTCATTCTTCTAGGGATCTTGTATTCGGGATCCCCCTTGTTAGGGGATATCCCTTATCCACTTTGGTCTTCCAGACCATATTTTCTGATTTTGGAGTTCATCACCCTGTAGAGGATATAGTTTGTGAGGGCTTCCATATATTTAATTAGGTATTTGCATGCCCTTATACCTCATAGGTTAGTGAGTCTTTTTATTTATAGGTAGTGTTACTTGTTGTCTTTCTGGCCATTTTTTTGCTACTCTCCTGTTGTGACACACGCTCGCAATAGAGTTTTAGAGTTTGTTGTTCTCCTGAGTGCTTCTTTTGTTGAGAGCTATCCTTATGCACACATAGATGTCATTGGATTTTGAGTTTTTTATCTAGCCCCCTTTGCATTTACGTCACTTTTCCATTATTTCTATTTCGAGGTACTTTCGTAGACTTCAGGGGAAGTCAGCGTAGTTCGATTCTTTGTACCAATTTCTTCGCACCCCTTATCGACATTATTTTCTCTCTTCATACCCCTTTTCCGAGAGAGTTGCATTTGAGACCGTTCACCACCACTGAGAACCCTCACCCACACACAACCCCATGGATGGTCATGTCTCATCATTTGGATGCAATAACCCTAGCCCCTTTTTTGAAGGGAGAGTTGGAGGTGGTTCTGATAGTATACCTTCAACCACAAGGAACCCGACCATTGGGAACCTACAAGGAACCCATCCATTGGGAACCCGCCTACATGTACCCCACCTATTCGGAACCCACCCACTGGGAATCCACCTACCGAGAACCTACCTACCAGGAATCCCCACATAGGAAACATGACTAGCAAGCATGTCCTAATGGGGAACCCATACACATGTTATTTATTATGGGAAACCCTTATTCCAGCAAACCCCATGTAGGGAATCAACATGTCAGGAACCCTCCTTTAGTGAACCCCCCATTGAATTTACCTCCACATGGAGATCCTATAACTACAAGTCTGCCTTCCATGGACAATCTTAACCTTCTCAATATAGCACGATTGATTAACGATGCCATTAGACATAATCCTACATGGCCCTTATTGCCTACGAAGCTCCCTACTGATATCCCTAAATTTGAGGGGAAGGCTAGAGAAGATCCCTATAACCTTATTATGTCCTTCCACCTATGGTGTTCTTCAAAATCCTTAGTCAATGACTATGTCAGAATAAACCTCCTCAAAAGAAATTTCATTGGTGTTTTATCCAAGTGGTACATCAACTAGTCTTATGGCACTCACTCCACTTTCGCATTGCTAGCCTCCACATTTTTTCATTTCTTCTAGCTTCTCGTGAGATAAGACACCAATGACGAAATCATTTTTCTTGCTAACATAATACTGCTACTCATATCACGAGCCACACGCATGAATGGTGTAGATGACATAGTTTATGCAAGATCATGCTAGACAATAGGATCATCATTAATTGGTATTTAAAGTCTGTGATCCCCACCATTTCCAAGGATGGTGCCTCTGAACGTCCACAGACAAAAGAAGAATATATATTTAAAGCTGAGTAGTTCGATTTGATTTATGCCCAGTCAAGTTACGTATACACTATTTTTTCAGACACCCCTCGTTGCGATTATGTGCAAAGAAACCCATCGGGGGCATCACATGTTGCAGAAGGTGCCATTGGTGTTATCACATTTATCATTCAACCTTATCCACATATCCCTCCCATGAAGACTCCTACATATGGTAATCCATCCAGTTCCACCCCACCGACGATGGGGACTTTCCCTATGCCAAGTTATGGTCCTTATCTTTCTTGTGCAACGTCCAATTCAGAGCAACACCTTCCTATATGCACTTGGCCCCAGCCCCTCAGGTCCATGGCCCACCTTACCAAGGACCCACCTACGGGAACCCCCCTCAAGGATATGCTCCACCTCTTACAGCTAAACCTTACTATCCTCGCCCCAACCCCCTCGTCAACCACCATCACATTAGTGCCCCTTTAGGATGCCCCTGCACCATAACGATGGGGGTATACTCAACAGATCCATCCACAAAACCAACCCACCCCAAACCATCCAAGCTAACCCAATAGAAGATGAGGGGAAAATCACGAAAATAACCAACATCAAGAGGGGGCACCTCCTAACCTCCCAAGTAATAATGGCACCAATCCCGCAAATAAAAACCCTATTCAACCACCCATATAAGGAAAGAAATCGCAATTGTGAAGTAATCACCCTTGTTCCTTCTGTAACATCGATGTACACTACACTCACCATTTCCCCCACCTAGCTAGAGCTCTTCATGTTTGGGATGAATCTAAGCACCACGATAATACCGTCGCCCCTCAGGCACAACCTCCCCCACCTCAGTCGAGCCAACCTCTTATTGTGTTTCAAAACCCTTTTCCTACTTAAGGGGTGGTCATAACCCAACCAACGACACAGTATGCCACAACATCAATCCAACCCCCTAAATCAAGAGTTCAACACTTATTTACCTTGTCAAAATATGTCAACCTACAAACCCAATGAAACCAATATGGTTCAGCCACCGAGACTACTTCCACTAGCAAGTCTGGCGACTCAACACCCGTTGACCCATCCGTTCAATTACCCCAACCCCTTGCGGATGCCAACCCTAAGGATCCAAACTTCCCTTTACGAAGCTTTAAGTCCAATGCCAATTGTCATGTTGCACCCAATTATAATATTGTCGATAACTTGGCCCAGTTTCCCATAGCCATGTCCACTTTGGAAGTCCTTAAGAATTGTCCTATACAACGCAAAGCATTGTTATTTGCATTATACGCCATCAATTGCACAGATGTACGTTTGATGAAATTTGATCTTGATCAGTCTAGGCCACAGATGCCATCATCGATGGCTCTCGAAATACTTGTTTCCATCTGGAATTCGATCATTCACCCTGAATCATTAACAAGGGGGCATCCACATGTGTCATGTCCACCTTTGTTTGGAAAAATCTTGGGTCACCCAATTTAGAGTCGACTTCAACTACCTTACGTGCTTATAGTGGGCGTAGAACCCAACCTCAAGGTCTCCTCTTGGACGTACTAGTCAAGTTGGCTGGAAAGACTGTCCTCATAGACATTGATGTAGTCAATGGCCATCTTGATTACAACCTCCTCCTGGGGTGAAGTTACATGTACACTATGAAAGTTGTCACTTCAACCATTTTTTTGGATCATGATGTCCCCCCATGAGGGGGAAATAGTCAAAATCAATCAACTAATGTACTATGACCCCAAAGGTCTCACCACCTCAGACAACGTCCTCCCCACGGTGATAATTCCATCGAAAATGCTTATATTCCCTCACTGTCCGCCATCAGGCCGGATCTTTTTCAGGAGGCTCCCATGACTGCCATGTTTTCAACATTTCCCCCAGCCCCAACAATAGTCGTGATATCTAAACTGTGTACCCGATCATATGATACACCTATGGCTTAACAACTGCCACAGTCATAGACACAACTAGAACCGATGTTATCCCCCGTCCCTTCTCCATTACCTGGTAATCAATGGGTAACCATGCCCATTCAACATATACCCTTTATGTTTCCTCCGTCAAGCATCATGAACACACCCTTTATGGAAACCCTCAACCTGTTGGGTTTAACTTTGGGCCTCCTAGTTTGGTACCTCACACCTCCAAACCCTCTCGTGACCCCACATATTGTTTTGACACCAATCCAACCTATTAATATCGCCAACCATCCACCCCCTAGTGTTCTCTCAGTCTCGATATCTCCTCAAGATGCATCCCAAACCGCCCTTAGTAACCCCCCACCTCCTCCCAAGAAGAATGCTAGGGGAAACACGATGAACACCAACCAGAGTAAGGCCGTGAGTACATCTTCCTTCGCCTATGATTGAATGCCGCCTCCTTGTGCATTATGTGTTGTAATCGGTTGTGCTACTCAGAACTGTCCATAGTTTCCTATTCTACGAGCATACGTTTAAACGCTCGATGATGAAGAGAACATTTATGTAGTCCAAGTCCGCAACCTCATCCAATGCGAAAACAAGTCTCTTCAAATAAACCATACATGTGCAATATGCAGTCTATATGGACACTACTCCCACCATTGCACTGAATTATCCAAATACCATTCTATTTTGGCTAACTTACCTAAGCTCTCTCTTGAATAAAAAAATAACATTGTTGAAAAGATCCACCCCTAGCATCCTTTGTCTACACCACTAGCCACTGCAAAACCTTCTAATATTACTATCCAGTAATTTCACACCAACGAAGAAATCCTCAAAGATTTAAAAGAGCCAAAATTGTCTTGGGATGGCATGCACCATCGTGCATACTTTATTCATGACACACCACTCACACCAATGTCAGACCAGTTTAGTGTGGAGTCAAAATAATTCCTCCCTCGCCGTGTTGTTTGGTTCGAACATTCAATCCCGACCCCCGATGCCTTTCAGGAGTGTAACATGGCTAACATATCACCTACCATTCAATTTGATATTTTCATCAATCCGAGAGTCGTGGAAAACATCACACTAGGAGCTTTGTGCACCTCAAAAGAGTTCGTTGCTTACAAATCCCTTTTCCAACAATTCTCTGAGATCTTTGCTTGGTCTTATATTGAGATTCCTGGTCTTGGTCATCCATTGTTGATTAAAGGAGAGACACATGGCCCAATGTTATTCTTGTTCGACATAAACAACCAATCCATCGATCGAAAGCATCAACTTTCAAAGTTGAGATTGAAAAAATGTGCCAAACTAGTTTCATTTACCCAATTGCATACACAACATGGCTTTCCAACCCTGTCCCGGTGAACAAGAAACAAGGCACCATCTGCATCTACTTTGATTTCTGTGATTTGAATATGGCCTGTCCCAGAGACAATTTCTCGACATCGTTTGTCTACCAACTCATCGACGCATGTGCAAGTCATGAATTCCTATCATTCATTGATGGATTTCTGGATATAATCAAATTTAGATCCCGAAAGAAGATCAATATAAAACTACTTTCACGACCCCATGGGGCACATTTGCATATCGAGTTATGCCTTTCGGTTTGAAAAATGTTTCCAGAGAGCGATGATCTTTAGTTTCACGACTTGGGAAACATCATCCGTGTCTACTTGGACGATCTCATGGCTCAGTCCAAGAATCGTTCCCAACAATTAGAATACCTTTGCAAAGTCTTCCTTTGAAGTTACAAGTATAACATTCATCTGAACCCCCTTAAATGTGTGTTATGTGTACTTGCCGACCTTTTGATTGGATTCATTGTTTCCCAAAAAGGCATAATTATTGATCACTTAAAGTTGCAATCCATACTTGACCTTCAACCACCACGCACTTTGCGCCAAATACAAATCCTTTAGTGTAAGGCCAATTTATTACATCGTTTCATTCTGTATTATGCCACCAAAGTCCATGGCTTCATATGCCTTCTTCATACTAAAGTCTCATTTGTTTAGGATGACCAATCACAAGCCATGTTTGATGCTTTGAAGGAATTTCCACATGATTTCATGATGGGTTTTGTCCTTTATATTTTAGCATCCGAGCATGTTATCACAAGCGTTTTAGTGCAGGGAGATGATGCTCGTCAGAGTCTGTTATCTACTACGTTAATCAAACGCTATCCAATCCCCCATTGTGATACCCCCACGAGGAAAATATGGCCCTTGTTGTTGTATTTTCAGTTCAAAATTTGTGCCACTACATCATAATGAGTCAAACCATAGTTGTAGTAGATTCCAACCCGATGGTCTACCTTTTGAGTCGATGCCTCATCCAGGTCTGCCTGTCTAAATGGATCATCATCCTTCAAGAGCACGACCTCGAGTTTGTTACCCTAATGTAACATACCCAATTTCCACATAGTGATTTTAGGGAAATGGGGTATGAAATGTTTTCCTTTAACACCATCTAATCAGACTAACCATTTAGTTTCTTTATTTACATGTCATCATGAACAAATATATTGTCATCTATTTAATTTATTCACAGTAGAAATATGTAATTTAGTTCAACTAAGGTACTACCATATAGTGGCCAACTTTGAGGTTATGTATTAAAATTCAATATCTACAATAACATTGGGTTAATCTTACCATTTATCCTTTACTCAACATGCCATATTTTTCTTATCTATTGTTTTTGTTTAACCGTTTAAATGCTAGAAGTTTAGATATTATTCCACCTTAAAAGGTTATTTCAAAAGTTTATGCTTTTCAATTCAACTTTTCAAAAGTATATTACATCCTCTAAATTATGTCAACTAACATTCAATTCATCCATTGATTAAGATTTCAAATCAAACATAAGGAATGCAATTTACCTTCTAAGGTTAGTATTTTCCTTTTTACAACTAGTACTTATTTAAAGAATATAACCTCAAAAAGTATAAATTCTATTATCTCTTCTATATATCTCTGTTTATATATGCTACTTATAATTATATAGCTTTCATGTAGACAATTATGAACACCATCATTACTTCTAATTATAACATAATTCCATTTTATATGTAAACCAACAAAGTGATGGAAATACAACTATTTATTATTTAAATAATATTACTTACCCCTTACAAAAGGATACTCTTAACACAAACTTATGCATTCCTTTAACATTAAATTTATGTTTTATTGTACATGAACACACATTGATAAGTTTCAAGGTAACATCATCTTATCATTACGTTCCACAACTCAATCATTCCACATCTTATAAAATCATATATTATGTTAGAAAGACATGATTTGCAGAGCAATAACATAAATCTCTTGAAACAACATTCATAACTAAAACACATGGATATAAGAAAGACACCAATATACGTGATTCACCCAAAATTGGGCTACGCCCACAAAGAATTTATTAGTTCCTTTATTAATTTATTTAGCTTAGGAGGGAATACAATCTGCAGCGCATCAGCTGCAACTTCTTTTTCACGCTTTTGCAGTGCCTCTCATACAATCATAGAGGTATTTTCATGATATTAACTCGAGATCTACAATTGACCATGAGTTTATCTTTACTCTTACAACTAAAATAAAAGAACCTCGTAGTTTTCTACATCATAAAAGACAAATCCATAATGTTTTTTTCTCATAGTTCTCTAGATCATAAATGACTAATCCATAATGTTTTTTCTTACTAACATAAGTGACATCACAATTAAAAAGTTTGTTTTCTACTGGTCAAAAAAAAGTTTTGATACTAACATATAATAGAATTCTTGTCAATAATCTAAATATTCTATATCCATCACTATGACAATCTCCTCCTCATTAACTTTTATTAATATAAAAATTTTATAATTTTTAATAAAAATTACATTGATATCAATTAACTTCAATATTGATAAAGATCTCTTTATCTTTTACATAACATTTAAATTAATATCATTTAACAAAAAAAATCTATATTTAAACAAGATAATCAATAGAAAATTTCCAATTTTAACGTTGATAACTAGTGGAAAATCACTATTTCAAGATATATGACTAACGGTTGCACCTTTCTAACGGTACTGTTGGATATTGAAAAGCTTTTCTCAAACCATATTAAGGACTAAGCTTTCACAATCTATAGCGGGGATAATTGGTTGTGTGCGTAGATAAAATAAGTGGCTACGTTCCTTTTAAATCTTGAACAAATACGTTAATGCACAGAGAGCTCATAGCTCCTATAAAATTTCAAGAACTATTATGTAAAGAAATTACAAGAGTGAACCTGTTGGTTGGTCACTATCCTGGAAGAGGGTTTCTTTTCTCTTTATTCCATACTTTGCATCTCATCAATGCTTCACTTTTCTAGTGGCGTCAAGTTAAAAGCTACGACGAACAATATTTAATATGCAGTAGGTTATTTAATGCTGCGGCAGTAAAACTGTAGGCCATTAAATCTCAACCTGTTTGCGATCCAACTACATCATAATTCTTTCATTAAAAAACATAAACAAATCAACTAACAAAAATAGATACTTCTCTTAACGAGCATCATATCCCTCTAATGGAGTGAACGCCTTCCTTCTCCCTAATAATTCTTGAAAAAGGTATTATTGCGTCCAAATCGAGACTAAACCTCCCACTTTTTTCCTCGACGGTTCTCACCAAGAACCCTAACTAAACGAATAACTAAATAAATAATAATTCCTCAATAATAATTAATAAATAGATAACTCGTATATATCCTCTTCAATCTTTATCTGTTTGAATGTAGGGATATCTCTTGCAATTTCAATGGCCTCTCTTGTCATAGTAGTAATAATAATATTAATACTAATAATAATAATAGCATTAATAATAATAATTTTTTTAAACTTATTTTCAACCTTTTTCTTAAAGGTAAAATTATGAAAAGTCTTTGCTTTTTTGGTTTAAAAGTTTAATGATATACTCGACATCTTTACTGAGGTTAAAGTGATGATAACATATATTAAGATCACTTTAAATTTACTTCTTACTACTTATAATTACTTGGATTTAAGCTATTTAATAGGCCACAAAGTTTCACTACTAGCTTACCACAGTTAGTTATCCTTTCCTGGAAAGGAAACCTGCAAACATAGGTTCTTAGGAAAACATCCAAGGTCTATTAAATAAAATTACAAATTAAGAAATTCACAAAGCATTACTTGTAGTGCTTTATCGGCGTACCTTGAGCTTCTCGTCAAGGCTTCGCACGTTGTAGCTTTTATTTGTATTTCTGTGTCCAAGAAGAATTGGAATGGTAGAGGGAATGTTACATAGAGCACCAAGGAACTGGCATTGGCATGATTGATGACTAACCTCCCCTTCTCGTCCACATCATCTTCGATTACCGCCACCTTACCTGACGAGCATTTGTTCACTATCTCTTCAGATGACGCATGGTATAGGGATATCCTTGTTTTCTTGTGAACCCAAAAGGTTTGTCCTCACCTCAATCGTGATGATCGACATTGCATATGATATCAAGCCTTTGGATATCTCCTCATTGGTGATTTCCTTTATCCACATGGCGTCGACACCATTTTGCATCGATGCCTTACTCACAACGAGGCTAAGCGATTCATGAACGACTACCATAGTGGAGCTTGTGGTGGCTACCTCTCTAGTATGTCCACTGTGCAAAAACTCATTCATACCAGTTATTTTTGGCCAGTGTTGTTCATCGATTGCATTACGACAGTCAAGCACTACCACAACTGCCAATTGTTTTCCCCAAAGGCAAGAACACCTCCTGTGCCACTTCATCACGTCGTCTCAGTGGGTCCATTCTGCAAATGGACCATTGAATCTTTTGTTTGCAATCCTACCTCGGGGAGCGTCCATAAGTACATCATTGTGGTTGTTGATATTTTTACCAAATGAGTCAAGGCCATGCCCACTTCCAAGTGAAAAGCTAACACCGCAGCTCGATTATTTTTTAACCGTGTTATTGCCCGTTTCAGAGTTCCTCGCGAACTCATATTCGACCACTACAAACACTTTGAATATGTTGTTTGGAAAGAGCTCTCAACCCTTTTGCATATTGAACACCAATATGCTTCGTCATGTTATTCCCAAGGTAATTCCCAAGTCGAAGCAATCAAAAATCCCCAAAACCATGCTACAATGGACAATTGACAAACACAAATCCAATTGGCATCACATGTTGTTTCTATCTTTATGGGCCTACTACACCTCGGCCAAAACCACCACCGGTTTCACCCCGTTTCACTTAGTCCATGGAGTTGAATCTATCATTCCCATTGAGTTCCAAATTCCCACTCTCCACGTCGCTAGCGAAATCCTATTTGATACCTTCCCATTAAAGCAACATTTGCTTGCCCTAGAGAAAGCAAACGAATATCGTCGTGTCACTATCCAGATGATCAAAGTTGGCAAGCATCGATATAAATCCCATTATGATGTGCATGTTTGTCCCCAATTTTTAAAGAAGGAAAACTTGTCCTCATTTATGACCAAGCCAATGCCAAGCACAAGAAAGGGAAGTTCGAGTGTATATTGTAGGGTCCATATGTTATGCACCAATGCCTCGACAAGGTGGCATACCTCCATGCCAACTTGGAAGGGCGCTTGTTGAGAAACCAAAAAATGGGTTGTACCTCAAGCGATTATATCCCTATCAGGACCAAACCCATTGCTCGATGTGTATAGTTTTCACCTTTTTGTTTTACATCGTTTTTCCACCATGAGCCTCGTAGATTGTTTCTTTGATT
Source organism: Pseudotsuga menziesii (assembly GCA_001517045.1). NCBI lineage: Eukaryota > Viridiplantae > Streptophyta > Pinopsida > Pinales > Pinaceae > Pseudotsuga > Pseudotsuga menziesii. The sequence goes on along the minus strand of LPNX010285805.1, from coordinate 174,557 downwards.
GATCTCAGGTGGATCCTGTGCTCCCCATTCATGTCAGTTTCACTGACGGCGCAAGTAGATGGTCTTCGAATCTCACCTCAACCTCCTAGGTCATATATGTTGGGATATCATAAACCCACCCATACTTAGGATAACAATATTTAATCATTTCTTATTAATTTCCTACCTATTAGCCTAGATAGTTGGCATCTACTTTCACCACTTGGTCAACACTTTCCATATATACCCCAGGAACTCTTTTTTCCCGATTTTGGTTAGAGCCTGCACACTTTATTGATTGCCATAATTAGTAATTGCGCCTTCATGCAGATTACGTCTTTATCCTGCTTTATTCATGCCTTTAAGTGGATAAGGTAAAGCTAGTCAACTAGGAAACTGCTATCTTTTGTTGCCAACCCATCCTCCATGATTTTCTCTCCATATTCTAGGATTAGCATGCTTTCCCATCACTCGTGACAGCTCGCTCATGATTTAGCTAATTTGTGGGGTCCTTGACAAAGTTGGAAAGTGCTTTAGTCACCTATGGGGGTCTATCATATTTAGTAAGCATTATTTATGAGATAGCCTGAGTTGTATTCTGGCAACTCTATTTTGATTTATAAGGATGTGTTAATTTTGTAATAAACAATCAATCATCATTTATTGATCACTCCTTAATGTGTGTTCATTATTCTTCTTTTTATCTCCTTATGTTAATTCTCTGCAATTCCCTGTGAGGTTAATTGTGTGATTAGATTCTTAGGTTGTTTATAGAATTATTGATACCATCAAGGCCTTAGAACTATGACATGGTATCAAATCCTTGCATTTAGAATTTTGACATGGTATCATATCTTTGGGAGCTCATCAATTAATCCTCCTTTTAATTTTTGCAGGTGCAACAACTTCTATATGGATTCAAAAGTTCCTCTACTTTCTTTTTTCAATTATGGTGATTGGAAGCCAAATATGAGCACATATTTGAAGAGGCATTGTCTATTGATGTCTCCATTGGTGTAGTGAGAGAACCAAATCATTATGAAGAGAATATTGATTGGCTAAATGACTGTCATAGAGCTTATGGAATTATGTGTCTAGCAATGTCTCCAAAGATACATCATCTCATAGTTTCTGTTGAGTATCCATTTTAGCTTTGGAACAATTTGGACAAAGATTTTGGTGTGTAGGAAGAAGAAGATCAAGCATGGAGCGAACCCAACATCTACTCATGTGCTCTCTCTCAAGATGTATCTTCCTCTACAGTCTCTGATGAAGTTGTTCATGATGAAGAAGCAACTCATACAGTTCATTTTTCTACCATTCTCTTTTATTCAAATGCTACCTCCTTCTATCAAGAAGCAAATATTGAAGTGCCATATTTCTTTGTATCTCTTGAAGTTGAAGATCCTAATTCATATTCTTATGATGTTGATGATGAAAAAGAAGTGACTAATGGAGTTTCCATTGCAATTGTTGATGATTCATTCACACATTCAGTGTTCTCTATGTCTTCTATCATATATTCTATCAATTGCAATGGAGTTTCCATTGCAATTGTTGATGATTCATTCACCATTCAGTGTTCTCTATGTCTTCTAAGATCCATATGCTAGATATTTCACACTTTGTGCATACCTCTCTCCTTGATGGTGCGCAATCAATGACTTCCTGGATGATTTATTAGCTAGTTAAAGCCTTATTTGTGTCATACCACTCACCATACTTGATCTCATGTGCTTTTGCATCTCCTCCTTTTTTCTTGGTATCAATACTCAAAGGCTCCTTGAATATTTTGAACATCTCTTTCTTTCCTCCTTTCATACTTCTACCACAGAGGATTATTTACCAGTTTATGCTCTAGAAGAGTCTATTGATGTGCTAGTATGTGTTCCTTTGGATAATTTGGAAGCTATACCAACCTATGGAGTCTTTTCATTCACAATCCCTAATCCTAAGCCTTCTCCTTTTTCCTACATAATCACTTGCACACATCCTCTCAGTGTAAATGAAGTTGGAGACCTTATGCATTTGCTTGGACACTTATTTCACCTATTTGGAGCTGATTTCATATCTATTGGTTTGAATTTAAAGTCATCATAGCATCTTGGAGTTGATTACAAATCTCAAGAACTTTTAGTATTTCTTACACATCATTGGATCTCAATTGTTCTACGTGGTCCCAGTTTCCATCCTGCAGTTGTTCTTGATCCAGGTGAGTAAATTTCTCTTCTTCCCAAGAAAAAGATTCCTCCATCCATCAGCATTTAGTTTCAAGCAGCATTAGCAGCAATTCAACATTGTTGGTTTTCCTTTCATGTCCTTTCTTGAGAGAAGATTTTCCCCATGTGGTTTTTCCTCTTTCCTCATTTCTTTGGATAAGATAAATTGTAAGGTGACCATAGCCTTGTTGTTGGGCCCTATATACACCTATATAGGTCTATATTTCTAATTATTTTATACATATCATCATAAATTCAGACTTAAAGGGGGTATTGGGATATTATAAACCCACTCCATACCTAGGTAACAATATTTAATAATTTTTATTAATTTCCTACCTACTATCCTAGATAGTTGGCATCCACTTGCACCACTTGGTCAACACTTTCCATATATACCCCAGGAGCACCTTTTTCCTGATTCTGGTTAGATCCTTCCCACTATATTGACTTTCAGAAATAATAAATTTTCCTTTCTGTAGATTATGTCTTTATCCTGCTTTATTCCTGCCTTTCAGTGGATAAGGTAAAGTTAGTCAACTAGGAAACTGCTATCTTTTGTTGCCAACCCATCCTCCATGATTTTCTCTCCATATTTCGGGATTAGCATGTTTTTCCATCACTCGTGACAACTCAAAGCTCATGATTTAGCTAATTTGTGATGTTCTTGACAAAGTTGGAAAGTGCTTTAGTCACCTATGGGGGTTTATCATATTTAGTAAGCCTGATTTATGAGCTAGCATGAGTTGTCTTCTAGCATCTCTATTGTCCTTTATAAGGATGTATTACTATTGTAATAATCAAACAATAATCATTTATTGATCACTCCTTAATGTGTGTTCATTATTCTTCTTTTTCTCCCCTTATGTTAATTCTCTGCAATTCCTTGTGAGGTTAATTGTGTGCTTAGATTCTTAGCTTGTTTATAGAATTCTTGCTACCATCAAGGCTTTAGAATTCTATCATGGTATCAGAGCCTTGCATTTAGAATTCCAAAAATATACTTCTCTTCACATAAGCTTCTTCATCTTGACAAAGTATGTATCAACACGGCCACTAATAACTAGGCTGAGTACAATTGATCTGAAATTTCAGGATCTTTTTTAACCATATAAATTGCATGTGAAATTTGTATGTTAAAAACTCATAAAAAGGCTTAAATGATGAAATTTTAAATTATTAAAACATTCAAATAAGCAAATAAACAATATGCAAACCATGAAATTGATAGACAACAGATGATTACGGAGTCCACCCCTCCTGGGCTACATCTCCGGGCCACTTCCAATGAGAAGGTCAATATTATTAAGTCTCCAAAGCTTACATACATGGGTTTCTAGAACCACTTATATTTTCTGTTAGTCAAAAACAGAAATACACAACACCACTGCAATCCTCTCGAAAATTAGAGAAAAATGAGTATAAACTCGACTACCTTTTTCGGAGGCCTCCTTCGGCATGCAAATCGAGACAGCTCTTCCTGTGTTGTATGGATCTGTACAGAACTGTACTTTTCCCACCTTGATAAGTATGCCCATTAATGGCTTGTACCTGCTCCTCAGAATTTGTGCAAACTATTAGCACCTAGTTTGTACCATTGCTAAATTTGAAGAACTTTGCAGGAGGAATTAGCGCCATTTTGAGTTGAACAGCTGACAGGGGAATAGGCAAATAGGAAAGAAGGAACAAGGTCCAGAAAAACCCCTTATCATAAAACCACTAAGGACGTAATAAGGTTCTACATATTATGAAAATAAACAGCGTGGATGCATAACAGAAGTAGATCGACGACGGAGGAAGATTTCTCTAAGGAAGAGATGTGTGGTCTATAAAACTATGGAAGATCATGAAATCTGTTATATCCCTCAAGCCTCGACGACTGATAACTATAGAGGCTTAATATATATAGTGGAAATGAATTTGGCGACGGCAATGAGCACGAATGTTAGCAGGATGGGGTACTGCGAAAGGTTCGTAGAACCCACGCATTTGAACGGTTGAGATCTAAGGGCGCTCATGATATACAATTGTAGTGGTTTTCGCAGCAGTAACATGCACAGGAGTTAACGGGAGAAGCCATTGTGAAATGTGAGTAGACCCCGCATCTCGGGACGGTAGAGATCTGGCGGGGATCAGATCGACGGTTCTAGTGGATTTCACGATGGAAAGGTGCAAGGAGGTTAACAAGGTAAGCGATTGCGAAATCACATAAAGGACCATATCAAGGGATGGCTGAGCCCCTTCGTAGAGGATATATACAACTTTGATTGACTTCACACAACCAATGGTGCGAGAAGGAAAATGATCAGTGCAGGTGCGAAGCACAATTGGGTTACGAACATGATTCAATGATCTAGATCATGTCCAGGGGAATAAAATAATTAGAGTTGTTATGGGATGTCATTTTCAGGCAAGCAAGCGTGCCTCTCAGACGCCACTTTACCATTTTTGATCCAGCGTGTCTGAGATCCCTTATTTCCTATTTTAGATAAAAATTGTGGCAAATCTGCCACATAAGGAGTTTGTTAGAATTTGAATGATGATTCAGGATTTGATCCCCAAATTTTGGAACATAATTGGGCCCTATTTCGAGGTTGGTCTCGGGAGCCATGGCACTATAAATATGACCTCAATTGATGAGGAAAGGGTTGGAACTTTCATTCACAAATCATTATGCTCTTGTTTTTGTCCCTGTAACTTTCTTGGAAGTGTTAATGAGAAACATTCTCCTGCGTTTCTGAGATTCATCATGGTGTTCTACATTCAGTCTGTTTTTCCTATTTTATCATGTTCATTGCTGTGTATTTCTGCTAATGTGCTCTAGTTGTTATGAGGAATTTGTTTCGTTAAGCACTCCTCGTATCAGACGTTGCATTTGTGATGTGTTTATGATGATTGTTATAGAATTCTCTCTCATTTAAGCGCTATGTATCAGTTATTAGCCTCATTGTTGTTGTTGCTAAAGGTGGTGCAAGAGATTCACCCATAGATACGTGCCTCTTTCTTTGTTGGGCTTCTTCCTCTTTCCCCTATCACCCTTTCAATATATTTGATTGTTTGTGACACTTAATTTGCCTCAGAGTACAAAGGAAATTCCCCTCTCATTTTCTCTATAATACCCTTGATTGACTCAGGTTTCGAATCCATTGCCCAATGATCTTTCATGTCTTTCTGCTCTACCATCTTTAAATCTACCAACACCCAATGTATATTAGAAATCTATCCTTCTGCATGGTTTTTTAAATCCATATGCGTATGTGAAAAACCCTGTGACAAGAAAGATCCCTCTCTGACTGTATTGGCTAGAATACAGTCTAAAGATTGGTTTGAAATGGTTACTCCTGTGACTTCTCACGCTGGGTGGAAAATCTAGTCCCTATTAGAAAGAAGAACGGGCAAATAATAATATGTATTGACTTCAAGAACCTGAACAAAGTTTCTCTGAAGGATCATTATATCCCCTCCCCAAAATGGACCATATCTTGCAGAAAGTAGTGGGCTCGCAGAAGATCTCCACTCAAGATGGTTTCTTAGGTTATAACTAGATTGTGGTGCACCCAAAGGATCAAGAAAAGACATCATTCACCACACATTGGGGCACCTTCATGTATGCTAAAATTCCATTTGGGTTGATGAACGCAAGAGAGACTTTCTAGAGGGTTGTGGACATAGCGTTCACCAATGAAAAGGACAAACTTTTGGTCGTCTATCTCGACGATATCATTGTTTTCTCCAAGTATGATGAATAACTTGTCACCCACCTATTGAGAATGTTCAAGAAATGCAGAAACTTCAGCATCTCCCTGAATCCTAAAAAGTTGTTCTTTGTTATGAAAGAAGGGAAGTTGCTTCGGCATATAATCTCTCAAGAGGGCATCAGGATAGATCTAAAGAGGGTTGAAGCGATCAACAAGATTGAGCTCCCTCAAAATAAGGTCGAGGTTCAATCATTTTCGGGAAAGGTAAATTTCCTCAGAAGATTCATAGCTGCATTTGCTGAAATAGTGAAATATATAACCAACATGCTAGGAAAGGACCAAGAAATCAAGTGGACTCCTGAAGCCAAACAATCATTTGAAGGCATAAAGAGGGCCATAGCTTAAGCACCCGTACTTGCAAGCCCTAATTTTTCCAAATACTTTCTCATATTTTCATTTTCCCTAGAACATATAGTGACAAGGGTACTGTTGTGTTATCACATATATAGTAGCCAGGCTACCATATTCTTTTTTTCAGATACAGTACATTTTTCAGTCGGATCTCTTACATATGAGATACTGAGATGAGTAGTCTTAGCGGATCATTATTTTTGTTAGTGGACTATTATACTCTCCCATGTCAGGACTAGTCTCAGGAAACTCATATTCGATGACTGATGTAGCCATTTAGTCATTTACAGAGCAGTTGATGATGCCCAGATTGGTTTTACTATTTTGTCATTTGAGAGATGATGGTTTAGATGGATTATTTTCATGGTTATGACTCAGCATTTATTATATTGTGTTATGGTTATCATTACTCTTATAGTCATTTTCGTGACATATACTAGCATATAGTGTCATGATCTGGCGGTCATAAATATATGGACTTGGATGTATTTGTATTATGTATTGATGTCCCTACTTAGAATTGGAAGTTCATGATCTATACTCATTGGTTTTACCCTCCTTAAGGAAAATAGAGGTAGTCATTCCCACCATTACCTTGGCTTGCTAGTGGTGGCTTCATCTTTCACTATCTCCACCCATCCATTACCTTCCAGGTTTGTTTAAACCCGACTTACTACTTGACTTGTGGCATGGAGGACCTTTCCCTACTACAACCTTTGTTGGACAAACTTGTTGTTTATATTGTGTCTCAGCTCTGAGTTGGTGACATAACTTGCCTTTGGTGAGTTAGATTGTATGCCTAAATCATTCTAGTTGGTTGTCTCGATGTTTTGCACTGTGTAGAACTCCCCCTGATCACTTGAGATGTTGTTGGCTAAAACTGAAAGCTCATGAACTACTTGTATTGGACATATTTATATGCGCCCATGGAAAATGTATTTCTTAACATATGTGAGTAAAGGGAAAGAGCGATGAAATGCTAAAATACCCCTTGAAGGGTTTAAGAAAAGGTCCCAAGAGCAATGGTTAAATATATGCTATATCCAAATATTGTTGACCTTATAAATTTGAATATGTCCCGAATGAAAGCTACGATTAGCTGTGCTTTTACGCACTGGTGAAGTCCCAAAGGGTCATATAGGCCAAAAAGGCCATGGAAATAAAATTGATGGTCCTAATGAACTTGGATCAAACTTGATGTAGACATGATGCCTAAGTTGAATAAGCACTCTCTAAACAACTTAACCATTTGTGAGGCACTGCCATTCCTTGTGTTGTTGTTTGTCTGACATGTGGTTATAGTGAGTATTCCCTTTCCATATCCAAAGTTTCATAATGTTAAGTTGGTAGTCATCATTTTCCCTAGCCTTGTCAATTCCAGCCCTCGCCCTTCACTAGCAAATTGACTACAACTATGAAGTGAGTATAGTCCTGAAAGTCTAGTCTGAGTAATAATAAATAAAACCCTATATATATGTATTTGGTTGATGTACCGCCAGGGAGGTGACAGCTACTTGTTATAAATGTTACTTGAATGATTTGTAGAGCATGTCTTGGCCTTATAACACTTGCAACAGATGGATGATAGTTTGAGTTATATTATTGGTATCTGGTCATTTACAGATGATTATATTGTCTATTGGATATGGTTGATGATCAGGTAGAGACCTGGAGAGGGTATGAGTATACACCCTAGATGGATTTGGACTCTCTGAGTCTAATGAGATAGTTTGTTTTCAGTTTCGGGCACTTGCGGAGACGATCAAGCTAATTTTACTCTTTTTATGCAGTTTTGCTTCACAGGATGATGTGTCTGAGCAGGGAGATGTTTTTATTCGATCTCCTAGGGCGTTGTATGAGGCATAGCAGGTGCAGCCACTTGATTGTACCATAGTACCCCCATCCCAAAGAGCCTTGTGAACTTAGTTGGACAACGCAGACACCCTAGGAGGCTATTTTGGCAGGTTCACATTTCCCGAGGTAGATTAAAAAATGATTAAATGGCTATTGAAGAAACTGATTTGGGATACTGAGGCAAGGAAATGACATGGGATGAGTCATGATGATGAGAGCGATGTCCTCCGCACCTTCTCCAGCAGTCGCAGCACCTGATTGGTCCCACACCTATTTTTTTGGCATTTTTATATCATTTTCTAGAGCTTTTGGGAGGCTCACGATTTCCTCAAGGAGGCACAAAGTCAAAAAAATTAAAATTTTATTTTATTTTATTGTGCCATGGGGCACCCAAAGGGAGTTAGTTAACACTCCATGGACCCACCATGTGCTTCATTTGCTCATCTCAACCATTGATTAGAACATTTTTCTCTTTTAATCTTGGCACTCGTTTTGAAAGTGGTTAGGATTTTGGTTCTCTCATTTCTATTTAAAGGAGAGAGCTTCTCATCTACAACGGGTCTTTGGCTCTTGGATCCGATTTTTCCTGAAATTTTCTAACTTGGGTTTGTAGATTGAGTCATTCTAATCTCATCCCCTCTCCAACGTTGAGCTAATAGTCTCCTGGTTGTCCTAGATCTGTAGATCTACCTCTCCAAACCCTAGTGCTAGCCCTCCTTTTGTTGGTTTCACTGTAACCTGAATCTTTCGGGCCAAACACTTTTTTGGGTCCATAGATCAGGGCATATCCCATGTGGTTCCACTTAAACATTGTGCTGATACTAACTCCATTACCCAAGGCTCAGCAGGAACTGATCTCCAAGCATAGTGCTAACCCTCTGTTGACCTCTTTCCCCTGAATGTTGACTGCTCCCTGATGACTCAAGTAATCTAACAGTGTCATATCTCTCATTGATTCTATCCCTTTGGTACTGGATAGTTCCAACTCTGTCCTTACTCACCTTGCCTCGATTACGTTTCCCAAGGCAGCGGTTATCTTCATCAGTTGCTAGTACCTCAACCCTAGATCTAGTATTACCCATATAGGTCACTTGTATTCCACTTTGGATCAACTGTCATGCGACTGAATCCCTCATCCAAATCCCTAGTCCACTTAGCATAATCTCCCATAGATATAGAGTTTCCAATCACCTTACACCTTACATACCTTAAGCCATACTTGATCTAATCTGGTGTCTAGGTTTGATCTCTCCTGTCGGGAGTAGATCTGGGTCTCCCCCATTTTTATCTTGGACTTAGGTAACATAAAGCGAATACTACCTTGATTGGCGTGGCAACCATCCATTTGGGAGTCTAGGCAGTCTTGGTTCCACCTCCTTAGTTGCTTGTCCCTCTACCATCCATCTGGATCTATCTCACATAGGCAACTTCATGGTTGGTGATAACATTTTGGTGCCGTTGCCGGAGAGATAGAGGCCTACCTTGGTTCAACATACCTCACCTTTCCCTATGACATATCTCTTATTGGTGAATTACTTGTGTGGTTCACCTGGCGACTCCACACTGCGACTCCATTAAGGACCGTACCCAACGTATTAATCTTTAGTTCTTAGAACATACCATAAATCATAATGAATTCAGATGTATTTTTGAAGCACATGAGGGAATTAACCAAAAACATGATTGAAACTACAAGACAAATAAACGAAAGGGATAGATGGAGGTCAGACTACAGGTATGAGGATGATCTCGAGCGTGACTATGGGTATGAATCTAGTTATCCCAATATTTATGATACCCACCAACTTCCTCACCCATGCAATAAAGATTTCCCAACCATCCCGAATGGACTTGTAAATCGACATGAACCTATAAGTTAATCACAATCAAAGCCTTATAGCCAAGTAACCAGAGCTGTTAAAAAGCAAGACAAACGGTATCCTTTTGACTTTTCTGAAATACCGGGAGCACCTCATCCTATGCCAAACGACTACACTAGGAGGTTGCCCCAGTTTAGTGGAAATAATGATATATCTATTGAAAGTCATTTGGACATTCTCTGGGATTACATGGAAATTAGAGGTGTGGACAATGAAGATGTTTATATGCAAGCCTTGGGAGAATCCTTGCGAGGGGATGTTCCACTCTGGTTTGATCATTTAGCACCGCAATCCATCACTAGGTATGACATGTTCACAGATATGTTAATAGATCAATGGGGTAGGAACACTGATGATTCTTCAAAGTGTGAATCCAACAATGATTATAATCAGTATATTGGCAATTTGCTTTCTCAATTGCATCATTCCTCTTCTGAAATGTTCCAAATTATGAGCATGCCTACAATCCATAAGAATGTTACAGAGTACTTTGAGGATAATATTTCAAAACCTCATGCTGAAATTAAGAGGGATATCAATCAAATCATACAAGATAGTCTGTTATTATTACCTGAAGCAGTCACAGAGCAAATCTTGGAATTAATCCGTGGAAGGGAACCTAACAATCAAGAAACATCCATAGTTGATCCTTCCATTTGTGAGTCCATTGAAGATCCTTTAGAAGAGCAACTCCATAGTCATTGCCTAATTGACGATAATTTGAGTCAGTATTCAAGCCATCTGAATCTGGATTCAGAATTTGATGAAATCAGTCAAACTTCTGTTGAAGAGAAATCTTGTGGTCATATTGTGATTGAAGGGAATGCTTGTATGAGTGATAGGGAAAGTGAAACCGAACTTATTGATGTTTTTCCTTATCTAGAGCTTAAAGAAGAAAAATCACATGATGATACGATTGTAAGTGAACTTGATCAAGAACATTGCAATGAGGATCCTTGCCCTGATAGTATCGATAGAATTTTTCATCCAATCATTAATCATAATATGTTGGTTCAATGTGTGGATACTGACCTTGTTTCGAATCTTGAAATCACTCCTGGAATCAATTTAGAATCTCTTTCCTATCATCAAATTTCGAGATCAATTATTCCAAGTCTGGGAGAAAATTTTCAATCCACCCTCCCGTCCCAACTTTTCGAGTCTTCTTGTATGGGTTTGTCTTTTAATCAAGTTGTTACTTTCAAAATATTTAATCAGGAGTTTAAGCACTTTTACGAAATTCAGGAAAAGGCACTTCATGTCTCTTCTCAGTTATCCATAATGAATAATTTTTTTCAATTTGTAAATCTGTATTATGAATGGTTGGAGAATCTGTATAAAGATCAATTTCACCTTCTCTCCATTCTTAAACAACAAATGGGCTTAATCTCATTCACAGTTTCATTACATTACAACTTGTCCCCATTTGATTCTCCAGGAGTGAATAGAATTGAATGTCCTAGTAGGGTAGAGGAGAAAACAAAGAACTATTTGGAGTGGTTGAGTCATGAATCATATTGTCTTCCTCCAAGAACGAACTTGTATTCCTTTTATGACCCTATCAGCATCTTGATGGATGAGTTTTTAGAAATTCAATCTCATCCCTGGCATGATTTCATTTCTCTTGATCCATATCTTTCTTTGATTTTCAAACAACAAGTTATAAAGGCTTCAATTTTCATTTACATTACTTACAAGCCATCTTTAATTTGTTGTATCAGTAACAGTAAAGAAAGCTCAATAGATTTGTTCAGCAAGTGGTTGCATTGGATTTATGATTTTACCTAACACTTGTCAAAATTGGTTAGAGTATGGTAGGTAGGACTTGAATAAGCCTTTCCCGGCAATTGTATAGCTGAGAATTTTGCATCTTTGCTTGAAGCTCGCTTTTGAAGCTCTTAGTTTAGTCTTGAGTTTATTTTCCTTTTCCTGCACAATAAAAAATCAAACTTTTCTTAAAAATTTATGGATGCAGATTAGATTTACTTTCTGCTTTTCAATTTTCATGCATTTTCAGTTTCAATACTTGATATTATCCACATATGGTTCTGATGATCGGTCTGTGAGTTTGGTATAGCTCTGGACATGCTGTAGGTAGTCGGTGACATTTTGGTAGTGGTTGCAGAGCTGGAAGGATTAATCGAGGATGCGAGAAGCGAAGTATGTGGACCAGAGATTCTGAGGTTCTCAAGCGCTCTTTTCAGCAAAGCACTTGTCCCAACTAGAGCCAGATGTTATCACATATATAGTAGCCAGGCTACCATATTCTATTTTTTCAGATACAGTACATTTTTCAGTCGGATATCTTACATATGAGATGCTGAGATGAGCATTTTTTACGGATCATTATTTTTGTCAGTGGACTATTATACTCTCCCATGTCAGGATTGAGTCTCAGGACACTCAGATTCGAGGATTGATGTAGCCATTTAGTCATTTACAGAGCAGTTGATGATGCCCAGATTGGTTTTAGTGTTTTCTCATTGGACAAATGATGGTTCAGATGGATTATTTTCATGATTATGACTCAGCATTTATTATATTGTGTTATGGTTATCATTGTTCTTATAGTCATTTTTGTGACATATACTAGCATTTAGCGTCATGATCTGGCGGTCATAAATATATGGACTTGGATGTATTTGTATTATGTATTGATGTCCCTACTTAGACTTGGAAGTTCCTGGTCTATACTCATTGGTTTTACCCTCCTTAGGGAGAATAGAGGTAGCCATTCCCACCATTGCTTTGGCTTGCTATTGGTGGCTTCATCTTTCATTGTCTCCACCCATCCATTACCTTCCAGTTTTGTTTTAACCCGACTTACTACTTGACTTGTGGCATGGAGGACCTTTCCCCACTAGAACTTTTGTTGGACAAACCTCCTTGTTTATATTGTGTCTCGGCTCTGATTTGGTGACAAAATTTTCCTTTGGTGAGTTGAATTGTATGCATAAATCATTCTGGTCGGTTGTCCCAATGCTTGGCACTGTGTAGAACTCCCCCTGGTCACTTGAGATGTTGTTGGCTTAAACTGAAAGCTCATGAACTACTTGTATTGGAAATATTTATATGCGCCCATGGAAAATGTAAATTCTAAAATGTGTTTCTTAACATATGTGAGCAAAGGGCAAGAGCGATGAAATGCTGAAATACCCCTTGAAGGGTATAAGAAAAGGTCCCAAAAGCAACGGTTAAATATATGCTATGTCCAAACATTGCTGACCTTATAAATTTGAATATGTCTCGGATGAAAGCTGTGATTAGTTGTGCTTTTAAGCACTGGTGAAGTCCCAAAGGGTCATATAGGCCAAAAAGGCCATGGAAATAAAATTGATGGTCCTAATGAACCTGGATCAAACTTGATGTAGACATGATGCCTAAGTTGAATAAGCACTCTCTGAACAACTTAACCATTTGTGACGCACTGTCATTCCTTGTGTTGTTGTTTGTCCAGCATGTGGTTATGGTGAGTATTCCCTTTCCATATCCAAAGTGTCATAATGTTAAGTTGGTAGTCATTCTTTTCCCTAGCCTTTTCAATTTCATCCTTCACCCTTCACTGGCAAATTGACTACAACTATGAAGTGAGTATAGTCCTGAAAGTCTAGTCTGGGTAATATAAATAAAACCATAATATGTATTTGGTTGATGTACCACCAGCGAGGTGACTGCTACTTGTTATAAATGTTACTTGAATGATTTGTAGAGCATGTCTTGTCCTTATAACACTTGAAGTAGATGGATCATAGTTTGAGTTATATTATTGGTATCTGGTCATTTACATATGATTATATTGTCTATTGGATATGGTTGATGGTCAGGTCGAGACCTGGAGAGGGTCTGAGTATACACCCTAGATGGATTTGGACTCTCTGAGTCTAATGAGATAGTTTGTTTTCAATTCCGGGCACTTGCGGAGATGGTCAGGCTCATTTTACTCTTTTTATGCAGTTTTGCTTCACAGGATGATGTGTCTAAGCAGGGAGATGTTTTTATTGGATCTCCTAGGGAGTTGTATGAGGCATAGGGGGTGCAGCCACTTTATTGTACCATAGTACCCCCATCCAAAATATCCTGGTGGGCTCTATTGGACAACGCAGGCACCCTAGGAGGTTGTTTTGGCAGGTTCACATTTCTCGAGGCAGATTAAAAAATGATTAAATGGCTATTGAAGAAATTGAATTGGGCTACTGAGGCAAGGAAATGACATGGGATGAGTCATGATGATGAGAGTGATGTCCTCGGCACCTTCTCCAATAGTTGCAGCACCTGATTGGGCCCACACCTATTTTTTGGGCATTTTTATATTATTTTCTGGAGCTTTTGGGAAGCTCACGATTTCCTCAAGGAGGCACAAATTCAAAAACATAAAATATTATTTTATTTTATTGTGCCATGGATCACCCAGAGGAAGTTAGTTAACACTCCATGGACCCACCATGTGCTTCATTTATTTCTTGTTGAGTGGGGTACCCTCTTTATGGGTGATTTAGCCCACTTTGGTACTTTATGGTTATATTGATCCATGTATTGCATGTTGAGCTCATCTCAACCATTGATGAGAACATTTTTATCTTTTAATCTTAGCCACTCGTTTTGAAAGTGGTTAGGATTTTGGTTCTCTCATTTCTATTTAAAGGAGAGAGCTTCTCATCTACAACGGGTCTTTGGCTCTTGGATCTGATTTTTCCAAAAAATTTCTTACTTGGGTTTGTAGATCGAGTCATTCTAATCTCATCCCCTCTCCAACGTTGCGCTGATAGTATCCTGGTTGTCCTAGATCTGCATATCTTCTTCTCCAAACCCTAGTGCTAGCCCTCCTTCCGCTAGTTTCACTGTAACCTGAATCTTTCGGGCCAAACACTTTTCTAGGTCCATAGATCAGGGCATATCCCAGGTGGGTCCACTTAAACAGTGTGCTGATATTGACTCCATTACCCAAGGCTCAGCAGGCACTGATCTCCAAGCATAGTGCTAGCCCTCTGTTGACCTCTTTCCCCTGAAATTTGACTGCTCACTGATGACTCAAGTAATCTGACATTGTCATATCTCTCATTGAGTCTATCCCTTTGGTACTAGATAGTCCCAACTTTGTCCTTACTCACCCTTCCTCGGTTACATTTCCCAAGGCAGCGGTTATCTTCATCAGTTGCTAGTACCTCAACCCTAGATCTAGTATTACCCCTATGGGTCACTTGTATTCCAATTTGGATCAACCCTCATACGACTAAAGCCCTCATCCAAAGCCCTAGTCCACTTAGTATAATCTCCCATAGATCTAGAGTTTCCAATTACCTTACACCTTACGTACCTCAGGCCATACTTGATCTGATCTAGTGTCTAGGTTTGATCTCTCCTGTTGGGAGTAGATATGGGTCTCCCCCATTGTTATCTTGGACATAGGTAACATAAAGTGAATACTGCCTTAATTGGCGTGACAACCATCCATTTGGGAGTTTAGGCGGTCTTGGTTCCACCTCCTTAGTTGCTTGTCCCTCTACTGTCCATCTGGATCTATCTCACATAGGCAACTACAATGTTGGTGATAACATGCTACAAAAGAACCGCGAAGGCCATGAGCAGCCCATTGCTTTCTACAGCAAGACCCTAAGGGATGCTCCCCTGAAGTACAATATCTTGGAAAAGTAGGCATATGCTCTACTATAGGCCTTAAAGGACTTTCGAGTATACATCATGCATTCCCATATCATTGCTCATGTCCCCATTAGCTTTGTGAAAGACATTATGACCCAACATGATCCAGAGGGGCGAAGGGGAAAGTGGATAGCAGTTCTGCTTGAGTATGACCTAGAAATCAAGCCCACAAAATTGATCAAAGGCCAGGGACTAGCCAAGCTTATGGCCCAGTCCAATTACGATGCTCTCAACTTGCACATGATTGCTGAATTGTCAGTTGAAGAATAGAATCCCCAAGGGAAGCCAGGTCCCCCAATAGGTGAGCATTTTCTATTGCCCCTGTGGTACACTGATATCATTTTTGTGTTACAGCATATGCAGGCGCCACTGGGCATGGATAAAACCAACGTAGATCCAAATTCTAGGCTCGGTCAAGTGTCGGGAGGGATCAAATCTCTCGAGGAGCAAACCTCTTCTTAGGTATTGCACTCAATGAGGTATTAACTTTGGTGTGTCCTGTATATAGCCATTGATTTGATTCAAGCCAAAAGACGCATCTTTTTATTTAAGGTCCATATATAATATTTTTATTATTAATATTTAATATTATTTATAGCCGACATATAATATTTAATATTATTTTTTATTTTGTTAGAAACTAACATTACAACATCTGCCCATACATGGTTTTAAAACCATATGCAAGGCCCTCCTAAAACCATGGGTTGTTTAGGATGCCTTAAACATAATTTTAAAACCATCTGCAAGGCCCTCTTAAACCATGTACAATAAAACCATAGGTTGTTTAGGAGGCCTTGCACGTGGTTTTAAAACCATGTGCAAGGTCCTCCTAAACCATGTACAATAAAACGATGGGTTGTTTAGAAGGCCTTGCAAATGGATAATTAAATTTTTACTTTTTTATTGTTTTGTTAGGTAGGAACATTACAACATCTTCCCCATATTAGGTTGTTTTTTTAGCAGACATTTATTTTGGCAGATAATTAAAATTGATTTTTTTTTTATTTTGTTAGTAACAAAGGTTACAAGATCTCCCTCATATTAGGTTGTTTTTTGGCCAATAATTAAAATTTTTATTTTTTATTATTTTGTTAGTTTTGTAACGTTACAGCATAAGAAATTTTTATTTAATGGAAAGAATAATACAGCT
The DNA here is from genome assembly GCA_001517045.1 of Pseudotsuga menziesii. Taxonomy (NCBI): domain Eukaryota; kingdom Viridiplantae; phylum Streptophyta; class Pinopsida; order Pinales; family Pinaceae; genus Pseudotsuga; species Pseudotsuga menziesii. The sequence continues at coordinate 157,705 of LPNX010285805.1, read as the reverse complement.
TGATGTCACTAAGCAATGTAGATCCAAATCCTAGGCTCTATCAAGCGCCGAGAGGGATCAAATCTCCCGAAGTGCAAACCTCTTCTAAATCTAGACTGGTTTTAAAATATCTAAAAATAATATTAAAAAGTAGAATGTCATTATAAGTGCTATCCAAAACTTTCTCAACCCTATTTGGCAGACCAAATAATAGCCAAAAAATTCCTTTCCAATGGTATGGAATTCAGTTTATAAGGTAATGGAGAATATTTTTATCGACTATTTGAATTTTTTTTCACTATATGAATTTCACTTACTCACTTACTCATGAATAAATGCAAAATTTACAATTTTATTTTTATTTGATATAATAAATTTTCAGTTTTTAAAAAATGTTATAAGCATCCTTATCTGCAAAGAGGGTCAAACTCTATTTTACAAGAGAGTTATAAAGAGATGAAAATTGTTTTAAATAACGATAAACGGAATACGAAACAGAACTTTTGGTCTAATTATATAAAACCTCGTCTCTTCAATATTAAGCTAATACTATGATAAATTAAATTAAGAAGTCGTTAAGGCTCTTTTATAAGGATGAAAACAGGAGCTATTCACCGAAAAATGAATGAACTTACAATGAAGGACCTCGACGCTATTAAGTAAGTGGACGGAGTAGGAAATGGAATAACCTATTGACCCGACCATTTGCACCAATCAGATGCCCAGCAGAGCACCGCCACCACCTAAATGGTGCCCTGGTCGCCCGATTTATGCAAATTCCGATAGGAAATTGGTCAGGTCCTACTACCGGTTCGTCATAGTTAAGAATTGCAACCTATCCGTGGGCGGGTGATATTTTGCTGGTTCGTTTATATAGACACAAAAAATAAATACTTTTATGAATTCAATTCCAAGCTACTTTCCTGCTTGAATCACTAGGTTGAGGTAGTGGGAAGGCTACTAGCGAAGGTGTGCGTAAGGGATATAATTTGCAGGTTCCAGTTCAATTGTTCGGTAGGTTCTAAATCTATCATTTTTGTAAGTATGATTGGAATGGATAGTTGGAGTATGGGTGTAAGGTCCAGTCCATATATGGGTTTTAACTATGTTATTTCTCCTGCGGATATCAGACTCAACAATCAATCTTTCACCTCAAGCGAGGTGGCTCTCTATGGGCTTGAGTGTTGTGTGTTTTTGGGCTTTTCCAAGACAATTCCAATGTTGCATGTGCTTTAGGGGTTGTGGTTGTGAGAACTGCATAGTTGGATCAGCCTTCCGCTGCTCGTAACACATTAGGTGGGTGGATTTTTTTGTTGGTGTTCAATATTTTAGTGTGGTGTCTGCCTCGGTTCGTTTCATATGTCACATTTCTAATCCAATGTACCCAATTGTTTGTTTTGTAAGCGCAAGATTTCAGCAAATAGAATGTGTTCACTTATCCAAAATACTTTTCTTGGGGTGTTTGTCTGCTGTCGCCCATGAAAATAATAAATGTCAAACTCTTGTTGCCTTCTTAATAGTAATTTAGTTTTTTCAAAGCTCAATTTTTCAGAAACTAGTAAGTAAAACCAGTGTAAAGCAATCCCAAATTTACCCACGTGAAAGATGCCAATTAACTCAAATTTATATCGAGTTAGTCAACTATGAGTTTACCTCAATTTGTAGTAATTACAGTATTTTTTATGAGGGTCATGGCCATAGTGATATTCCTGTCTTGTTTTTGTCCGAGTGCTTGCAAGTGCTGGAATGAATGTTGTGTAATTGTTAAGTCAAAACTCCTAAAAAACTTACTCATCATCATCTAAGTAACGAAATTTAGTAACTTGTAGGGTCTAACCCTTTGGCTTCGTTAGGAGTTTGCCTAAACGGAGGAGTCAAGAACAAGGTGACAGCCTTGACTCGAGACTTTCCCCCAAGGACACACCGAGTGGCTTGAAGATTTCTGCCACGTTCCCCCCCAGGTGTGTGAAAGGCGACAACATCTTTGACTGTGGGTAATGGAATTCGATGCGTAGATGTTTCTGTTTACTGCTTAAAATATGACTCTATCACGAGTCTATGTTGTTTTGAATTGATTGTTTGTTTTATGTTATATATTCACCTTGTTGAAATAAGTTTTTTTGCTTTTAAATGCATGTATATGTGTTCAATGTGCTTGGCTTTAATCAAGGTGCATGATGGTTAATTTTTAAATCAAGTTGGACTTAATTACCATTCCTTTTAGTTGTCTCAGACAGTCACAATGTGTATATGCTCCAAATCCCTACTAGAAGGCTAAGCTATGATGAGTTGTTTTTAATGTTCCAAATCAAAATCCTGCAATTGTTGAGACAGGGTTGTATTGTTCGCCCATAGATTCTTTGGAGAAAGATATTTTTTTATGTTCTTGTGTCTAACCTAATTTATATATTGTTATTTGGAGTTTATTTTAGCTGATAATTAAAATTTTATTTATTACTTTTTACTTAATGGCCGACAAAACTAATAAATTTACTTTTCAGAAGTAAAAAGTAACATTAACGTTACAACATCTACATCATAATGGGCAAGTAAAAAGTAACGTGATTCACAATATTATTTATAGCCAACATAACATTACATAACGTTACAAGATCTCCCCCATACTGGGTTGTAGAGAGCCTCTCGACACAACAACGGCCATATTCCTCAAACAAAGGGCAACGAGGTTTTGTATCTTGAGCAAGAAGTTGTATAGGAAAGAGCCCGGAGGAGTCCTACTAAACTGCGTGGATGAGCAGGAATCCAAGAGACTTATTGAAGAATTTCATGCAGAGGAGTGGGGGGGGATCACTACTGGAAAGCCACAGTAAACAAGATCATTAGAGAAGGATTCTATTGGCCTACAATATTTTCTGACACTCATAAGAAAGTGGTCGCCTACCATAAATGTCTTATTTTCGAAGGTAGAAGGAAGTTGTTTCCATTACCTTTGAATCTTATTCAAGTTGAAGCCCCTTTCCAGAAATGGGGGATAGATTTTATCGAAGAAATTAATCCTCATTCTTCAGGGCAGCACAGGTGGATCCTCACCGCCACTAACTACTTCACAAAATGGATCGAGGCCACCCCCACAAGACAAGCTACCAAAACAGTGATCATACAGTTTCTAGAGGAGCATATTCTATCAAGGTTTGGAGTTCCCAGGAAGATAATCACTGATAATTCTCCATCCTTTAAATCAAAGTAGATGATCTCCTTTTTCTTCAAACATCAAATACAGCTAGGGAATTCCACAGCTTATTACCTCTAGGGAAACGGACTGGTAGAGTCTTCAAACAAGAGTCTCATGAGGATCATAAAGAAGATGCTGCAGGAAAATAAGAAATATTGGAACACAAAGCTAATCCATGCTTTATGGGCTGACAGAATTAGTGTGAAGAAGTCTGTTGGCACTTCACCATTCTAGTTGGTCTATGGTTCAAAGGTAATTTTTCCTAACTCCCTGAGCTTTCCAGTAATGAGATTGTTGCAAGAAGAGGATGTTGAAACCCATCCTACCTAGAGGAGGATGTATCAGTTGGTTGAGCTACAACAACAGAGGGAGCATATTTTTTACAGAACTCAGCAATTTCAGGACAAGATGAAAGAGATTTTTCACAGGAGAACCAAACCTAATGATGCACCTCATGAGGAAAAGGGGAAACATGGAAATTTTGATCACCTGTGGAAAGGCCCATATAAAATTGCAGCCTTCACAGGAAAGAACGCTTATGTGTTGGAAGAAATGGAGGGTGGATTGGTATCTGGAGCTCCGGTAAATGGGAGGCTCCTCAAACATTACTATTTGTAAGAAATACCAGCCCCATTGTCATTGTATATACCATTTTCCTTTTAACATTGCATGTGTGGATGGCTCTCTAACATACTTAAAGATTGAGGTGAAGGCAGTAAGGTCTCCAAGGGATGTTGTCACCTAGTTTTTTTCTTTTCAGGAAAATTTTTAACAGAGTTGGGGATTTTCAAGACAAGATTGGGATGATCCCAATGGATGAGGCACCTGGTCTACGGAGTTCTTTCCTACCTCACAGGGAGGATAGCATCCTCGATTTGGAACCGCTATTAGCACTTGGTTCCGACCAGTGCTAAATTTTGAAGAACTTTCTCGAAGGAATTAGCGCCATTTTGAGTTGAACATCTGACAAGAGAATAGGCAAATAGGAAAGAAGGAACAAGGTTTGAAAAAACCCCTTATCATAAGACCAAGAAGGACGTAATAGGGTTCTGTATATTATGAAGATAAATGGCGTGGATGCATAGCATAAGCAGATCAACGGTAGAGGAATATTTCACAAAGGAAGAGATGTGTGGTCTATAAAACTGTGGAGGATCATGAAATCCGTTATATCCCTCAAGTCTCGATGGTCGAGAACTATAGAGGCTTAATATCTACGGTGGAAACGGATTTCACGGCGGCAATGTGCACAGATGTTAGCAGGATGGGGTGCTGCAAAAGGTTCGTAGAACCCGTGTGTTTGAACGACCGAGATCTAAGGGAACTCATGATCTATGGTTGTAGTGGTTTTCACAGCGGTAACATGCACATGAGTTAATGGGAGAATACACTGTGACATGTGAGTAGACCCCGCATCTTGGGACGATGGAGATCTGGCGAGGATCAGATCGACGGTTCTAGTGGATTTCGCGATGGAAAGGTGCAAGGAGGTTAACAAGGTAAGCGATTGCAAAATCGCGTAAAGGACCATATCAAGGGAGGGTTGAGCCCCTTCGTAGAGGAGATCTACAGCCATGATAGACTTCGCACAACCAGAGATGCGAGAAGGGAAAGGATCAGTACAGGTGTGAAGTGTAGTTGGGTCACAAACAGGATTCAATGATGCAGATTGTGTCCGAGGGAATAAAACAGTTAGAGTTGTTCTGGGACGTCATTTTCAGGAAAGCGAGCGTGCCTCTCAGATGACGCATTACCAATTTTTATCCATCATGTCCGAGATCCCTTATTTCCTGATTTAGATCAAAACCATGGCGAATCTGCCACAGAAGGAGTTTGTTAGAATTTGAATAATGATTCGAGATTTGATCTCCAAATTTTGTAACAGAATTGGGATCTGTTTCAAGGTTGGTCTCGAGAGCCATAGCACTATAAGTATGACCTCAATTGATGAGGAAAGGGTTGGAACTTTCATTCAGAGAGCATTATGCTCTTCTTTTGGTCCTTGTAACTTTCTTGGAAGTGTTAATAAGAAATATTCTCCTGCGTTTTTGAGATTCGTCATGGTGTTCTACATTTAGTCAGTTTTTTCTGTTTTATCATATTCATTGTTGTGTATTTTTGTTAATGCGCTCTAGTTGCATATGAGGAATTCATTTCGTTAAGCGCTCCTCGTATCAAACGTTTCATTTGTGATGTGTTGATGATGACTGTTGTAGAATTCGCTCTCAATTAAGCGCGCTTTGTATTAGTTATTAGCCTCATTGTTGTTGTTTCTAAACGTGGTGCAAGAGATTCACCCACAGATAGGTGCCTCTTGCTTTGTTGGGATTCTTCCTCTTTCCCCTATCATCCTTTCAAGATATTTGACTGTCTGTGACACTAACTATGCAATGACACAGAAATCAGAGTGCGTGACAAAAAGTGAACTGTAAACATAAGAATTGATATTTCATCTATTATTTCAATGTTTCTATCAAGTTAATGATTTTCTTTAAAATAAAATCCTTGAATAAAACCAATGTTTTACATATCAATACAAAATTCACTTTGCAGTATAATATAAAATGAGTTACTGCAGAGATTAAAATTACATGAATTAAACTCGAATCTAAAGCTATAGCAAGGTAAGCAAAGTTGAAATCTATAGAACTTAAAATTTGAAATGATGCTACAACTAAATCTCTTACATTCATAAATTCACACATCAGGTATATTTGTACAACAATGGTGGATAAATAGGAATTATGATGAGAGCATAAAGAATTTATCTTTAACAGTTGTTATCAATCCTACACAGATAATTGTTTACAACTAATCAAGTGGACAGAAAATCAAAGAGAATAACTAATCAAACTATTTATACTAACAAAAATAAATAAAGGAAAAGGGATTATGGTCCTCCTGGTGGATCCTTGCCAACGGGACCACAAGTCCTTAAACAACCTACAGAATTAACTCAAGTCACAGACACATAATAAAATCAAGAAACGTTTTATATAAATAAAGACAACTTAGATTACAGTACAAAGAAATTTGTAAACCATCACTAAAGTAATAGAACGAAATCACTTTCAAGTTCAATCTTTGTTATTTCATTCAATTCAGAAAATCATTGTTCAACCGTTCGTCCTTTGTTACATACAAGTCCATCTATTTATAATTCCGGAACAGGAATAGTTAACTCGATTCTAGATCAACAATATATCTTTAATTAAAGATACATAACCGTTTCAGAAAATAGATTGATCTAATATTTAATGATCATCCCTCTAAATGCTCGAAAGACGCATAGAATTGCCTAAGTTGATATCAGATCTTCGTCTCTATGACACGTAGTACATAGAGATGAATATCTCATTAACTCTTGTGTGTGGATCATCAAATTGAACTGAGCGATATGAACACGATCCACGAAAATCTCGTTTGAACAATCTGGCAGCTTCCGAAGTAATAGTATGGGTGATCAAAAGTTGAACAGGGGTGCTCTAAAAATAAAATGATGCCACTGAATCCCAAGTATGTTGTTGAAATCACAATATGTTGTAGAATCTACCATGATTAGTCACGAGATCCCAAGAATTATATTTAAGACATTGAATTAAAGGAAATTGAAGAGTTTTAACAAACAATTATACCTGAATATACTTGCTGAGTAATTGGGTGAATATTCAAAGATATAGGTGGATTTATAAGGCAAAATGATCAAGTGAAGAAACAAAAATTGGTATCAGGAAGGTGCAAAAAGTGTCAATTTAGAAAGCCAAAATCTACCCCATGCATGTCTATTTGCATGTCCCCATGCATGTCTATTTGCATGTCCCCATGCAACATTCCTTCCATAGACTGCAAAATTTCAAAACTAAGTTTCAATACCACTGACAGAACTTATGTGGTATTGACCACAATGTTATGTTTCCCACTAGCGGGGCTTGATTTCGCCTTCAATTTCTTGTTTAACATACGGATGTCACCTTCAATTGCTTAGAGGCCTCAACTCTCCATTTCCTCACTAATTTACGAAGTCGTCTTATGTCCATAACTACTTTATCATGTTTTTCCTTCAATTTCTCATTTTTTTGTAGAAGTTTGAGATTATAAATTCTCAACCACTCATTGTTTTCTTCAGATTCTGCCATCAATAGGTCTTTTTCCTCCTGGGATTGCCTGTATGAGTTGAGTACAGCTTTAAGCTTCTTAATCTTCTTGTTTTTCTTCTGCAACTAGGCAATTACTGAGGGTATAGCTTAAGTGGAAAAAACTCCAGGCATATGTCCACCACATATTTCATGGTTAGGTGAATGATCTTCAGGAGGCCTATAGTCAAATTGTTGAGGATTAAACAATTCAGTATTATACTCCACATGGCCATACATTAAAACAGGAGGATCTTTATGTGAATGAGGGTCTATGGGTTCAAAGCCAAGATTTGGAAGAATGAAATCAAAATGTTCACCATATGCAAATTCAAATTTCTTAGGAAATGGCGGAGGAAGTGGGATCGGAGTACTCTTTTGTTTTATATGCCTAGCGGGGTCTAGTACTCTCTTTTTTATGCCTAGGGGGGGTCTAGTTATGACTCAGGGGATTCTTCCAAATCAACCAAAACGGGATTTTGTACAATGGGGTCTACTTCTGACTTAGGGGATTCTTCCAAATCAACCAAAACAAGCTTATGTACATTGTGGGATAAATTTGAGGGTTTGACAAGCCAACTAGTCATACTTCTAGTGGTTCTCCGTGGTACTATGGGTTCTATGACAGTGGGGTTTTTAAGCTGATGTTGTTTCCTTTTTAATACAGAGGAGAAAAGATCAATTAGGGGTGGTTTTGGCTCTTGGTCAGGAACAGGTTCAAACTCACGACCTTCAGACTTATGGGAAACTTGAATGTGTGGAGAAGGAGGTCTTTCAGATGAGGGGAGGCCTTGAACTCTGTTTACAAAATTATCCCAGGTATCCTTACGAATACGCAATTCATCTTCAACAAGAATATTAATCAAATCATGATGACAAAGACTATTATAAGGGTTACCTGGATGATTTTGAACCTTTTTGGACATTTTAGCTAGACTTTTATACAGAAAATATGGAAGGGTCATCTCCAACCCATCTTCAAAATATAAGAGCAGGTGAACATGATAATTTAAGATGGTTACATACCTTCCTTCACATATTAGATATTTATGCAATACATACAGCACATTGCACTACTCTTCTTCCATCCAGTCCCAAGGGAAACCCTTTCTCTAACTTGCATACCAATATTCTTTCTTCATAAATCGGATGCATTATGAACGTTCTACTAGCTTATTCTTAAACCATCATGCTTCTGTTCGAGGCAAGCCAGTAGCACGAGCGACTACCCTCTCAGAGACTGCCATAATAAAATCACTGCTATGGACAATTTTTCCATCAAACCCTTGCATGAACTTTAGTGCTACTTCACCGTCATACCCTCGAAACTTTTGAAAGAACTCGTACCATTTTGTGCCCACAAATCTTGATTTGCATGCATTAAACTCATGAAAACCTTCCAGCATAGAAATGGAAGTCATCTCATGGCGTTCGGCCCCCTTCCGAAACATAATTTGCTTAACACTGTGCACAAACTGATAATTAAGTGAAGGTCATAGGATGGAATGGGAGTTGGATATCAAACAAGAAACATCATATAAGTTTGTCATACTTACTCAAATTCTAGCAATGTTTCTAATGAATGGTAACAGGTAGGCCTAAGTTGTACACAACATTAGTCAAATGCATGGAGAATAATGGATTCGCAAGGGTAGAGATAACACCTTGACATCATAAACAAAAAATGCAGAGGGAAAATAGATTACAAAATCATCATACTCATTCGAATCTTTTTAATGATTTGAATGAGTGGATTATGATGTACACGCGTAAGGCTTAAAACTCTACATAAAAGAAGATGAATCAAGGTCAGAAGGGTATAATACGACATGATTCACTTGGATTATATTAAGACAGTTATAGGAACCCAATGTTTAATGCCAATGAAGCATAATATATGAGGGAAAATATACATATGGAAAAAGACTTAGCAAGTATTATCGATATAATTTGTTTTTATAATAAAATTTCCTTAAATTCAATAACTTAAAGAGATTGAAGGAAAAAATCGTTACCTCAAATGGAATTTACCTCAGGAAATTCTTTGTACCAAAGTAGATATGCTCACAAATCTTGATTTGCATGCATTAAACTCATGAAAACCTTCCAACATAGAAATGGAAGTCGTCTCATGGCGTTCGGCCCCCTTCCGAAACATAATTTTCTTAACACTATGCACAGACTGATAATCATGTGAAGGTCGGAGGATGGGACGGGAGTTGGTTATCAAACAAGAAACATCAGATAAGTTTGTCATACTTACTCAAATTCTGGCAATGTTTCTAATGAATGGTAACATGTATTCCTAATTTGTACACAACATTATTCAAATGCATGGAGAATAATGAATTTGCAAGGGTAGAGATAACACCATTTGACATCATAAACAAAAAATGCATTGGGAAATAGAAACTCCCTCATATATTTGACATCATAATATATGAGGGAGAATATACATATGGAAAAAGACTTGGCAAGTATTATCAGTATAATTTGTTTCTATAATAAAATCTCCTTAAATTCAATAACTTAAATAGATTGAAGGCAAAAATCGTTACCTCAAATGAAATTTACCTCAGGAAATTCTTTGTACCAAAGTAGATATGCCCACAAATATTGATTTGCATGCATTAAACTCATGAAAACCTTTCAACATAGAAATGGAAGTCGACTCATGGCGTTCATCCCCCTTCCGAAACATAATTTGCTTAACACTATGCACAGACTGGTAATCAAGTGAAGGTCATAGGATGGAACGGGAGTTAGTTATCAAACAAGAAACAACATATAAGTTTGTCATACTTACTCAAATTCTGGCAATGTTTCTAATGACTGGTAACAGGTAGGCCTAAGTTGTACACAACATTATTCAAATGCATGGAGAATAATGAATTCGCAAGGGTAGAGATAACACCATTTGACATCATAAACAAAAAATGCAGAGGGAAAATAGATTATGAAATCATCATACTCATTTGAATTTTTTTAATGATCTGAATGAGTGGATTAAGATGTACACGCGTAAGGCTTAAAACTCTACATAAAAGAAGATGAATCAAGGTCATAAGGGTATAATATGACATGATTCACTTGGATTATATTAAGACAGTTATAGGAACCCAATGTTTAATGCCAATGAAGCATAATATATGAGGGAAAATATACATATGGAAAAAGACTTAGCAAGTATTATCAGTATAATTTGTTTTTATAATAAAATTTCCTTAAATTCAATAACTTAAATAGATTGAAGGCAAAAATCGTTACCTCAAATGGAATTTACCTCGGGAAATTCTTTGTACGAAAGTAGATATGAATATTTTGACTATCAAAATTTCTACTGCATAGTGCAATTTCTTTGCCAGAGTGGAATTTCTGCAACGGAATAAATTATTCTCTGCTACAACATAAGAAGAATTGTTTGCCACAAGACAAGGAACGACACCACTGATAGGTTGTTTGATCATTGTACTGACTGACTCTATACTGCTAAAGAAAACAAAGGAATAAACTGCTTCTATACTAAATTACCAAGTCTGAAATAAAGGTTGCAAACTGTTGGAACCATTCATAATTACAGATTGTTTCAAAAACCTATGATTTCTAATGAGTTGCAAGGTCTTTGTCCACATCCTTTTTGTGCAATCCTACCTATGTGAATAAATTTATTGATGTCGAACACAGGTAGAAATCATTGGATTACCAACCAATGATGAGAGTTGTTAACCAATGTGAGATATTCCACCCTTAATGTCAATGGAAATCAAGGCACTTACATCCTAACAATCATGAATAGATATGTTGAAGTCGAATGAACTGTAGAATTCACTTGCCAAGAAACATTAATTTATTTCCTTAGCAAATAACAAGGATACATGTCATTAAGGCATGCGGGCTCCAAGGTACCAAATAATGTCTCGAGTTTCAGACCCAAAAAATGTTCTGAAGTCGATGGGTTGAAACTTGCTGGAAGGAAAGCCTTAATGAATCTCCCATCATCCAGTTGAGCACAGAACCAAAATTATTTTTTCCGAAATGAAATAGACATCATCAACAAACTTTATTGTGGAGTCTAGTCAGACAGTTTCTTGGTTTTCTAACTAGGCCCCTACTAGGTTGCGCCAGACAAACTGCTTTTCACAACAAAGCTTAATTTTCTCTTTACTTTTTTACCTACACTATTCTACTGGAAATAAGATCTCTTCAAGTGTATGCATATTTCCAGTGTGACCATCTACGAATCGGGATTTTTAAAACACTCATATCCAATATTGATAAATATGTGTTAACAAATACTCAGATATGAGGAAGCTGCTCACATGATCTGGATGTTAATAATTGCTGAAAAATAGGGACTGTATAACTAACTCATACCAATGTTCAATGAATCCCAATTTGCAAAGCTTCCTTGTCCAGTATCTTTCATTACTATGTTGAGTGGATCTTCTAGTACATACTCCTCATGTGGTGCTAAACAAGCAAGGAATTCTTGAATTTCAGGTTCTAATGGTTGTTCTTTATCAGCCTTCACCCATGATTCTTGGGCTCCTTCAACCAATGTAGAAGGATAGTTGAATAGATTTGCATGCTACGTGTGCTCATGGATCTGTTGTCTCCTTTGTAAGGTATATTTTTCTTCAAATATAAATCTGATATGAGAACAAGGGCCAAAGAAATTATTTGTGGTTATGAGCCCTTATTTGCTCAACAAATTCTTCAACATCCTTAAGTTTGTATTGCTTCAAAAATCATGCTTCATAAATGTATCAATAGCAAGGATCTTACAATGCCCCTATGAAAAATTTAATGTTTAAGAATCCTATTGTAAAATTAAAACAAACTACTTAAGAAAAATGTACTTATGACAAACTTGCGGAAAAATAAATTATCAAGAAAGAAATAAACGCCCAAAATTGCAAATAAATAAACACACTTTGCATAAAAACACTTGCGAAAAATAAACACACTTTGCATAAAAACACTTTTGTGAAAAATAAAAACAAGTGCGGAAAATAAACATGTAGAAAGCATACACTTGTAAAAAAAATTAAATCAAACATGCGAATAAATAAGCACACTTGCGAATACGAAACTTATCTACATGAAAAGGAACAACAAGGTTTTGGGGTGACCCACCAAAGTGGATGCGTCAGGTTGTTACACCATGGAAATATTGTAATGAAGTCGTGTTTGCATCTTATTGTTGCCTCTCCCCCTCGTTGTGAAATGTAAAGGAAATATTCTACCTAGACTTCAATCCCTTTAGCACCTCCCCAGCAACGGCGCCAAAATGTTGGTGAAATTTTGTCAAATAATTCCCAGTATTAAATTGTCAACCCAGGGAGGTAGCTTGTGAAATGCAAACATTATGTGCAAAACTAAAGTCTAGATTATCCTAACCTACTGTTGTCATACATACCTTAATACAGAACAAAGTAAAAATGTAGTTAATTCACTCAATTCAATCTGTGCATCCTATGTAAATATAAAATCTAAATCCTACATACCAAATTTTCAAACTCTTTGCAAAATATACTAACAAAGATAAAAGTAAAATACTCATCCAAACCAGATTCAATCCAATCTTAGTTCTAAAACACACCTCAACAAAATTAATGACCCTATGATAATTGTTTAATCTAATCAAACTTGAAAACTAAATTAAATATATAGAAAACTGTGCAATGACATAGAAATCAGAGTGTGTGACAGAAAGTGAACTGTAAATCTAAGAATTGATATTTCATTTATTATTTTGATGTTTCTATCAAGTTAATGATTTTCTTTAAAATAAATTCATTGAATAAAACCAATGTTTTAGATATCAATACAAAATGCACTTTTAGGTATAATATAAAATGAGTTACTGCAAAGATTAAAACTACATGAATTAAACTCAAATCTAAAGCTACAGCAAGGTAAGCAAAGTTTAAATCTACAGAACTTAAAATTCGAAAGGATACTATAACTAAATCTCTTACATTCAGAAATTCACACATCATGTATATTTGTACAACAATGGTGGATAAATAGGAAATAGGATGAGAGCATAAAGAAATTCTCTTTAACAGTTGCTATCAATCCTACACATTTAAATTTTTACAACTAATCAAGCGGACATAAAATCGAAGAGAATAATTAATCAAACTATTTATACTAACAAGGAGGGGGAATAAAGGAAAAGGGCTTATGGTCCTCCTAGTGGATCCTTGCCAACATGACCACAAGTCTTTAAACAACCTACAGAATTAACTTAAACTACAGACACAATAAAATCAAGAAACGTCTTATATAAATAAAGACAACTTATATTACAGTACAAAGAAATCTATAAACTATCACTAAAGTAACAGAACAAAATCACATTCAAGTTCAATCTTTGTTATTTCATTCAATTCAGAAAATCATTGTTCAATCGTTCGTCCTTTGTTATATACAAGTACATCTATTTATAATTTGATAACTGGAATAGTTTACCCGATTCTACAGCAGCAATCCCTATCTTTAATTAAAGATACATAACCGTTTCAGAAAATAGATTGATCTAACATTTAATGAGCATAGCTCTAAATGCTCAAAAGACGCCCAGAATTTCTTAAGTTGATATCAAATCGTCATCTGAATGACATGTAGTGCATAGAGATGAATATCTCATTAACTCTCATGCATGGATCATCAAATTGAACTGAGTTGGATTAACATGATCCACTAAAATCTCGTTTGAACAATCTGGCAGCTTCCGAAGTAATACTATGGGTGATCAAAAGTTGAACAGGGGTGCTCCAAAATAAAATGATGCCATTGAATCCCTAAGTATGTTGTTGAACTCACAATACATTGCAGAATCTACCATGATTAGTCACAAGATCCCAAGAATTATATTTAAGACATTGAATTAAAGGAAATTGAAGAGTTTTAAGAAACAATTATACCTGACTATACTTGTTGAGTAATTAGGTGAATATTCAAAGCTATAGGTGGATTTATAGGGTAAAATGATCAAGTGAAGAAACAAAAACTAGTATCAAGAAGGTGCAAAAAGTGTCAATTTAGCAAGCCAACAATGAGCACTATCAATAAATGGTTGTAGGTTTCCGAACATACAAGGTATGATTTTAAGCTTATTGTTGTGGTGGATATGGCTTGGTAAATATGTTTATTTTTCCCTATGTAACATGCAGCACTCAAAGCAATGGTCTCTTACCATATAATATGATCATAACACAATTATTTGGTATTGATTCAAAAGGGAAATACAAACACAAATTGCTATGAGAAAAATATTCAAATACCACAGTTAAAACAAAAGTCAATACTCATTAAATTAGATATGAACATTACATGAACATCTCACCTGTATATGTTAGGTACAAGTGACATGTCTCCCCCTTTTTATTGTAGTGTCATATGTCTGCACCATACTATAGTGGACTAGTTGTAGATTTCTCAGTAGTTGTAACAATGGTAGAGTGAAGCAATAAAAATCATATACACAAAGTTTATATCAAACCTAATTAGAGTTGATTATCATAGTCCTAGATTTGTTGATACATCCCTTTTCTGAGTGCCAAATCCTCTTGCCAAGGACCACAATTTATCTTGTACATTCAACACCACATATCAACAATACAAATTAATCTTGTAACAGCAATTTGGTAGTATAATAGATGACAAAGAAGGATGAACTACTCCGTGGTGATATTTCCCACCTAATACTCTCTAGAGCTAAGTGCATCCTCTTCAAAGAAACTCCCAAGACTTCTTAAATGGTTATTTGTCCTCTTGCTAGTCCAAAACCTTAGTATATTGGTCCCTTTCAACTTCTTGCAACAGTGTTTGATGACGACCATAACCAAATATAAAAGGATGTGCTCAACGACCTCCTCTAGAAAGTGCACTCTCCTAGAGAAAAAGCATTAAAACTCCTCCCAAACTCCATAGATTTGAAAATAATTAATGCCCAACCACGACAATGAAGAATGATGAGGAAATCAGAGTGATCTCCTACTCTTAATAGCTAGGGTTAATATGTCTCACTAGTGAAACTATTTTTCTCCCTTAGCGTTTTCATCCCAAGAGATAGAAGCCACAATAGCTCCCCATAATCACTTGTCAAAAATAATTCATGAATGAATAAGAGAGGGGTCAATTTTCCCTTTTAAGCTCATTTTACCTTTTCGGGGCATTTTTACCTTTTTCCCCCTCAACTAATTAATTAAAGTGACTTTATAAAGCCACTGTCACTTTATTAATTTATAATCCTTTATACTCAAAAAAAGGTGATTTATTTTATTTTAAACCATTTCTGGGCACTGGAAATAACTTCTCGTCCTCCCAACATTTAAAACTCTTCATCCTGGTTCGAGTGAGCTATTACACCAAGGTGTTCCCTCATAATATTATCAAGATGACACCCTTAGTGAATTTAATTAACTTATGCCCAATAATCCTCCCAATTTATAGGAATCCCCAAAATGCAACGAAACTAAGAACAAACTATGTGAAAGTGATACTAATGATGAATAATGGTAAATGGACTAGGTTGGGCCCCATAAAACTCCTGTGTACCCTCTAAACTCACTAGTAACATAAACTCACCCCTCTATCCTGGTTGACACAAGCTTCGAAAGTCATCTACATCTGTATAACAAGGAAGCACAAAAATGGGGACATGACAATCTAGAATCTCCTTCTTTAACCATCATCCACAAATAATAATTGTGAAAGAAATAAAGTTCCACCAATATTAATACCTCTAAACAAACTTAATCTCTTAGCATCTAGAAGATCCCTACTCAACCCTTCAACTATAATAAGAAAAGAAGGGGAGACAAGGGCCATCCTTGTCTCATCCCCCTACCAGGCCTAACAAAACTTGAAGTTGAACCATTTATCAAAATAAAAAATAATACAAAGGAAATACAAGTCATAACCCAATTAACAAAGTAAACATATAAGCCCAAGTTTATTAACATCATTCTTAAATATAACCAACTACCCCTATCATAAACATTCGACAAGTCCAATTTTAAAAACATAGCCTGTAATCTCTTTGACTTTATCGAGTGGAAACCCTTGTGAGCCACGTGAATAGCTTCATGAAACTATCTACCTAACAAGAAGCCAAAATGCTCATAAAAGGTGGAAGCAAACAAGAAGCCAAAATGCTCATAACTATAATCTTTGCCATAATTAGATAAATACCATTGCACAAAGATATGGGCCCAAATTCCTAAAAAGAAACCCGATCATTAGATTTGGGAATAAGAGCTATAAAAATGGCATTAAAAATAGTAAGCATCTTTCTTGTTCTCATAGTCTCTTCTATTACTCTCAACAAATCCTTGGCAATAATCTTAGAAAATCCCAAAAGAAACTCCACAAGCCATTCATCAGGGTTTGGACTCTTATGTTTTTGGAAATAATGTAACATTGCCTATATTTCTTCATTAGAGACTTGATCCAACAACCTTTCATTATCTCCCTCATTCACAAAACTAGGAAAGGAGTAGTCATTTTAACCACTCCTACAATAGTAACCTTGCTCTCAACCTTATAAATCCCATTAAAATGACCAACACATGTTCTAGCAACATCTTCAAAGGTGGAAGCCACAAACCCATCATTTTTGTCTTCCATATGGTGTTAACATCTTCCTATGATCTACAAACTGATGAAAGAACTTGGTGTTTTCGCCCCTTCTTTCTACGTATAGGGCTCAACTTTTTAGTCTTCAAGTTGCTTCTTTATCTACAAAAATATGTATTTTCCTTTCCTCCAAGAGAAGAACCCTACACATATACTCTTCATTAAGACAACATGTCATTTCTTGGTTGTACAGATCTTTGAACTCTACCTCTATATCAACAATCTCTATCTCTCATACATAACTTTCTTCTCATGAGCCCAATGCGGAGCTTCCTGCTTAATCTTTTTCAAATTATCCTTAAACTACAAGGAAATTAACACATTGGAGGACCCATTTTTCTTTAACTAGTGGTATAAAGCCATCCTCCTCAAACCAAATGGAGTTAAATTTGAATGGACTTAGAGGATTTCTCCTATTGAAGCCATCCATATATATAGGAAAGTGATATGACCGACATCCTACTAAAACTCACCTGCCACAAATGGAAATCATGAACCCTAAAGCCATAATTGGAGAGAAATTGCGTTATACAAAAACAAAGGAATTTGCTTGTATCATCATCTCCATTATTTTTGTGGGAAAAATCATTGAGGCTATGACGACAGTTTGTCACTAAGAGAGCAAGTCATGCAAGAAATGCAAGTGTCGAAGCTAACTCATAGGCATAGCATCATGACTTCAAACTCGACCAGAAACCTTAACCCAAACACTAAAACACTAGAGCCAATGTATTAGACGAACAAGAATTATGTTCACCACCTTGCAACTATTCACCAAAAGCCAACAAATTGGATCTTCACCATTAACTACAATTTTGCCAATTGAAACGCTATTTTGAATTGATAATATCATAGTTTTGCAATCTTTGCCATTTCAAAAACCAAATCATATTTCAAAAGACATCAAGATCAAAACTAGGGTTGAAATTTCAAAAACATTTCACAAGTTGACGATGGGAAGACTTATATGGGTAGTGAAGTTGAAAGTAGCCCAATCCGACTGTTTTTATGAGTCGAGGCCACACTAGTAGAAGGCAGGGCTTGACAATGCATGGAAGTTCTCCCAATCGATTCCATGCCCCCGGGTTCTATACCCATAAAGAATTTGAGGCGTCGATGTGACAATACGAGATACTAACAAGCGTTGTTAGTCTTTTAAAACTGGAAAATATAAAGTTTCTTGGGTATTGATACCAAAGTATTAACAACGGTGTTTTAGCAAAACGTTGCATGACATCCCAAACATTAGGGTGTACAGGTCAAGTCAAGCCAAACATGGAGAAGGAAACAATTGTCGATATTCCTCTTCCTACAACTTTCTAATACCATTACAAATTGTTGATTACCAGAGACAAGGAGCCCTACACTACAAGTTTCAAGAAATCTTTCATCAATGAGATTTCTTCGTCTCTTGACAAAATGAATCATGTTTATGTTTATTTCATGCTCATTCATTATGTGTTTTATGATTTTCCCTCAGTTTGGTCGATCTGAATTTTGAGAAAGTTTTGTTTTCTTTCTCAGGCATCTTATATCCGACTTTTTTTAGCAGGTGCCTGTGGGGTTTGTGAAGGGTTTATTTTATTGGGAACCTATTTGTTTTCAATTCATTTTTATAATTGTAGAAATTTCATCCAATGGATTAAAGTCCCAAGGTTTAATGATTGAGGTATGATCCCCAAGAACCCATAAAATATGGGCAAGAGCAAGAACAAAAGATTGGATCTTTGTCTTCTATCGATTGGAACCAAAAACAAAAAACAAAACTCTTCATAAGTAAGGAATGAGAGTTGTATTTGCAATAGACAAGACTAGGAGGGTGATCAATATCTGGCATACTGCACAGCATTTAATGCAACGGCAATAGCACTGAAGGTCGTTGGATCTCAAGCAGCTTGGGATTCAATGGTCTATAACACCGTTGTTGCAACAGCAGGCTGGTTAATTTTCGCTCTATGGGCAAGTCAACCAAGGTATCTTCCAAGTTGAGATCTACAAGTATGGTTTTACTGGGAGCAAGGCTCGATTCATTTCTCAAATTCCGATTATTCACAAGGAGATGTCGATGGCACATTGTTAGGCAATTGAACATGAGTAATTCAAGCTACAAAGAAGTTAGGCACCCAAGTCAAGCATAAAGGAAACACCAAGGCATTGTCCTAGGCATTAGCTCATAAAAATTTGGTTGCAAGTTATCTAAGAATAGGTTGTCATCATTCTAAAAAGATTGTAAGGGCACTTTTACTTTTTGCTAGTTTGGGTGGCTAGAATGTTGGTGTAACGTAAAATTCATAGATCAAGGTTCTCACTTTTAAGGCATTGTACACACTAATTTGTATGTATTTTGGCTTTATTCAAACTAGAGTAATCATTGTTCATCGCCACTTGGGGAAGAGACCTTGTTTTTCAAGCTATTAATTGACAATTATTTTTATGTTAGTCTACCAAAGTATCGAAAGGTAAACTT
Source organism: Pseudotsuga menziesii (assembly GCA_001517045.1). Taxonomy (NCBI): domain Eukaryota; kingdom Viridiplantae; phylum Streptophyta; class Pinopsida; order Pinales; family Pinaceae; genus Pseudotsuga; species Pseudotsuga menziesii. The sequence goes on along the minus strand of LPNX010285805.1, from coordinate 138,285 downwards.
ATTGTTTTGTTAATCCTAGATTTAAATTAACTTTATGTGCCTTTTTTTTGTTTCCAAATGGTTTAAGAACAATAAGTATTGAACATTTTTTGTTTCCATTGTCAAAGATATCCTAGGGAGGGTTCTTATGAGAGCAATTTTTAGGGCCTAGTCTATTTTCACATACATTGATATGTGATTCAACGATCTACTATTGTGAAGAACTTATATAGTAGGTGCTATGTATTTGCTTGGTTTTTTGGTTATTTGATTCTCTACTTATATTGTGTAATTAGAGGCCATGTGTGAGCAAACACTTTATTGAAGCTTGATATTAACTCTAAAAGTAAGTTGTATGGAGTTGTTTAATATTTGATATTGGAATTGTTCATCATCATTGCCCAAGTACATGAGGTTGTGTGGATGACAATGATCTAGTAGCTGGTATGTAATTGCTCAGTCTTTCAGTTATTTTATTGTACTGCCATGGTGGAATTGAGGCCATCTGTGAGCAAACACCTTATTGAAGCTTGATATTAACTCTAAGAGTAAATGTATGGAGTTGTTTAATATTTAATATTGGAATTGTTCATCATTATTACCTCCAAGTACTTAGAGGTTTTGTGGATGACAAGGGATTGTTATGGCATGCCTCTAAGTACTTAAGAGGTTTTGTTGATGACAAGGGATTGCTATGGAAATTATTTTGTTAATAGTCATTGCTTGTTATTTTGTTAATGGTCATTGCTTACTTGTCACCTGTAGAAATATTACTCAATAAGCATTTGTTAGGTTAAAATATTGCATAAATGCATATCTAATGTTCATAAGTAGTTGTTATTCCTAAAGAAAAACAATTGTGGCATAAGGAAGCACTCATTAGATATGAGAGTTGTAAGGGGCTTTTGGGTTTGTCAATGCAAAACCAATCAACATTCCACTCACGAAGAACTCATTAGCTTTTCCAAGAACTTATAACTCGTATGTTTGTCTAGATCTTGTAGGTGGTATTCACAAGTGTAACAAGGACCACGTGTCATCCTTATGCCTAGCATCTTATCCAACACTACCTTTACACCTTACCCAACATTATCTTTACATGCTTCTTGAATTAGGGATTTATATGTTGTGGCCTTTGCGAAACAGGCCTAGTGGAAGACACTAGGTCAATTTTATCCATCACACCCACTACAAAGTACCCTTCAATTCCTTATAAAACCAAGTAAAAGCATCTTTAAGTTGTTGCTTGTGTTGGGGGGGAATATGTCAATTTTCTCTCTTGATCTTCATGGGATTAGTTTCAATCTCGAAATTTGTTTTTCAAATGTTATAGCAGCATTATGGCAACCAAACATTTGGTCTAAAGTTAGACCTCGTCACAACCTAAATATTATTATCAACCTAACTCAAATACTAAGCCAATAAATGTAGTCGATCAAGCATATTATCTATGATTTTGACTATTCTATTTGCCTGCAATGGGTCTCGAATCTCTACTCCCTTTCCCTAACTGACAAGTTTTCCCTAGTTTGTATCATGTCTTCTTGCCTTGTGATCAATGTCCTCAAAAAGCAAACTTTTCAAGCAAAAATAATTGACTCCCATGTTTCTTCTTCTAGGGGTTTATTTGACCTATTGGTACTTGCCAAGAGGGTACACATAGGCTTTTAAGGGAGACAATAAAGTTCTAATTATTTTTAGAACAAACGGTTGAATTTTAATCCAATTTTCAAATTCTTGACAATTATTATCACAATGATTCTTCAAGCATTTATTTCATCCCACAATTTCATTGCATAACCAACATTCACTTGCAAAAAAACAAGGATCATTGAAAGATAACCATGCACAAGAGACACAAAGATTTTACCTTGGAAAGCCCAATAGGGAGAAAACCCAGCAAACTTTTCTCAAAAGAAATCAATCCTATTCAAATACAATACCAATCATGAAGATGATCCTTAGCACAAGAGAGATTCGCCCTCCTTTACAAGAAACCCTGACAAGGCTAGCTAATCTTCGAAGAGAATAAGAGAAGCCCAAAATTAAACTTCTTGCCTTTGCTAAGCCTTCCTTGGAGGTGCGCACAAGTGGAGAGAAGATGTGATGATGAGTGAGTATGAACAAATGGGATGTGAAGCACTTAATTTAAATTCTTGTTTTCACTAGAAGTTTCCTCAATGGTGTTACTAGTACTTTTGGGCTTCATCTTTTATTTATATTCAAGCCGACTTGTCTTATTGTCTTCATTTTTTTCTGGGACTTCTTCAATGCTATATGGGACTTTCTTCAATGGTTTGTCTTGAGTTCTTGATTATTTCTTCATCATAGAAAAGTTCTCGTTGTTGATGTCCATCTCCTCACATGCAGATCAAATTCACACATAGAGCTCTAATGCTGTTTTTCCCATAGTCTAAGAAGTCCCAAACACTTTAGAGCCAATGTCAGATTCAACATTAGATTAAACATTGTCTATTCCACAAGGGGATAAGATCCCCTATAACATAGACAAGTCAACTCACTCTAAATAGAATAGATCTTCCTTTATGGAGCACTCACACATAGAGAGATGCATGTGACCTCTAGCCTTATCCACATAGTCAACCCACATGACGAATCAAAGGCTAAGCATTCGAGCCTCAATACGCATAGCCAATACATATGACTAATAAGGGATACGATGGGGCCATCATCTACCAACCATTGGTCAATTCAACATGACCCCTCTAAGAGAATGATCTGCAGAAAGTTTGCCCGATGTTGGAACCATGCAGAAACATCAACACGAAGTAGGTGCTAAACCCAACCCACTGGTATTCTTTGCTACTGACATTCAATAGAAACCAAGAGTAGATATACAAAAGTTTACCAATTGTCTTGATCACCACTTAAGTACTTTTAAGGGAAATGCGCATGCAGAGTTCATTGTTGAAGAGTTATGTTTGAACCTTTTTCCAAGCAAAGATTACACCTTTAAAATGTCAAAAATTCTACACAAGGTCCTCTTCAAGAAGCATTGAACCTTCACCAGTGTATTACATGATGGATACAGAAACAACCCCCATTTCTAAAATCCCACCCCTCCATGCAAGAGACTAGATTAAATTCCAGTGCCGACGTGGCTACAAAATTAAATTCCATTACTTGTCCTTTTGTCAATAAGGTAGCCTATTTCACCAATGAATCTGCCGGACTGTTGTTTGACAGGAAAATGTGAAGTGTATGAGTCTAGGGAAACAAACATACCTTGAATTATCTGTTGCTTTCTCACTAGGCCTATGATCAAGGAGGAATCTCCAAGATGTTCAGGAGTGTTGAGAATTGATATTCTAAGAAACACAGATGTGAATCTCTGTCTGGTTATTGGTCATTCTTCCTCGTCCCCAAGCAAAGCTTGTTTCTATATTTCCTTCGGGGCCAAGAACTCCCCTCCCGCACCTGCCACCCCTCATCTTCCACCTGACTGTTACACTTTACACTCCCTCCAATTAGTTTTGGTGGGACTAAAGCCTACCAAAGTTTAGAATTGATTTTACTCTGTTGATAGACAACATTAAACCCACAGCTTTTAAATTTTTCAAACACATTGCACTGCAATTTGCAAAGACTTAACGATTTATATTCGAACAAGTCAACAATTCTAAAACCAATTTCTTTTGTTTTGAAAATGTCACACAAAATTAACACGATGATAAAATAGAATCTTATATAATATATTAGCAAAAGTAAGAGTCTAGCGTGTCATTTTGGTGGTATCAATGATGCAATATCAACAGTGATAATGTTGAAAGTGTAAATTGATAATGGCTTTTTGTTTACTTATAAAAATTTGCAAAGACTGTTTTAAACTATAAATTGATAATGTATTTTCATTATCTACATGCAAAGACAGGTTTAAACTATATGAATCTGCAGAGTTCATATTCAAGTCTTGATTTGATTTGAAATCCTGCCAAAGTTACTGCACCTCTTGATTTGATTTGATTTGATTCGGGGGTTGTATGCCCGCCAAGGTGGCAGGGTTTGAACCTGGGTCATTAACATGGAAATGCCCCATTTCAAATTGTGAATTAAACCCAAATCTGGCAAGGTTTGAACCTGGGTTATTAACATGACAATGCCCCATCCCAAATTGTGAATTAAACTCAAATCTGGCAAGGTTCGAACTTGGGTCATTAACGTAGCAATTAAACCCATAATTAAAAAACATAATCACAAAGAAGCACTTCAACTATGGTGCTTAATAAAAAATAAGAATCAGCATTCGTAGTCCGCAGTTGAATTTATAAACAAAAGATAGAAATATCATATACCCATTGTCAAAACACACATCCTAACAACCAATAGAGCCAAAGTTGAACTTATAACCAAAAGATAGAAATATCATATAGCCATTGTCAAAGCACACATCCTAACAACCAATAGGGTCAGGATACCTCTTTCGAGGGCTTCGGTACAAACATCTAAAAACAGCTCGAAGGTAATGTTTTCAAGTAGAAAGCAAGGCATAGTAATGCTATGTTCTCACACAGGACATAGGCATAGTAATGCTATGTTCTCACACACGACATAGGCATAGTAATGCTATGTTCTCAAACAGACCTCCAAGAATCAGTAAAAATTCTCAAAGCAGCTTTGTATAAAGTATTTTATTTTTATAGAAAAACTAAGTGCCTTCATGACGCAGGAGTCTCAAACAAAGGTTCTACATCCTTTACAACAGTTTTGGCTTCACGAACCTCGTCACCTTCCTGACCTGACTGCTCTAGCTCTGCCTGCTTTTAGACAAAAATGGACATTCCATCTCAATTTTTAATAAATGTTTTTAACAGGCAAAATAGTATATACCTTTGTAATTCAAATTAAAGCTTTAATATTTTTGACATGCATGTGCATCTTTTTTCCTTTAGAGAGAAGACACTGAATCATACCAGCATTCCCTGCAAGTCAATAAGGGCAGCTTCAAGGCGTTTCCGACAATCAGGAAGCATCATCCTTGATTCTGCTAGTACATTCTCCTAATCCACAGAAAGAAAGCCTATTCAGTGACCATAAAATTTATTAAAATAGAAAACAAGGGAGTAGGCAGTGTAATATGAAAGTAGACATCAAACTCTAGTCGGTTTAATAAAGATTTTCCAAACTATTACCCTATGATTTTTTTATTCATGGCCTGGTATATTAGTCATTCAAAAATTTCACAGATGTACCTACATAAATCAAGCTAAAAGAGAGAACCAAGATAAAAAACAATCAATATAATCATAGTGTTGGCTTGTTTCGCAGAATCTGTTGTTTTTAATCACAAATAAATAGAAAAACAATGTGAAGACAGGCCAAACTCTGCAAATTTTATGGACAAAATATGGTTTACCAACCACAGCCCAATTATTTTTTTCCTGGGCCAATCAGTCATTCAAAAATTCAGATATGTTTTTCATGGGCCAATGAGTCATTCAAAAACCTTCAGAAATTTACTTGGGCAAAAGAAGCTAAAGAGAGAGCATACATAGAGAACAAACTACACAATCATGGTGCTGGCTTGTATTGCAAATTCTGTTGTTTCAAGTTTCAACCACAATAAATAGAAACAAAATATGAAGACAGAACAGGCCCTGCAACTTTTATGTCCAAAATAGACCAACTTAAATATAGAAGTTTGAGCTTTTCCCAGGTTTCTATTTCATCTGTTTCATATCGAATATTGTTGTTTACCAACTGCTCCAATAAATTTATTCGCTATTAATTGACACAAAGTCCTATTGCATTGCATAGTTTATAATTGATTACAAGTTTACACACATAAGATCATCAACAAACTGGGATGGAAAATTTGTCCTTGATGGTCAACCTATTGAAATCCTGAAAATCAGGACACATGCACCAATTGCATTCCTTCTTTTAACACCATGTCCACTGGTGATGAGTAAAGTGTGACTCCAGCCTACAACAATTCATGAATTATCTTTTCTATTTCATTCTTATGTGCAAAAGGATGCCTATAAGGATGCACATTGGGTAGTTGATTACCATGGTCATGCCCCATGTCACCCACATGAAGGTGGCAAAACCTAGGGTGTCCCAAATACATGTTGATGTTTAGAGAGGACCAGCTACAGAACATGGTGACTCTCTTTTGGGGGGTGTCCACTACTTGTATGGCATTGAACTGTGCAATAATGCTTGAGAGGTGATAATTTCAAGGGAATGAGATGTAAGCCCTGTGAGGGTATGTTTCTGCCTTTCCTTAATGAAGCTCGTGGATAAATCCTTGAAACCCATGGGGACAGATCACAGACTCACAAAGTGCCTAACCATTTTGCCCCAAGAACCACATCAAAACCACCCATTTCAATAGAAAAACTGTGAGATTTGAAATGACCCATTTAAGTTTCACATTTTCATATCAACCACGACATTTCACCATACCACTATTGGCTATCCAAGTTTGAAATTAGGCATGGAATCTGGATTTCTTCAGCCGCTGTCCTATCAATAAAATTGTGGGCATTGCCACTATCAATCAAAACAATTCAGTTTGTTGTGCTTAATGTAACCAATCAACTTCAAAGTTTTGGGCGAAAACTGATACGGCATGAAAAGAAATTTGGGGTTCCTTGCAGGGAGCTTGCAAGGTAGTTTCTTTGTCCACGAGAGGGGTTGCATCTTCCAATTTTGGTTTAAGCAAACTAACATATATCATGTCGGCAAATATATCACCGAGAGACTGAAATGTAAGTTAACGGCAACATCAGCAAAAATATCAGAAAATATCGGCAAATGTCGTAAAACCTCAAAAAAATACAAAAATAACCATTTTTTTCAATTTTTTTAACATCTAAAGCAACAACAACATCAAATAAACACGTTGCTAACTTGCTACATAACATTGCAACATAAATATGAAAAACTAATACATAAGTGCATAAGATGTCAAATGGTGGATCACAATCACATATCGACAATAAACTGACAATACTGAAATATGTTCCTGATAGAATGATACAAAATCACCTCAAATGATCATAATAAATGTATCTCGTGATGTATCTCAGGCAATGGGCACCAAATTCCTCTGGAAGCAGTAGGTGGTCCTATAGGTACTTTGGATGAGCCTAGGGTGGAAATGGAAGCTCCAACTACTCGGCCTATGGCGGAAGGTAATGGGACTGAGGTGGAAGCCAATGTGAGCTATCTCCTCCCATAACCACATATCATCAAAATCATTGCCTATATCGAGATCCTATTCATTAATAACACCCTATGCCCCACTCCTCTAGACTCTTGCCCTTGCGTCTACCTCGAATCTCAAAGTTGATCCTCCAAGAATATTAGTCAACATAATCAACACCCTAAAATTTTGATGAAACTTCGTAATCCAATCATTAAAATAAGTTAGAAAAGGATTCCCAAGCTTAATAAGTGAGTTTGCTTGAGTGAAGGGTACATTTTTATTAAGGTCATGATAGAGGAGTTCAATGATCAGAACCACCAACATCAAGGTACATAGAAGGGTTGATGTGCTTGATTAAATGCCAATCCCATGCCCTCATACATGATATAATCCAATGGAAACGTTGCAATCCTAAAAACCTAAAAACTATGAAGTCTATTGAATTCTGACTGGGATCTAAAATTCTACTTTTTGCATATGAAGTCCAATGAGGTTGGAACCACTCTCAAACATCCTAAAACAATTAATGGTAATGTTAAAAATTAATGGATATATTGAAAATGTTGTATATGTCACGATTTATCGCCAAGGGGAATGAGTCACGATATATGACGATATAGGCGATATATCGTCGATATATGTAACTATAGGTTTAAGAATGTCTTGAGTTGTGGGAATACATTCATTTTAAATCATTTATGTTCCTTACACTTGTGCCCTTTGAAATATTGCTCATCACAATTATAGCAAAGTCTAAGGCATTGGTGTCCTACCATCTCTTCCTAGGACAACTTTTGTATTCTCAATAGCTAAGAGGTAGAGGGGGTAGGAATAGTTGCCAAGGGAGGGCCAATGCAACTAGTGAATGAAGGTCTTTTGGTTTGGGCAATGATCACCATCTTTGCTTCTTTAGCTTTGTCACAAGCTTCAAACCATGTGGTTGGGTGATGCATCATGACTCTAATTGCCTCTTTGAGACCACTAACGAAACATTCTTTAGAAAATGAATCAAATATGCCCTCTATGCAGACTGTCAATTGCTCAAAGGCTGCAATAAAGTCAAAAAATGTGCATGTATGGCATAATTTTCTCAGTAGCCCCAAATAGTGAGTATCACATTCAAAACGAGCATAAATGGCCTTCACAAACTAAGTCCAAGCAATCTAATCTCCATAAGCTTTCTTATACCATTGCCAACTTTCTAAATCCAAATACAAGACCCCCATTTTGAGTTTCGTTGGTAATCAGTAATGTTATGGAAAGAGAATTAATGTTCGATTTGGGTAAACCCAATCGAATGGATTAGAACCATGAAACTTGTTCATGACCACCAAGGATGGAATTTCAAATGGCAAACACCCGTCAAAATTGCCAGTAACAATCAAAATTTGAAACGTTTTCTGTATTCTAAGCCAGATTTTGACGGTCTCGGTAAAATCTTAGTTGTATTTGACGGGTAAATTGACCCATGACGGGCATTTACCCGTCAAATTCCATCCCTGATGACCACCGTTGGAAACCGGTGCCACAAGTTGTAATCATGAAGGGGTGTGTGATGACCATGGTTACCTTGAAAGAATGTATCAGGATGTAGCTCTTCGTATGCTGAAGATTCCCCCGTGGGTGGATCCACCATGTGATGTTCTAGCCCCTTGTACTTTTTGGATACCACTTGCAAGCCTAGACATTCTTTGAGCTCTTCCTTCTAGTGGGCAAACTATTGGGACATCTCTTGAGCAATATGTGATAAGAGTTCAACACCCTCTTTATCAACCCTTACCTAAAGTTGAGCAAGTGAGTCAAAAAGATTTTGCTACTCAATTTGCAAGTCTTCATTGGTTACCCTATTACAAGTATGTGTCAGGGGACCACTTAAAAGCCCATCAAAGTGTTATCCTTGACTTATCTCAATACGAACAGGGGCTGGAGAAGAGTTTTTTAGAGATATCACCAAAACTTGTATTGCGAGTCCACACAACAAAAAGGCTACTAGAGAGGTGTAACCCGCAATCAACATGATGAAAGGAATCTTTTGAAATAGGTCTCCCACAATGTTGTTGGCAACCTTTTTTATGTTGGTGGGAGTATTACTACCTACAGAATATTATTGCACTTACAAAATTTCCAAATTCCTTCTATATTCAAAGATGTAGGAATTTTGTTGGCAAACTACAAAGGCTAGGGTTTGCAAGGTCCCAAGAATAAAGGAATATCAAGTGCTATAGCTCTCTGATATACTAAAGGGTTTCCAACAATAGCAATTAGTCAAATCTTTCTTGACACTAAGGAGGATAGGTCGTACCCTTCGCCATACTACCCAATTCCTTAGTATGTGAGAGTGATCTCTCGAGTGGCGTACTCAATGTACTATAGCAACAACACAACCACAAGTTTATGTAAGTTTGGTTTCGAGTGTGCCTAAAGGGCTTGCCATATACCCTAAGGGTACATTGAAGACAATTATGTATACAAGTGTTGTATAGAAGTGGTGTACTACTCGAAGGGGTACCAACAGATGTTACAAGGGCATCCAACCAGGTGACATAATTTGTACTTTCTACTTGTATCCTTCCATGGCCATAGATCTACCCACCAAACAACAAACCTCTATGTTGTTTAAAAACATTGAAACACGTCTCTCGCCTTTAAAAAATGCAATGTTCCATGGGGATGCATCCCCCAAGGTGGGGAATGTGCCCCCTCGCTTCCCAGTGCTTCTGAGACGAGGAAACTCCTAGGGAAATGTTTCCCCACGTCCCCCTTGCTAGTTTTTCTAAGTTATTTTACTTAGGATCTTTATCTGAAAGAATAACAAGCACAGCAATACATCAAAGATACACAAGACAACGATTTTCATCGGGGAAACCATAAAGGAGAAAACCCCGCAAACTTCCTCAAAATAGTTCTATCACAAAGATAAGATGACAAGATAGAATAACCCAAGAACAATATGTTTGCGGCAGCTCTCTATCCCTCCACTTCCTCTCTCTCCTAAGGCGCACATGAGAGAGCAAGTGAAGTGTGTGACAAATGAGGTGGGTGCCTCCCTATTTATATTCTTCCATTGAGTTGTTAACTCAACCACTAGGTCGGCCAAATTACGTTTGGGGCCGACCTACTTAAGAATACTCATAAATACATTTTACTTTATTTAACCTGGGGACTATTGCCCCGACTTACAATAGAGGGTTTACCTCAGTGACCATACACAATGATGACATCCCCAACGGAGGAACACACATCCCTGATGGGGGTACAACAATATACAATAGTAATATAAATCAGAATATCTTCTGAAGTTACAATTACAACAACACTTCCGCTTAAATAGGAAGGTATTCTCTCGCCACAGTCATCAACACATCTAGTCATCATCTTCGTTGTTGCCATTGTCCTCATCTTGTCCAATCTGTCGCATCTATTCGTCATAGGAAGTTTCTACAGAGCCAGCCCTTTTTCATGTTGGTGTAGACCTAAACCTCATCCAAGTATTCACCATTTCCACAAGCAAGCCATCACGTAGGTATAGACAAGGACCATTCTTTACATTGCCGCTGCAATAACCTATGTCTCCTACCATCTTCTCGTCATATCAGATCATCGTGTAGGTACAACCCAGGACCTTCTTTACATTGCCACTGCAATAACCTGCGTTTCCTACCATCATATCGTCGTCATCACGTAGGTACAATCCAAGACCTTCTTTACATTGCCATGACAATAACTTGTGTTTCCTACCTTTATCTTTTTAGATCCAGATCTTTTTTGTCCTGCACAAAACAAAATAAACACACAAAGCACATATCATAAGCAAACCACCTGCACTCTATCACCATAGTAGTATGAAAATCATTAAGACAGCCTGTAATATCTACTATGCAAGAATCGCCTAGGAGCACACTTAGTGCATTACGTCTCTAAACAGTCAACCTGCACTCTACCAGTAAATGAGAACCATCTAGGTGCACCTCACGCGCTTCATGACCTTATCATCTCCGACATGGGAACACACACACACACACACACATATATATATAAGAATTGATTACGACCGAACAACCTGATACACCAAGGCTTTTACGTTCCAAGTCAACCTCAAGGACTTATTACATCTGAACAACCTACATCCAAGATATTTTCCGTTAAGATAACCTTCGGGGCGTATTACATCCGAGTAACATGCATACCACGCCAAGGCTCTTTTTACACTCGGACAACCCACAGGACTTATTACATCCGAATAACCTGCATACCACGCCAGGACTCATATTTACATTCGGATAACATGTCTCAGGACTTATTACATCTAAATAACCTGCGTATCACGCCAGGACTCGTATTTACACTCAAACAACCTACAAGACTGGTTACGTCCGAGCATCCTGCTACACCAGGATTATTTCCGCTCGGACAACCTGTCTTATTTTCCATGTGAGATATCATGCATCTACATCTTCTGGTCTCTCGTTAATTCTAGCATAGAAACATATCAAGAATGATTACGTCCAAGGATAACCTGCGAGTTTCACCGAGACTGATTATATGCGAGGACAACCTACAGGACTGATTACGTCTGAGCAACCTACGGTCTTCGCTAGGATTTAACGCTCAAACAACATGTCTCTCCATCTATGCCAAAACTCATCACTCCCTCTTTCGAGCAGTCTCATTCTGGATCTCACCAAGTCTTTCTCTGAAGTACTCGAACTTCACTCTGGCTATTTCTAGCATAGAATCACATCAGGACTAATTACGTCCAAGGATAACCTGCGAGCTTCACCAGGACTTATTACATCCGAGGACAACCTACAGGACTGATTACATCCGAGCAACCTACGAACTTCGCCAAGACTTTTACACTCGGATAACCTGTATCTCCAGCTATGCTAGAATTCATCACTCCCTCTTTCGAGGGGCCTTGATCTGGATCACATACTGGAGCTTCACTGCTCCTCTTTGCATCATACAAAAATGCAAGTCATATCAATCAAATCAGATAGTGGCTTTTAAAAACATACAACCTCACAACTAGCCAAGCAAGTAGCAAAATATTCTGCCTCGGCTGTACTCAGCGACATGCAAGACTGCATCCTTCCAAACCAGTAGATTATACTAGATCTCAAACTGAAGAAGCAACCCAAGGTGTTCTTCCTCTCAGTGGCGTTGCCTGGCTAATCCGAATCACCATAACCGTGCAAGTTAGTCTTCTTATTCGTATCATACTTGAGCCCATACTCAACTATACCCTTCAAGTACCTCACTACATGCTTCACAGCAACCAAGTGAACATGTCTCGGATCCGTCAAGAACTGGCTCAGGGTGTTCACAGCAAAGCATATGTTTGGTCTCGTATTTGTCAAACACATCAATGAGCCAATCATCTGACAATACATCGTGGCATCAACCTACTCTAGTGAAGCATCACATAAAAGCTTCACGCTCGATGCCATAGATGTGGCTATCGCCTTGCGGTCCAGTGTTCCAAATTTCTTCAGAATCTCCACTGCATACTTTCCTTAACCAAGGAAAATCCCATCTGCATTCTGCCACACCTCCATGCCTAAGAAGTAGTGCATCATACCTAGGTCTTTCATCTCGAACTCAGTGACAAGTCTCCTCCTTGCATCTTCAATGAGTTTGTCCTCTCCTATCAGGAACAGGTCATCGACATATAGCAAGAGCATCACTGGTCTTCCACCTTCAACCTTGAAGTAAAGGTTGGAATCCACTTCACTCTTAGCAAAGCCTAGGCCCATCAAGAAGTTGTCCATCTTGTTGTACCATGTCGAACATGAGGATCTTCTGCAGTCACTCCCTCTGAAGCGAAGCATCATTCTCCTTCTGCATTTTGTACTCTATGTATTGAAACATTCTATACCAAAGTGACAAATAGCTTCCTCTGTTACTGATCTTCTATGTATCCATCTAAGGTCACTAGATACCAAGATCCTCTATCTTGAACTTTGTTGAAAAGTTTATCTTGCACCCATCTGTGAACTTATCGTCCTCCAGAGGCTTTCATCTTCAACCTTGTAGCAAAGGTTAAGATCTTCATCACTCTAGGTGATCTTCAAGCTCCTTGTGTAACTGTATGTGATATCCCATGGGTACCTTTTGAGCTCATACAAGGCCTTCTTTAATTTGCACACATGAATCTGCCTGTCATGTGTCTCAACAACCAGTGGTTGTTCTACGTACACGTCCTCCTCGACTACACCATTCAAGAATGTTGTCTTGATATCCAACTGGTGTATCTCCCATCTCATACCTGCACATATGGATCTAATGGAAGTGTACCTCACAACTGGTGCAAATGTCTCCTCGTAGTTTATGCCTTCTTTCTGTGAGAAGCCACGTGCTACGAATCTTGCCTTGTATCCCACGATGTTGCCATCTGCTGCTTGCTAGATCTTGTAGATCCATATGGAAGACACTAGGGACTTCCCTTCATGTCTCGAAACCACATCCTAGACATCATTCCCCATGATCAACTGGTACTCTTTTGACCATAGTCTTCTTTTATTTCTCCTTGGCTACTTCTTCATAGTTGGAAGGACTTGCATCAATGATGTCACTCAACTGTGTCACATAACTAGAGTGTGTATGAGGCCTCTTACTTTCTTTGGAAGTCTCGTCGTACTATTCTTTATCTTGGATGATCTCTTGAGCCCAAGATGGTCTTCATTTCTCGAGGTGTATCTACCTTTCTCTTTATCTTCTTATGAAGCTCTTTCTTTCGCCACGGTGTCTCTGACCCAAGGAGCTTCACATTCTTCTTCTGAACTGTCGTTACTTGTTCTTTGAAATGATCTACAAGTCAAGTTCAATTGCATGATTAGAAACATCTCATAATTTCCAAAACATATTAATAGTGAGAAATATGTCACACAGTCATGCAACTATCTTATTAGCCAATGCCACAACATTCATCCATATCCCATACACATACAGTAACTTCTAGATGCCTTCTACCCCAATGTTATTAAGAGTGTGTATTACTCCTAATATGTCAGCAAAGAGGTTTCAATCTAGATAAGTAGCAATGGAATGTTGTACATCATCATTGACTTCTTACCCATCATGTGCAGTTGAATAGCATAAATGCAAACACTGAAACATGCATAATACATCAACTGAATATAAACAAGTGCACAACCAAACACTATCATGAAATGACAATTGAACACTTATCTTTGTTGTTTGGTGGGTAGACTCCTTATTGATTAACATATATATTCCTCATCGCTTGAAGAATCTTTTCTTCTTTGAATCATGAGAGCTTGATCTTCAATTGCTCTCATCTTCTCTTCTCTTGTTATGAGTGGAGCTTCTTCTTGTGTGCACTCTTCCCAGAGTCTGTTGAAGGTAATCAACTTCCTTCTGGCACATACTCAAGGTAGTCATAACAATCTCTTCTTCTTCTTCGACTGCTTCAAGTTGTTCCTTGAATTGAGCGACCCTCGTGAAGTAGGACTCCATGGTCACTTAGTTCTGTATCTTCACATTCTTCAACCGATTCCTCAATGTCATCTTTCGATTGATGATATTTCCTTCGAACAACTTCGTCAAAGCATCGAACACTTCCCTTTGGTGTCTTCAAGGATGACACATGAGGAATGAGATGATCCTTAATGGAATATGCAATGATTCTCTCAACTCCAGCCTTAGCCTCATCTCCCTCAAGCTTTAGAACTTCCTTACTGATATACAAATATAAGTCATTTTCTTCAAGGATCAGGGAGGTCCTATACTTCCATGCTCGGAAGTCAGCTTCACCAAGCTTATCATCAAGCTAGGTGTGATGAGTCATTTTGAAATGAGAACCTCAAATGGAAATAGCAAAGATTAAGATCTTACCGATTTGAGGTATTCGACCTAGTTTTGGAGCTCGTTGATCTAGGGTTTATCAGAGAAATCCTAATTTTCCAAACTTGGAATTCCAAACTTCTAATTGGACAAAAGGATGCGCCTCTTCAAGGCGAGTTGTCCAATGTGCTCCTTTTCTTAAAACAGTGGTGGAAGGCTCCCGGAACAGGAAGCCCTAAATTCTCCAATTTCTTCTGTGGAAATGTCTAATATTGATTTTGTTGTATCCCCGAGGTTTCAGCTCCCCACAGTTTGAAATTTCACACTGAGGTAGCATGATCATTCTTCTTTCCAACCCCACAGGTTAGAGCAGAATTGGATTCTCCAAGTGGGACTTATGTTGAGTTTTCCAAGGTGACTGTTTTGAGGACTGTTCGTCATAGCGAACTTGTACAGACTCCCACGTGTCACTGTTTCACATTCTGGGTTTGAAAAACAGACCACATAAACTACAGTTTGTGCCCTACCTGCAACATCTTGCGAAATTTCATTTGGACCTTCCTAGCCCGAGATATAGCAATTCTCCCTAGGTCACCTGTTTATGACTGTATTCAGGAGGAGGCTAGAAGCCTAATTTGGAGGAATCATATCTCCTAAAGTATAGTGAATCTAAGGCTGAAACTTTCACACAAGGTACAACAAGATTCATCTTCACCCTGTAAAAGTTTCAGCTCCTAAGCCTTCTCCAATCTCGAGTTATAGCGAAAGTGCCAAGATGACTAAATTTAGTCTTCTAGTGTTTTTCAAGCATGAAACCCTAATTTCCAGTAGCTACCATTGTAGTTGTATTTCGGCTGCACAGTGCCTTCTTTTAGAGTGGCTCTGATGCCATATTGGTTTTTCTAAGTTATTTTACTTAGGATCTTTATCTGAAAGAATAACAAGCACAGCAATAAATCAAAGATACACAAGACAGATTTTCATTGAGGAAACCATAAAGGAGAAAACCCCACAAACTTCCTCAGAATAGTTATGTCACAAAGATAAGATGACAAAATAGAATAACCCAAGAACAATATGTCTGCAGCAGCTCTCTATCCCTCCTCTTCCTGTCTCTCCTAAGGGGCACATGAGACAGCAAGTGAAGTGTGAGACAAATGAGGAGGGCGCCTCCCTAGTTATATTCTTTTGTTGAGTTGTTAACTTAGCCACTAGGTCAACCAGGTTACCTTTGGGGCCAACCTACCTAAGAATACTCATAAATACATTTTACTTTATTTAACCTGGGGACTATTGCCCCAACTTACAACGGAGGGTTTACCTCAGTGACCATACACAATGATGACATCCCCATAAGAGGAACACACATCCTCAATGGAGGTACAACAATATACATCAGAATATCTTCCGAAGTTACAATTACAACAACACCCCTTTTGGGGGAAATTCAAGGAAATGCAATTCCCCAAGTTTCCTCGGGAGTGGAACATGTTTCCTTCAAGGGGGGCTTCTGAGTATCCCCCCACGCGTTTCCTCCCCAAGGGGGGCTTTTGTGCCTCCCCCCAAAAGCCCCCTTCGGGGGAACGCCCAAAATCCCCCCTGCCCCCCCCACCCCCAAAATTTTATATTTTAATTTGCATTTATTTTTAAAGTGTTAAAAAAATTAAAACATAATTAAACCAAAAATAAATTAAATCCTAGACTAATCTAAGAGTCTAACACCTTTCTAAAATCTACCCTCTCGCACTAGTCAATGGAGCACACTCCTTGATGCTTATTTGACCATGGTTTTGATTCATTTAAGCTATTTTTCATTGTTTCAATTTTGACTCTAGATAGTAGATACTAGATATTAATAGCAATCCTTGACTCTTTACTATTTAGTATTTTTTAAGAAATTTTAATCTGCTATTAGACTTTTCACTTTTGTCTATTTCACTGTTCTAACTTCTCAATGTTAACTGTTCAGTATCTATTTGACTATTTCAGACTTCAAAATTTGTTGCATTATCTTTTACAAATTTGAAATTTGAATTTAAGTATATTTGCATAATGATAATAGTTTTTAGTTTTTACATGGTATAGTAACATAATTCAGTATCATTTACAAATTTGAAAGTTGATATGGTAATAACTAATAGATGTAGATTCCATAATGATGAATTTAACTTTTAGTTTTACTTTTTACATGGTAATAGTTATTGTTGTGATTTATCATTTTTATAATTTAAAATAATTTTTATGACTCCAACGTCCCCCGACTTCCTCGAAATTTCCCTAAAATTTGGGGTGGCTTCCACACGTCCCCCTTGTGTGTTTCCTCACTTTTGTATTGCCCCATACCAAAAACTCCGTGGAACATTGAAAAAATATGTTAAAATCCAAAGGCGTGTTGACTCAAGAAAGAGCTTTGATACCAGTCATAATATTCATTAACCCTTAGACTTGAAACACAAACCAGGTATACAAAAATTATAAATGCAAAAACCAGGTACAATAGCAAAATAACATGAAATATGAGAAATATACCCTTGTAATATAAAAATCTAAGTTTGGTTTTCCCCTTTTGAAAATGTCATGGCAATGTGAAAAATCTCAAGGCTTTATACGATCTTGATGCTGGTTTTCGCTCCAAGAAGTTTTTAAAAAAAAATTCGTTGGTTCCTCGAGCTAGCCTGGTTCAGATGGTCTTTTTGGTGGATTCAAGCACGATTGCTGTGATTTTGTAGTGAATTTTGCTCAGGATACTCTTCTGTTGGTTATTGGTGTAGTAGTAGAGATTCTCGTTTGTCAAAAACCTTCATCTCGGCTTGGATCCGTGTCTGCAATTGCATGGTAGCTCAGTCTTTGTCAACTATTGGAGATCGGTCTTCTGGTGTCTCTGCCTTTTGACCTGCAAAGCTGGTGGCTTTTTTGCTCGAAGCTCTGAAGGTTTAGATCTGTTCTTTTTGGTTCGTTGTTGTATTGAGGTGTTTGCGAGTTATGGAGGCCTCGTTTCGCAAACTTTCTGAGTCCTTCTGGTGAGATCTCCTGTGTGTTGTTTTTTTAAGCATTTATGTCTGGGGATTTGTTCTTTTGGCCCTCTCTGTGGCTACCATGGATGTCGGAGGGGATCTTCCTCCTCCCCTCCCCCCTGAACTAGAAGCTTTCAAGCGACTGGTTGCATCTTGTGGTAAGAGGAAAGGAGGCCCTAATTCTCAGAGATTTGTTAAAAAGGTGGATATTCCTTCTGTTGAGCTGCCAGCTGAAAGGATCTGTCGATCGGCCCTGAACCTTGTTGAGCGTGGTCTCATCGATCAATTCACAGGTCTTTGGCCTTCCCCTAAGGCGATTGACGGTTGGGTCCAGAGAAATTAGAGGCCCTTAGTTTCGGAAGGCATCCGAAATCACTTCATTGGCAAAGGCTTCTTTGTTTGTGTATTTGATTCAATCGAAGATAGGGATCTCATTTTTCGAAATGGACCATACTTCATGGGCCCTCAGGGTCTTTATCTGAACAAGTGGACTCCTGATTTCGACCCCAGCCAAGATGTCCCATCCGCAGTTCCTGTCTGGGTAAGACTCCCTCACTTACCTTTGCACTGTTGGAACCCAAACCCTCTGGAAGCCATTGGGAACAAGCTTGGCAATTATATAGACAAGGCAGAAAGGAAAAGTCAATTTTCATGTGCAAGAATCTGCGTTGAAGTAGATTTGAAGATTGGCCTGCCAGAGGCGATCAATCTCACAGTTGTTGATTGGTCTTACATTCAAGAATTGGACTATGAGTAAATACCTTTTAAGTGTCGTTTCTGTCATGGGTATGGCCATTTTTCCCATAACTGCAAGAAGAAAGCAGAAGAGGACCTTGAAAAAGAAAAGGATGACCAATGGACCCAAGCTCAAAAAGCTAGAACTTCCAAACATGAAACTAGATCTAAAGGTAAAGAAGGAAAGGCTACGAAAGGAGTTAATGCTACCGGAAAGAATCTCTCTAATCCTTTTGCTGTAGAAAAGGAGTCCTTCAATCATTTTGTTGCTCTCAGTATTCCTAAAGCTCCTCCCCTTGAAGAGGGTGAACTGCCTCATTTGGAAGGACTAGTCGAGGTGCCTGAATTGAACATTGGAATATTGGAACAAGTTGGAGTATCTACTTCAGAGCTCCCCAGGGATGGTGTTCCCTTGCAACTCCCTCCAATTGGAGCCAACAATTCTCCTTCATATGCTGATATTACTAAGAAGAAGCAGATTGAAAGTTTAGGCTCTTCTGAAGATGACACATTTGAGCAACCTTCTAAAAAGGACGGTAGGAAGTCTCGTAAGGAGGCTCGGGATGAAGAGGCAAAGAGGCTAAAGATGCAAGGTAGTCAGTCCACCATTGAAATGTCGTTCCAAAAAGGCAAGAGAACTAGGCCTCCAAAGGGAGTTATCACTCCCTCCAACCTGGGTAAGTAATGAAGATTTCCTCTTGGAACTGCAGGGGATTGGGGAATCCAATCAAAGCTGAAGTAGTTAAAGATTTGTTGCAGATGGTCCCTTCAACAATCCTCTTGCTCCAAGAGACTAAAATAGAGGAGGAAGCCCTTCTCCTTCTCAGTAAATCTAAATGGAATCTGAATGCAGGCAAAGCTGTTAGCTCAAGAGGCACCTCTGGGGGCTTAGCCACTCTCTGGTGTGAAGAAAATTTTTAGTTAAAAAATTGGTATGCCACTCAGCATTGGATATATACTGATCTCTACCACATCTCTAGCAAAATCTCCCTGTCCCTTATTAACCTTTATGTCCCAGTCAACTACCATGAAAAAAAAATTGTTGGAAATCGTTGGCTAAGTTTTTAGAGTTTAATTCTCCTCTAAATATTGTCTCAGCTAGAGATCTTAATATATCTCTGGCCCCTTGCGAAAAAATTGGTGGGCTTCGAGGTAAGGACCAATTCCATGATACAGTGGAAGAGATGATAATTTCATGCGATTTGAATGATATTAAACCCAAAACTAAACAATATACATGGTCTAATAATAGAGTGGGTTCAGCAAACATTGTTGCCCGTCTTGACCGGTTCCTAGTTCACGGCTCCATGTTGGATGGGAATTTCATGATCTCTTCAAAAATCTTGCCCAATCTCTCGTCCAACCACCACCCTATCTCTCTGTTGTTTGAGAAAGAAGAAAATCTGGGACCAATACCATTTCGTTTCAGCCCACTCTGGGTTGAGAGAGTTGGTTTTTTCGACACTGTTGCTCTAGCTTGCTCTCTTTATGTTGATGGTTCTCCCAGTTTCGTCTGGGAACAGAAGCTAAAACGAAACCAAATCTGCTCTGAAATCTTGGGTTAAATCCCCCCAGAGTACTCCTACCTCCATCAGACAAGAGAGAGTTTTGGAATTATCAGCTCTTCAGCTAGAAATGGAAGTCAGCGAAATCTCAGAACCCCAGTTAGCTTTGGATAAGCTTACCCAACTCAAAACCTCTCAATCTTTTCGACAAGAAGAGGAGTTCCTAAGGCTAAAGTCTCGCAGCCTTTGGTTACTGGCTGGTGATAAAAACACTGCTTATTTCCATCGCCAATGCAGGTTCAGATCGTCTCGAAATCATATCTCGGAAATTTATATTGGAGATGGGGACACCATTAAAGGTCAAGATATGCTAAAACAGGCTGCAAGTAGACATTTCCAGCTCTTGTTCCAGGATGATGGCCTTACTAATGGTGAAGTGTCTACGAAGTTCTTGGACAATGTACCTTCTCTCGTCAATGCTGAAGATAATCAAGTCTTAATGAAACCCTTTACTGAGCAGGAAATTCTGGATGTCATCTGGGCTATGGAGCCAGATAAAGCTCCCGAGCCGGATGGCTTTTCTTTTCACTTTTACAGAGTCTGCTGGACCATAATTAAGACAGATATGATCTGTATGGTGACAGCTTTCCAAAAGAAAGCTAAAGTGGGTGGGTGTACAAATTCTACATTCATTGCTATGATTCCTAAGGAAGTTAACCCCTCTTCTTTTGACAGGTTCCACCCTATTTCATTGTGTAATGCTTCTTATAAGATACTAGCCAAACTCCTTGCCAACAGATTCAAGCTTTTGTTAGGTAAGTTGATCTCTCCTCTTCAGGGGGGCTTTGTCAAAGGCAAGCACCTAGTTGATAATGTTATCCAAGTCCAAGAAGCTATCCATTCAAGCTTCCAATGAAAGGAGAAAGGAATGTTAATAAAGTTGGACATGAAAAATGCTTTTGACCATGTAAAACTCCCCTTTCTTTATGATGTGCTTCTTTCCTTTGGTTTTAGCTCTGAGTTTGTAAACTTGATCAAAGCTTGTACCGATAGGCCTTGGATTGCGCCACTAGTCAACAACGAACCAACAGAATTCTTCCAAGCCAATAGAGATCTCCGTCAAGGCTATCTGATGTTGCCTTTTCTGTACATCTTGATGGTAGAAACTCTCAGCAACAAACTCTCCGCTGAAAAAAAAGTTGGATTCATTCCGGGAATAAAGATTGCTAGGGGAGTAGAACCTATAAACCATGCCCTCTTTGCGGATGACTCTCTCCCCCTAGGTGGGGCCTCTTTAAATATTGCCAAGGCCTTTAAAGATATTCTGCAAAAGTTTCGTCTTATTTCAGGTGCCTTGATCAACAATAATAAAAGTGTAGTCTACAGTTGGAATGTAGATCTTCCTACTATTCTTCAAATAGCAAACTCCTTGGGATTTCCTAGCAATGTCAAGTGGGAGAGGATAAAGTATTTGGGGCTGCCTTTAACTCTTGGACCAGCTTCTCCTTCTCTCTGGCTCAAAGTGCTTACTAAGATGAAAGCTAAAATTGTCTCTTGGGAAGGTAAGTGGTTAAATAAGGTCGATAAATTGATTTTGATCAAGTCAGTTCTTTCTACATTACCTACCTTTCAATCCTCTTTGTTGCTCGCCCCCAAATCCATCTCGGCCCAGATTGTTAAATTGTTGCGAGACTTTCTTTGGAACGATGGCAATGGAAGTCAGAATAAAATTCACTTGGCAAGCTGGGAAATACTAAAAAAACCCATTTTTGAAGGTGGCTTACAGATTCGAGACCCTGGTCTAGCTAATATGGCAATAGGTGGTAAACTTATTTGGCAGCTTTATGTAGACAAGAATCACCCTGTCAGCAAGATATTCGGGATGAAATACCTTAATGGAGGCTCTTTGAGAAATATAACCTCGTCTAATACGCCCTCAAGAACATCTATTTGGAACTCTTGTAGAAAACAATTTGACAAGTTTAAAAAGCAGCTCCATAGAATCCCTGGTAATGGGAAGAAGATCCGTCTTTGGGAGGATAACATCTCAGGAAATCCTGCTCTCTCTTCAATCATTTTGTTATCAGAGATTATGGACTGGTCAACCAATAAAGGTCTGCTTCGATTGGCTGACTTTTGCTCCTGGGACAGCACTGGAAATTGGGCGGGTTGGTCTTTCCCTGACCTTCCTGTCCATCTTTGTTCTCAAAAAAAATTGTTGATCTCGCTCCTCTCTGGTCTTGCTCTAGTCCACTATTCCATTAAAGACTCTTGGCACTGGGGATCTACTGGATCGTACTCAGTAGCTATTGGTTACTCTCAATTTCAAGTCTCTCATCCTTCTTCTCTTTCCCCAGCACTCTGGAAATCAGTCTGGTCATCGAACTACCTTCCTAAAGTAAATTTTTTTTCATGGCTGCTTCTGCATAACAAAGTCCTCAGTAGTGACAATTTGCTAAAACGTAGTTTTTATGGTCCATTTCGTTGCTGTTTTTGTAATTCAAAATTTGAATAGGCTGATCACTTGTTTATCGCATGTGAATTTGCTAAAAAGGTGTGGGATATGGTGCTCCACAGCACTAGCTTCTCTGCTCCTCTCCAATCCTCTGTAAATGAATTTTATCTTAACTAGAATGTTCGGCGTCCTCAAAAATTGGGAAACTCTGCGATCTGGCATTTTATTTGGCATTTGATCCCTAAGCTCACATGGTGGAAGCTTTGGATTTCCAAAAACAACTGCATATTCAACAATAATTCTCTGAATCAATAGCAAGTTGTCTCCAAAATCAAATTGCAAATCACTGAATTAGCTGGCAGCTCGTTGGCTTCAAACTCAATGGCCTCCACCTCTCTGCCTTCTACGTTTTCTAAGTGATTGGGAATTCACTCTCTTGGGCTGAGAAAATCGGTCTGTTCCAAACCTGTTTATGCTTTTCCTTGGCATTTTCGTGGAACCAATGATGATATAAAATCTTTATTGTGGACTTCTTTTGTAGCAATCATTTTTTTCGATGGAGCATCCAAGGGCAATCCTGGTATCTCAGGCGTCGGGGGATTGGTTATTTCTCCTGATAGATTGTCAGAAATCAGTTTTTTCAGTTGGGGTCTTGGGACCATGTCAAATAACCAGTCTGAAAGCTACAGCCTTCTCATGGCGAGTCAGATAGCCAAAGATAAAGGTTACAAGTCAAAAAAAAAATTCAGTGACTCTGAGATGCTGATTAAAAAACTAAATCCAGCTGACTGCTTCAATAATTCTGCTATGAATAGAACATTGCAGAGAATTCATAATACAATGAAGGAATTCGACAAGGTTGCCTTTTTCCACATCCTTCGGGACCTTAATAATTCAGCAAACACCCTTGCCAACAAAGCTTGTCTGCTATCTCAGGGGTTTCTTTGCATCAACGGAGAACCCAGCTATCATCATCCAATCCCTTAATTGTTTTTCTTTAAGCTGTAATTTGTCTTTTTGAGAGTCTTTCTCCTCCTCTGTACGAAAATGTTCAGTTCAAGGCCTTTCTAGCGTTCTCCTTCTGGATTGTAAAACTTGGCTGATTGGCAATTGTCAAGCCAAATCATTGTTTATTTTTTCCCATGAAAATAAATAATAATAAAAAAATATATATCCGTTTTGGTTAAAATATATATATATCCGTTTTGGAAATTTTCAGATTCTTCATCAAATTCTTCCTCCTCATTTTGACTAATCTAAAGTTGTTTACAAAGGATAAATGTAGGATAATTAGGGTTAGGGTTCCAAATCCCCAATTCCTAATTTTGGGACGAGTTTTGCACCCGCATCGGATTCTTCAGCCGATTCCAATCACACCCATGGTTCATGTAACCTTGATAAAAATCAAAAGAAAAAAAGCAATGTTCACTTGCCTCTTAAGGTGGGGCAACGTTTCACCGTGCAAAACTCTAAATAGAACATAGTTAACAAAACATTCCATAGCTTGCTAGCTCTTTAAATAGACTCTTAATATAGCAAAACCTTAGCTACTCATGGTCCCATCATTAATGAGTAGCAGCTACCTAGTTGGTCTAATTTAATAAAGAAGATCATTTGACATTAAATAACTATCCACTACTATCTAATGGACCTTATTCAAAGAAGATGGTCATATACATTAAGAGACTAATTCCTAGGTAACCTAAAGTATGCAGGTTAGAGTAGGATCCCAAATACAATGTTTGCATAAAATTATCACCAAGTGCTTATCAAATGAGCTAGTGATGGATAAAACACAAAGGACAATTTCACTTTTTCAACACCCTGACAACACTAATTGGACTACTAACATGGTATAACTAAAAAAATTAAAAAGTCAACAATACTAACATATAATGTCAATGTGAACAATGTGCATACTACAATATTTTATAAAAAGGATCACTATGTGCTTATCAAAGAAGATTATCATAAAAAACATAATGTACATAATACAATATTTTATGTAAAAGATCATTATGTGCTTATCAAAGAAGATAAACATATGTGCTTATGAAAGAAGATAATCATAAAAAACATTCAGCTTAACTCATCCATGATCACTAATAAGTTAACAACAAATTGCCAAAAGTTTGATGTTTATATTGGCCCTTACATGTTATCACCATGCACCTATCAAAGAAGGTAGTAATGGAAAAAAAACATATTACTTATTTATGATCACTAATAACATATCACGCAAATGTTTGGCATGTGTGCCCTTGCATCAACCTACGTTTAATAGCTTGGGACTAAAGCCAAATAAAAGTTGGAACTCTCCACAAGTAATACAACAATTTGGCTAAAAAATGCCATATACTGCTCTAAAAAGTTCAGCACAAGAATATGTACCTGTTGTTTAAGGTCATATGGATCAGCACCCTTCTCTTTCATGTCAGCAGTCTTTGCAGCTTCCCTGTCAACCTCCTTTTCATATGAATGAAGCTCTTTGAGGACTCGCTTACAGGTGCCTGTCTTGATCTTGAGAGTTTTCAGAGTTGCCATGACTTAGTCGTTCCTGGAACTGTGTAGAAAAAAGTCTAGTATACTTTACTCAAGTGACACACAAGTTGGCGATCTTGTAAACATTGAAAAGAATTCCATGAGGACTTCTCAATGAATCTGATAAAAATCTTTATCTCATAATACATTGCATAATTATATCGCTTATTGAATAACAATAAATAATTAGCAATAGTTACAAAAACCTATAAGAATAATCACAATATTGGAAGAATAAGAAAAAACATTGAACTTGATTCATTACAAGTGCAAGACATTATATATAAATGCACGCTAGATAGCCTGCTTTCATGCATCTACTGCAACCCTTGGTACCTATTAGTAGCCAGTATTTTCATGGAATATCCCAGTGCTAGAATACTCTTCAAAGCTCAAAAATGATACAACTTCCTTGGACCTCAAGGGCTCAAACAAAAGCAAGCATTTATTTACTCAAAAGAGTTGCCTTCACTAAATAGTAAAATGTATGATAAGGAGCATTCAGTATGCAATAAATTGGCCAACCAAAAGCAAAAAAAATTGTAAGCTAGTTATATATTTGCGGGTTTGTGATTTCTAATTTTTAACTAAATGGATCCTTATAAGATATTAGTTATGGTCTCTACTACTAACATCACTTAGAGGTGCACATGTGCTTTGTGGGTGCCCCTTGTTATCGCTGTCTTCATGATGCCCTCTTAATTACCAGCATACGAAAAATCAGTGTCATTCCACATTAATATGACTATCTATATATGTCAATCTAAGATTCTTTACTACAAAATGTTCAAACTTAAATTCAACTGAACCAGGATTTCATCAGCATTGTGCAGTACAGATATCATTATGACCTTCTCAGGAATCTTGCAAATAAAATTTACATCAAATATAATTCAGATAATATTTACAGTTGATAGAACTCATACTGATAATTCAACTCAACTTGATACTAATTGTAAGTTTTATAATTTAGTGTATCAACCATCATACAACAAACTTCCAACAATTATTTGAAAATTGTGTGCACCGCAATAGAAGCAAACAGTATTTGGATTGTAATTTTGTTCAGCTTCCCACTGAGTGCTATGTACATAAGTAATAATATGAAATAAATAACTGTGAAATAACTAAACGTAAATATCAATAAAGTAATAATAATTAATAATAACTAAAAGATATAACCTTTTGTAAAAAGTATCAAAGCAACTTCTCAAACTCTATTTACATGGGCCCTCACTTGTAATGGTTATCATCTTATTTATTAAATTATCAAATTATACATTTTATAAATATTTATATATTTATTTGATAAGCTTTGAGCTTCCGCTACATTGGTATCAAAGCCATACATCATGGACTCTATCTTTAAAGATTTTAAAAATAAAATCAGTAAAATAATTAAGTCAAAAAGACCATTTGAGAAGTACCTCAAACCTTTTGGCTTGGATACAAGCCTAAGATGAAGACTCCTAATCCATTTGCAAATTTAAAAAAAGACCACTCCAGAAGATATCCATAGAAAACAAAATCCAATGCGGGCAAAGCTTCTGACAATGAGAACTGTTACCACCTAAGTTGTACTTAGTGGTTTTTTATCAAGTGAGCCTAGTGAACCGGACAAGGATAACTTGTTCGGACTTCAGAAGACCTTCAGTCTTGTTTCTGGGAAACTTTGTTGTACTATATCACATGTTCATACCCCCTTGGGGGAGTTGTAATAAATGTTCTAGCATGATAGTGTCTGTAAAAGACTCGGTCTCTTAGACTTTATTTGTCAATCCGATCAGCCCAGGTGTTTTTTCCCTTGGTTATTATTGGTTGTTGAATAAAAGACTAATAATTTTTGAGTTTTTCACTCAATACCTCCAAAGTTGGGGTGGTCGGCTTAGCATTTAGGCTTATTGAGGTTATTAGAGTCTGTGTCAATGTATAAACATGTTAGGCATTCTGGTTGAGTCATATGAACATGTCTAAGTCCCCCTAGGTTTTTTGTTTTTTTTTTTGTTTTTTTTTATTCAGTTTTTTGTATTAAAATTTAATTTTTCCAAAACTTAGGCTATTTTTTAATAGTTTAATTGGGAAAATTGGTTTTGTAATAAAAGTGGGCCAAATAATCAGTTTCAGTCATGTAGGTGCTCATTTTAAAACTAAGAGCACCATGTAAACCCATGGACCCACTTTTTTCAGGTTTTGAGTGATTTTTCATCACTCAGGTCTGAAAACCCCAAAAAATCAATTATTGATTATTTTAATTAATAAATTGATGAATAATGGAGCAAATCCAAAATCCTAGATCAATGGATTCTTAGCTGATTTGATTGAAATCAGTCAGATCTGAACCAGATTGACTGGATCTGACAAATCCTTGACTGAAGGAGGTGATCTGGACAGATCCAGAGTTGAACTTTAGCATCCTTTATGGGAAATTGCGCCCTCTCTCTCTCCTCCACACGTGTGGGCTCTCCTAGAAACTCTGTGGATTGATGTGTCAGTCTATGGGTTGATGTGTCAGCTCAATCAGCCCCTCGATTGACAAGTAGGCTCAGTGGAAGCTCAGTTCAGCTTCAGATCGGCATTAATGGACTCTCCTTCAACTGCAGTGGTCTGTCTCCTTGGGATTTGTGCCCCCCCTGGTTGGATCTCCTATTTTTTGTATAAATAAAGCTCAAATCACCTCTTCCAAGCTAGTTAGAACTGGGATTGAGGTGTTGTTGCTCTTCTACTGTGTTATTGTTTATTATTCTGGAATAAAGAAGCTTTGGAGGCAAGATCTATGGTGTAATGCTCTTAATGTGTGGATGGTGATTGTCAAATGCTTATAAGGTATAATCTGTGTTATTTATCATTTCTTTTGCTGGTTAATTGTTGGCCTTGAAGGAGAGAGCTCCCTCCTGTTAGGGTAAGAGTTTATTCTAGTATGATTTATGCTCTTACTGTTTGCTTGTTTCAGATCTATTGGAGTTGCATGTATTTTAAGTTTAATTGCATGCTTTCCAATTATCTCTTCCAACGGCACCTATGTTTTAACCATCTGTTTGTGCAAGGATTTCTAAGTTGCAGGTGATCTTGCTTGTAGAAGAGGTTGAGCTGGTTTGCATCTTCCTCATCTTCAAGATCTTTTGAATGACATAGTCCCTCGGTGTTCCACCAAAGCAGACTCCAAAGCCCAACATTCCCAGGCTTCCAGCACTCTTTCTCTCTCTTTCTCCTTCAAAAAATCAATTTTCTTACCTAGTTACTGTGTTCGAAAGCTTTGTTATCATTTGGATCTGTTACATTAAAGTAAAATTTACATAGATCTACTATTTCAAAGCTCGTAGTCTAGATCTCATTTCTGAAAAGTATCATTAAGCATTCTAGATCTAGCATAAGGAAATCGTCCGTTTTGCATGGCAAGCTAAAGAAAATCCGTAGGTCGCATGCTCTAGATTTCCTTTTCTATTTCAAAAAGATTAAATCCAGCAATCAGTGCATATTTCATTAGCTGCACAAACAGCAAGCCAAGATCCCAAAAAAAGCTTGCTTTCCTTGGTTCATTTTTCACCTATTTAGCTAGTTTTAACTTAGTCTTTTTTGAGTTAAGGTAGGCTGACCCAAAGGTACTCTTAAAGTGCTTTTGGGCATATTTTATTCTAACATGCTTGCTGGTTTTTAGCAAGTGTAAGAGAAAAGAAAAGAAGCTACTATTCGAAAGTGGCCCCGAGAGCGTTCAAACCCCCCCCAAGGGTCTCCCCTTTCACTAAAATTTAAAAATTTTGAAAAGTTGTAAGATCTTGGTTTCATCCCGTAAAAGGACCAAGAGGTTTCTGATATTTTAGTTTGTTGATATTGTAACCAATAATAATAAAAGAAAATCTTTTGAGTAGGCTCTTTCGAGCCCGCTCCCCATCCCCCCAAGGGGGATCCGCGTCCGTTTCACTTTTTTTGCATTTTTCCCTTTTTTCTGCTCTAATTTAGTACTGACATGCAGGATTGTATACTTTGATATAATTTTGCATTATTCCATATTTTAATTTCAAAAGTAATCATACTACTTACCCCACGACTCCCCGATTGACCCGCAAGGGAAAAGAGATGCATGGTAGGACTAATTAGGAAACCGGTGTTGTGTATCTTTGATTCCATTTTCATTAATTGTTTCGTTAGTCATAATAAAATCAACCCCTCCTTGATTCCCCGATTGAGGTCCACTTGGACCGAAAAAAATTCCTGGAGGGTTTTCTTTTTAACAAGAACACCTGTTTTAAAATTTACTAAAAATAACAAAGACTCCAGTGTGTATGCTCTGTACTTGGCTGCAGTTCGTCCGATCAGTCAAGCTGCATCAAAAGCACTTGAGTGACTAGAATAATTAGGATTCACTCTCCCCAAATTGACAAACCATTAGGCGAAAATCCAACGCCTCGATCAAACCATTACGGTGGCAAAATACCCAAAGGAAGCGAGAATTCCTAAAGAGTGACCTCGGGGCCCCGATCTCTGTTACACCTTCGGGTGCATTATGAACAATAGTCTCGGAGACTCCATTCAGCCCACATATTCCTTGCGGGTAGCCGTGACGGTTTAGTTTTGGACATACTTCAAGACTTCAAGTACCCCCTGGGTATATCTGGAGTCCCCTCGCCTAAGTTAAATTACTTATCTTTTTACATTAATTTAAAATTAACCAAGATACAATTGCACAACATTCATTCCAGCACTTGCAAGCACTCTTAATTGTTTTTCGACTCCATTTTCAAGGCACTGGTCAACTGTTTATTTCTTTCAATCTATATGTGATTGGGTGTCATTTTCGTGCTTACTTGTGATTATCTCATCATGTTATTTGTTATTTACAATTGTTAAATCGAAACTGCTAAAAAACTTACTCTTTAATACCATCATCATCCTA
Organism: Pseudotsuga menziesii; assembly: GCA_001517045.1. NCBI lineage: Eukaryota > Viridiplantae > Streptophyta > Pinopsida > Pinales > Pinaceae > Pseudotsuga > Pseudotsuga menziesii. The sequence goes on along the minus strand of LPNX010285805.1, from coordinate 108,185 downwards.
AATAATTTTGCCTTAGTAACTTAATAGGGTCTACCCCCCTTGGCTCCATTAGGAGTTGAACCTAAACGGAGGAGTCAAAAACAAGGTGACAGCCTTGACTCGAGCCTTGCCCCCAAGGACACACTGAGTGGCTTGAATATTTCTGCCACGTAACCCAAGTGTGTGAAAGGCGGCAACAAGAACGAGAACACAGCAAATGTAGAATGCGAGAATTCGATCAATTTGTTAACAGCATGTCCCAATGGAATGCCTAACGAATCTAATGGAGTCAATAGGCCTAAATCAGTATTCATCATGAAAATGAAAGGCAGAAGTTGATGATGAGGTTGACCGAAAATTCCGCTTGGGCAACTAGCAGCCATTCCCAGTCCTATGATCACAATCTTATTTCCAAGTGTGTTGAAGGAGAATTTATGAAAATGCCCAACAATTATAGAGATCAAAAGTGAATCCAGAGCCAAGCCCGAGAAATTCATGACAGAAAATATTAAAGAAATACTGGATACCCTAAGAGTTTTTCTATCCGATTTCAAGAATATTCATATCAGACCCAATTACAATTCCCCAGTTTCACTTCACCTACAATAGAGACTGTCAAATATCTACACAGGCCAAAAAATGTACTGCCCAATTTGATAATAAGGACAATGGATGACTGGTTCTCCCACTACAAACTCGAGCCTGCCTTTGACTTCATGTCCAAACTCCAACCAAAGCGAGCTGGTGGCAGCCATGATTACTGTATTGGAGCACTGCAAGTTGGGCAACCTTCGAGAATTCAATTGGGGAATCAAACAAAAACCATGGTTGATGAAGAATGAAAGAGGCATCTGTGCATAGCCACGCTCTTATCTTGCCCGCATCCCTCTGCCAACTGGGTGGCCAAAACAGTCCCTATCATTACTCATATCGATAACGACGATGAATTATTGGTTCCGACTCCCAACAGGCATACACCCTGAATATTAAATCTTATGCCCACTAACAAGAGCTTGCGATTCTGAGAGTGAGATATTCAGAAAGGGATTCATAAATTACATATACAGGCTTGTCATGAACAGCCCTGATTTATCTGCTATGGCAAGAAAGTTGGAAGGAAATAGTATAGAAGCATTCTTCTCTTATATTTGGCCTGTACCCAGGTGTTTCGTCTTTAAGTGCTTCCAAAGATTATTGGGCACCCTAGAATGTCTGTAACAGATCGAGGCAACCTGGCAACATATGCTGGATGCAGGAATCGTTTCCACGATATTCATTCTGTTGAGCTTCATAGATTCTTACTTGGAACTAAAAAGCAATGTTCATCCTGATAGAGTAGCAGCTTATGTGGCAATTAAGACAAGTATGAAAATTATTGACTCACTGTGCAACTGTTCTGCACAAGCATGCAAACAGATAGAGAGCATGGATGAAGGGGAATTTGAGGTATTTTGCAAGGCTTTATTCAATCATGTCATGAAAATGGATGCTTTTGTTGCATCCACAAGACTACAAGCATACCCCCACAAGTCGCAGAGCCAAATTGTGGAAGACCTAAGAAGGCCCCAAAAGAAGGAATGAAAAGCATCAAGGATACTGATCAGTGTGGAAATTGAACCATACACATGAATGAAAAAGATCCACAAATGAGAAACAATTACAGAAGTTACCATGAGAAAGATGGTCCTTGAACACACATATTCCATTTTGGGAATCTTGTAACAAACAATATGTAAATATAAATATAGTATAAAACAATTGTCAAATGACTTTTTCTCCTACGCCAATCACTTTTTTGCAAGCCTGTTGGTAGCAGTTAGATTAAAGCAAAGCTAGAACTAGGGTTGTGAGATCTTAGCCCATGGGACAAGTAGCAAGAACTGTGTTGATGTAATTATGCAATATAATGGATGGGCTCTATGGACAGATTGCATAGCAACTTTGGGTTGACTAACAGGAAGATTTACATAGTGAGGTGGGAAAAGAGGTTTTAAAGAGGTCTTCAAGAGTATCATATCAACTGGAAAGGAACCTTTGAAATCTTATTATGCACTCTAAGTTGTAGCAGGTTTTTCTGAACCAGGGAAATTACTGTTTCGTTTGAAAACCCATCCAACCCTTCTTAACTTAAGTAAAAAAAATATAGTGGGAGTTGTTAATGATACTCCAATAACTTCTTAGTATCTTACAGAGAACAAACAGCAAGAACTACCCTTATTTTGGAATTAGTTAATAAGAAAAGTAGACTCAATGTGATGAAATATGGTGTCCACCCTTAAGCCCTGAAACACTTGATTGTTTTAAAAGTTTCAAATGCTTGAAGATTCAGTATAATAGATGGAGAGTTTGAAATTCAGTTAGGAAAAAGGTTTGGTGATTGCACGTGCCCTGAAAAGGATATACCTGTAGCATGACCTGAAGACCTGTTGCAGCAGATTAGAGAAGAAAGTTTGCTCTTTGGTTTCTTAGCTAGCACTAAAAAAGATGTCTTCTGACCTAGGGCAGAACTATGATGGAAATGAAATCAAGACAATGATATAGGTAGCACTGTTGTACACACTTACATCACCAGGAGATTGCAACCACTTTTTCTATTTACTAATCGAAAATCCTTGAGGCACTGGATAATTTATTTAGAGTTTCTCTTGGGGCATTTGTTCCTTGTGGTAAATCTTGGAGAAGGTGTCACATAATTAAGAAGAATTCTGTCAGAATTTTATCAACCGACTCCATACCCCTTGGAGACAAGGACAGATCTAGGAAGTTGGAAATATTTTATGATTATTCCTTGGAGAGAAGTGTTGATCTAGATCCACTCAATATTTTTTTATTTGTAAGCATTATGAGTTATACCTCTTGATACTCCCTATTGTGTAGGGGCTTCCATCATTGAGCATAAAGTGCAAACCTGGGAACATTTAAGCCTTCTTGCAGCATGAAAAGGAATTCTGGGCATGAAGAAAGGAACAACGATAGTCTTCTAGTAGTATATCAGTAGTTCTGGGCATTAAAAGAGGAGTGTATCTTTTATTCTTGTGTCATTCCCCATGGCCTAGAACATATGACCCTTTAATTTGATTGCAGTGCCTATTAGTTTTGGAGATGTATTCTACAAAGATGGAACTTTCAGGACCTATGCCACAAAGCTTTTGACAAGATTCTTCTAGGACCCTAACAGACAACTCTTGGCCATTAACATGGTTAGGAGTCTAGGACAATGTATTGCAACTTCTAGGGCTATAAAGGTGTTAAATTTTATAGCTCTCAATGGAGAGCCTATCCAAATAATGTATTCCCATCGAGATCTAAGCATCTGCAAAAGTGGAATGGCAAATATATTTATCGAGGCAAAAAATTGGGGCATTTTTCTTAATAGAAATTTATGAAGAGACTTTGGACTTTTAATAAAAATTGTATATATACTATTGAACATTTGTATGCCTAGTTCTGCTTACATTCTCAAGTTTTTGTTCCAGTCGAATTTAGATAGAGGGATAGACCACAAAACCCTTTATTACCACTCATTTTGCATGAGTGTCCACTCATATAAAAAAAGGGTTTTGAATGGAAATGTTGAGTTTCTACAGCCTGGGCAGTCCTAAACAATCTGGTGTATGTCATCATCAAGCTACAACAACCTAAGGTAGTCTTTGAGACACCCTGGCGGCAAGGAGAAAAGACCTAAAAGGTTAAAACACATTTGGGCACTGTTGCCCACCTATTTCGACTAGGTGGCAACTCCATGTACATGAAGTGTACATAATTATACCTTGAAAAAATCTGAGGATTTCTTCACTTCTGCAGGGCAATTGCCCCTTTGTAAAACGAAATGTCCGCTCCCCTGCGTGGGAAAACTAATGTAATTTTATGTACTAGTGTGGATCATATGATACGGATGCCACACCATGGAACTGGTTGTTAGGGAAGTCCCTTCATCGAGTGTTTTTCCCTTTCCAATTGATCTTGTTGACCAAACGAGTTTAATCGGTTTGGTTTTCACTCAAAATCCTCCAAAGTGGTGACGGGCGTTCTACCAGTCAAGTCCATGAGGTGGCTAAAGCCTTAAAGTGTAATTCATGACCATGCTAGACATTTGTCTAGAGTCTTGCGGAGTTTCGTTATGTTTTTGAATTTTTGTTAATTTTTTCCAGTTAATTAATTCCACCCCTTGGTGGTTAATTAACTGAGTATTGATGTAATAATGTAATTACTCAAGCATGGCATTTTGTAATAGGGGCTATGAATGCAAAGTAAAATTGCTATGAAACCCCCTAAGCCATTGCTTCGAGTCCCATGTCGTTCTGGTAAGCGGTTGAAGAGATAGACCAATTTTGGTCAGGAGGGGTCTATCTCCCCTAGGGAAAATTTTAATTTTCCTAAGTCAAAAAATTTAATTATTTGATTTTGAAGTAAAAAATCAAATAAGGCCATGGTAAATTGGTTTGGGGGTTGTTAAGCCTAGGAAAATTTTATTCCAAATTTTTCCACCCCCCCATGGCCTAGATTTAAATTTTTCAAGTTTATTTTTAATTTTTCCTAAAGTCTAACTTGGGAAAATTTTAAAAATTAAATTGGAGAATTAAATCTGGGGTAAATAAATATTTATCCTAAGTCTAAGGGTTAAATATCATTTTTGGAGCAAAAGGCTTGGGTCAAAGCCAAAGTTAGAGGAGCCACAAGTTTAAAACCTCCATTTTAGTAGGGTGTATGCATGTAAAAGGGTCAAAACCCTCACTAAGGTGGGCGCTACCATATAAAACCTTCATACAAGATGGAGGGCGTCACATTAAAAAGGGCCCACACTAATATGGTAGGGCGCTATATGTTAGAGAAGGACGCCTCCATATTTAGGGGGAGCGCTAGCATAAAATGAGGGGCGTCTACCTTGGTGGAGGCGCTACCATACAAGATGGAGGGCGCTATTTTAAAGGGGCGGCCAAAATAGAGGAGGGGCGTCCCATATTTGGGGGCGCTACCACTAAATAAAAGGAGGCGCTTCTTTGGAGGAACGCCAAAATAGAGGAGGCGTCAAGCTTAAGAGGAGGACGCCCACTAGTTTAAGAGGGGCGCTAGCCAAATAA
>LPNX010285805.1:27422-100795 GCA_001517045.1 Pseudotsuga menziesii | reverse complement strand
TGACAGTGGTCCCCAGCTCTCGCTTGCCCCCAAGGACACACATAGCAGGTTGTGACTTTCCTGCGTCTTAAAGTGTGAATTAGGCGGCAACAGGCACTAGCAATCATCTAACAACCACCTACAGGAGATCTGGCAGTTGTGAAATTATAACAGCCATGGATCAGGTGAAGATTCCCAAGGATATCTAGCCAAAGCTTATGAAAATATATGCTGCCACAGTAAGATAAGTCAGGGGTGTACAACCAGCAGAAAGAAGTCTAGTAACCACACTAAATAAGTCTCAGCATACCTTAGTCGCCATTGTCTCAATTTTGATAGACAAACTGCAGCAAGTAAAGGAACTTAACTCTTATAGCTCTGAACCTGATTAGAGCAGTATTAATCTTCCCAGCTTTAATGTCATCTCATATACTAGGATGACAGATCAACGTATTTGGTGATCTAAGCCCTAGACAATGGTTATCCTTCTTTTCTAAGTCACACGGTTCGGGTTCGGGTTCGGCAAGGATTAGGTTCGGTTCAGGTTCGAATTTTCCGATGAGGTTTGGATGAGGTTCGACAATAGGTTCGACTATATATATATAACTTTCTTCATATACTCCCCCTTAACTAATTTTCTACACCCCATGGCCCATAGGATTCAAAGCACTTAGGTCACTATTCATAATTTCGTCCTATATACTTTGTTGTTTATGACATTTCTGCTTACAGATTTGTACTTCTCAGAGTAGGTTTTTGTGGTTTAACAACGGATTTACATGCTTCCCAAAGCAGTAGTTTGTTCTTAGGGGTAAATTTATGTTCTTACTTGTTGTTTGGTGTGTTCTATGTAGACTACATTTCTGATATTTCAAATTACAAGAGCATTTTATTTATAGACAACATTAATAAATAGAGAGCATTTAATCTATAGACATCATAAATAAATCAAGAGCATCTAATTTATAGACAACATTATATTTATAGATAACATAAATAAATAGAGAGCATTTAATTCATAGACAGCATAAATAAATAGAGAGCATTTAATTTATAGACAACATTTAATTTATTGGTATCGTGTTTTTTTTTGAATTTTTTTTTCAGAATAAAAAAAAAAAAAAAAAAAATTTAAACCTCGAAATTTTTTTTCCTTTAGGTTCGCCTTTAGGTTCGGGTTCGGCTTGAGGTTCGCCTTCAGGTTCGGGTTCGGCTTGAGGTTCGGGTTCGACTTCAGGTTCGACATTAGGTTCGTCTTTCAGGTTCGGCAAACCTGAACGAATTTCAAATTTTTTTTGAGGTCTCGGCGAACCCTATGACTTAGCTTCTTTAAGATCAGGGCACAACCTCACCCTGCTGCATGCACCTCTGTTTGGGTTCTTTTGAGGGATCTGGATCTCAATCTAGATATGTTGCACCTAAGTGATTGAGAATCATGTTTAAACTTCATTCATTGATCAAAACCCATATCATTTACCATTTTGTAAGCTCATCAGCCCTTTCCCAACTATTTAGGAAAAGCATATCGCTGGAATGCACCATCTCAAAGGCAAAAATATTAAGAAAATGTATGGGAAGGAAATCATTTAACATGCCAACCCCTGGTCACAATGTATGTCTTGATCCAAAGCTCTCAATACCTGACTTAAGGACAGAGGCAGAGGTGATTATCCAACTCCAAATATACATGACTGACAAGACTTTTTATACCAATTGATAAGGATATGAGAAATCTTTACCGATGTAGCATAAGAGAGCAAGGGTTCAGAGAAGGGTTTCAGATATGAAGATAAAAGTTGTTTTGTCCAATGATGTCCAAGAGTCTTGACACAAACACAAATCCTTTAAATTTTATATCCATATGGGACTTGGGTCTCATTTATACAAAAACTGATCCATTTTGGGCCATTCTATAACATGAAAATCATAACCAAACCCAAACTAGTCTGAGTTTGGTCATCTTTTAGCTGCCCTGTGATGTGAAAATAATAAAGTTGACCTTCCCTTATCCATTAATGGTCAATGAGCAATTGATCTATGGGGATACCCACCAAAAGGAATTCTGGGCATGAAGAAAGTAACAATAACAAGCCTCTAGCAGTATTTCAGTAGTTCTAAGCACTAAAAGAGCCCTAATCAATAGTTTTGGGCAGTCTTGGGCCACAAAATAGAGGTCTGAGCACATTACAGCCCTCGAACAGTCACCTACAACCATAAAAAACCTGCTGCTAACATCAAACATCATTAAAAATTAGGCAACCTGAGTGGGCCCAATGGTTAAGAACATGTGTTATCTCCCTGGAGGTCATAGGTTCAAAACCGGCGGGGGGTAGGGTTGCTCATATGACCTGCTGTGGCAAGGCTAGAAGGGTAGGCGACCCCACCGGGACGTCTCGGCCCTTGCTAAGTCACAAGTTTCTGGTATATCTGGCTTGCAGGCTGTTGGATATACCCTTGGGAGGTTGCTGTTCCCATGGTCAAAAAAAACATCAAACATCATTAAAAATTAATTTTGGGCAGCACTGTGGGTGAAATTAGTGCCAAAATAGAATTTTGTGTCATAGAGCTTCATCTCTGTGCATCAATCAGTAAGAATAAAATGGCTTTCTATTTCGCTAGCTTCGCTGAATTGGCCAATGTGAATGAAGATATATCTTTGAAGATGTTTTTCTCAGTAAAGGGTTTCCTCGCTAGAAAATTTCTGGCTTATTTAAAGATCCCAAAATATGGTTTCTCAAATATGTATCTAATCGAATACCTTCAAATCTACCTACTCATGTCTACTCTCAAGTTCAAAACCCAATTTAGAATTTTTTACATAATTTGTAATTAAGTGTATAAGTTCAATTTGTATGGTCCATACATATGAAACGTCTCCCTTGCACTATTGTTGAAAAAGGTCCATAACATATACAGTTATCCTTTCTCCTAGCAAAATTTAAATAAAAATGGAAACTACACTTTGGATGGATATTACCCACTAAAGCTGTAGATAGAACTCAATTTCCCACTTTGAATCCATCAACCAAGCACCATGTTTGAAACAAAATCTTTAAAACTAATAATTCAAAAATGGAAATTGAAATTTGAACTACAAACCTAGAAATGTGAGAAATTGAGGCAACGAACTATCTGTTGAAGCATATAGGGACCATGCAACAATGGAACATAAATCATTTGAAGAATGCAACATAATCTTTCTTGTTGCCTTGGTTAATCTTTTCAGCGGACTGGGTCAGGCTTGAGATACTGAAATAGAACTCGTCTTGTGATGAGGTTCATACTTTCTAGTGAATCTTATCTGACATTCTGGATTACCCAAGTCAATGTTGCTGTGGCAATTCTTGGTCTAAACGATAGCTATGGAATTGAACTGCCAACATTTTTCAATTTTAGTAGTACCCCAAATGTGTTGTTTGCATTCAATGACTCTGGCTGTCATCAACAGGGACATTGTATCATATCTCTGAGTGACACATATACTAAATTCTGGAAATCTTTGGATGATAGTTTATATGTAAGTGAGAAGACCTCGTTTGGAGTGCATTCTGAAGAATATTTCCGGGCATCATGGTTTGAAGAAAGTCTTGAAAAATTTGAGAGATCCAGATGCTTTTACTATCAGTGGGAGAGATGTTGAGCTTTTAGAACCAAGAGTCTTTATTAATGACAAACATTAATTGATTTTTACATCAAATATCTGCAGAGTACAATCTCTGAGTCCTAGAGGCAGGCCTGCCATTTCTTTAACAGTTTTTTTTTCAAAAGTTAGCTGATTTGGAGAAATTTCCAGATACTGAAGTAGTAAGCCATGATGCTTTTCTATGTATGAGAAAGTGGCCTCAAAGAGTGAACATCTTTGAAAAGGATTATATTTGTATACCAGTAAATTACAGTTACCATTGGAGTTTCATCGTCATTTGCAACCCTGGAGCAGCTATTTTAGAAGATGACCATCAATCAAAAACACCATGCATATTGCACATGGATTCGATTAATGGCACTTATGCAAATATTAGAAACTCATCCAAAGTTGCCTCTAGAGGAATGGCAAGAGAGAGTCGAGACATTAAAGAGGTCAATTTTATTGAGAAGTTTTTAGCAAACCATATTTTATGATTTGGAAGGGGCATACAATTAACCAAAACTCCTTTTTATCCCAACTCTCAGACTCTGTGAGTGCAGGGAAAAAGTGTTTGGAAGTATTGTTGATTCATATTCTGAGAACATGGACTCTAAGTTCTAACCAAGAATATATATATTCTTCAAATTTAAATATCACTAAAGCAGTAGAACTTAACAATGCTGTCATGTGCCTGGAGGAAAGCTCAAACAAATTTAATGAGTTCACAGAACAGATTACTGGAAATAGTGTTACATTGCAAACTAGTAACTCTGTCACGCACCAAGAAAATACAAATTCTCCACATTTAAACATTCCTGAAAAAGTTCAATGAAGTCAAGACAGGGTGACAACACCTATTTTGTCATCAGGCATACCTTCTGGAATTTTTTATCTAGATCTCTGTATAGAATCTAATGAGAAAAGTACTATACTGCAGATGGAGGTTGCAGCTGAGTCTAAGAGAGAATAACAGACAGAGCATGAAAAGATCCAAGATGAAGCTCTGATGCAAAGCACTACATCCATTTTGTTACAGCTGAGTCTAAGAGAGAATAAATGACCCTTATGAATGCACTACATCCATTTTGTTACAGGATGTTCAACTTCATTCCAGAACCTCTAATTTAGGTAGTAGTCTATCGAGGGCTGATCCAGACCCTTGTATAGAATCTGAAGAGGGAACTAAGACTGTACAATGGGTTCCAGATGTTGTTGAGCCTATGATAGAAGGAAGACAAGTTGTTGAAAGTGAACCAATGGATTACAGTACAAAGCCAAGTGAGGAAGCTACCATTCATATTCTTCCTGGGAAAGAGATGGATATATCTTCTTATTCTAATTATAATACCTCCAGAGTGAATGGAACTCTTGATGGCAAGTTGGTCACAGAAAATGCTTGTATTTATAAAAATGCACAAAAGGACATAGGGGTAATTGATACAATTGGCCGAAAAAATATTAGATAACATGCCTAGATGAAATTTTGAGATGCATTCTCACTGAGGAGTTCCTAAAAGTGCTTTCAAGCAGTTTCAACAATTTGATGCCACACAGGAGCTCAAATATATTTTGTCAAGCAATTATTCTATAAAACACGATCAAGTTTGACACATTATGACACAAGTTTGAAAAAGCCTTAAAATTTTCAGTAGTAAACTTTAATACAATTTTGAGAATCCAGAAACTGTCATATGGGAAATCATTTGAAAGATACTAGGGAAAATATTTGCTTTGTTTTACTAAAATTTCTGAATGGTAGTAAAACTAGTCGTCTCTTCTATCACTTGTGCTCAATCTCACAATTACATCAATGGTAGAACAATTGCTAGTATTTTTCAATGTAGTATTGTGTTTCACCATGGCAAAATGAAAGTAGTTCAAGATTCATACTAGAAAGAAACAATAACTTGATGCTAAGTTGGCATTCTCCAATCCCATCCCATGGAATTTTTTTTCCATTAGATACGTTATTACGTTGTCTTGAAGAAAATAAGTATAATCATCATCACACTAATGCTATTGCCTTCGAAGGTTTTCCTCGATAAATCCTTCAGTCCTTTGATAGAAGGGGTCCAGTATGAATCTTTGATTATAAATACCATGTTGATTAAAGGAAGATGTAACCTCTATTTTATCCCCAAAATATACATGTTGTCCTTTTAATTGTTGAGAAAATACAACACTCTACATAAATATTTTAAATCTATAGGCGTGCTACCTTGTTAAGCCCAACCGTAGGGTACACCAAGTCATTGACTGAAAAATTGGACCCTGGGCATCAATTTAATGTATCATCTAAAACCATCAAAAAAACTCAAGGGAGAACTATGTAACAACAACTATCTAGAAGACTAGAAATAATAAGTTTTATAATCATGGATCTCAATGCCATCATTGGATTGAAAAAATAGAAAAGGATCCTCAAGCATGCAAAACACCCAGCCCCAATAAAATTCTATAATTACCAAACTAAGAGAACCCAAATCAAGCTATAAGCTAAGTAACCTGACATGAGGACACGGGACACAGGAATACGAATTTCCGACATAGACACGGTGACCCCTAGAATCAAGACACAGAGGACACATTATATATATATATATATATCCAATTTTTTTAGAAACTAAAACATTTACAAATATTCAATAGAAATTAGAATCAATAAACATTACATATTAAAACAAATCACGATGCATATGTTAATGATAGATTCTAAGATTCCTAGACACGTTAAATTTCTCATTTAGTCATCAAAATCAAAATGTTCTATTGTCGGGAATCGGGATCATGTTTCTCATTAAATCATCAAAATCAAAATGTATTACATAGATGTCGAAAAACCTTCTAATGCTCTTCACCTGCAAAACAATCCCCTCTCAAAGCTCAAGCCTCACTAAAAAATGTGAATGAATGAGGGTAAAATCATTTTTTTATAACCCACAGGCCGCTTTTTTGGGTTACAACTTACAAGTGTCCTGCTTTGGGGACATCATCAGGACACATCCTGCCATGGTGTCAGACAAGTGTTTTGGAAGTTTCCTGAAACAAGACACGTCCAAAACACATGTCTGACACCATGTCAAGACATTTCCATGTCCGACACACGGACACAAGACACTTCAAGCCTAAAGGCCGTGTCTGGTTTCATAGGCTATAAGTGATCCACAACATAAATTATGAAAACAAGAGAATGAAGATAATATTTTATTAAGATAAGAGAACCCAAATCAAATTACTAGAGACCCACATCATAAAATAGTTAATTTAGGAAACCCAAACCTGATTGCAAGAGACAGACATGGGTTAGAATCCTAAAGTGTGCATTGCAAGCAAACACAGAGTGGGTAATGGTAAATATTAAAATAATTTGTGAGAGGAGAAGAAGAGTAGTCTGTAGTTAGGGGGGCAATGGCAAGTGGTGACATCCTATGTCACAAGGTTCAGGTTCGGCGACCTTCAGGTTCTATTCGGGTTCGAATTTTCCAATAAGGTTCGGATGAGGTTCGGCATAGGTTCGACTATATACATTTTTCAAAAAAAAAAATTATATTAAAAATAAACATATATTACTATTTTATAATCTCCACAAATTATATATATATATATATATAACAAATAAAAATAAACATAAATATATATAACAATTCAAAATAAACATAAATTATATATATATAACAATTAAAAATAAACAGAAATATATAAAACAATATATAGATAACAATTAAAAATAAACATGAATACATCTATTATTATAACCATTAAAAATAAACATAAATACAAAACACTTAACAATATACATGACTGCGAACTCATGAATGGACTGCGTGGCTTCGAACGGCGTGGCTTCGAACTCGTCGAGACTCCATTGTCCAAAATCGTGGTTGGACTCCGCCGTCTAGAGATGGGAGCTGGGACTCTGCCATCCAGAATCGTGATGGGTCGAAGGTTTAGCTGGGACTCCGCCATTATCTACAAGCGAGGGTTTGAACTTCACACTGTGCGGTGCGCGTGCTGAAGACTCAACAGACGCGGATGGAAACAGATTGTGGTCAAAGACTTGGAGGGCGAGGGTGAGTTCGCGAAAGAAAACAAAACGAAAAAAAAAAACCATGAAAACTGTGAAATCGCTGTAATGAGATTCGACGAACCTAAACGAACCAGATTTTTTTCTTGAGGTTCGACGAACTTCAAACCTGATGGTTGAAGTTCGCCGAACCTTGTGACATTGGTGACATCTATGAATCTCTGCATTAGAAAAGAGCGCGCATACATCAACGACAATTCCACAACCATAAAACAAGATATGAAATTAATGGGAGATGTCAATCATGAACCAAACAACATGTGAACACATTTCATATACCCATGAGATGAAGCTAGAGACCCACCAGCCTCTCAAAAGAAAATGATGGGAAAATGATGTAGACCTCTTTTGAAAAACTGATAAGAAGCACTGAAAGAGGCCAAGTCATTGCTTGAAAACAAAAATACCCCAAGTGAGTGAAAATGCCATGAGGTTGTTTTCCATGATAGCAACCCAACAACAAACATTAATAGCCATGGGGTGAGCTATGATTAGAATTATTGTGATGATTTGAATAATGAGTAAATTTATCTTGGTTACCAAGTGTAACCATTGCATAAGGGCTATGAGCCATGTTCATCTCCAGATTGTTCAAACAAACTAAGATAACCATGATAAATTTGTGACCAAATACATCAATCCATTCAACCATAAGATCTTGGAGATTGTGATTCCAGAAGCAAACATGAATATCAAAAACACCTTTAGGCCTATCCAAGTTCCCTAATGGAGGAAAGTTGCAAGGTTGGAACCAAGCATTGTCGTTACTGTCCAGAATAAGTCTCTGTGTTATCAATTAATATGAAATCCTCCAAGACTAAATATATTGAAGGAAAATGAAAATAAAGTGCATTCCATGGAAATGTAATTGATGTAACCTTGAGAAATGATCGGAGATGGGTACTACTCCAAAATTTTCCAAGAATCCCCAAATACTTATGAGAGAAAAAAAATGGAAACATTAGCAAAGCCCATGGCGATACCAATCTACTCCATATAATTCCTGACTTCCACTCTGGTCTCTGGGCCACCAAGATCCGCGTGAAGAAAAATAAGCAGAAGTCAAACTTTACTTGTTGTAATGCCCAAAACACACAAAACAAGGGTGAACGTTAATCCAAGGCCTAAACAAGGGTGTTTCCCGCATAACCTTTTTTTGTTAAGCATATTTATATACATGGCTTGTAGGTGGGAGCTATAGGTATGAATCGTACGTAAGTGATCATACAACAACAGTACACCCTAAAATTTAGGCCAATTCTGGGCAGATTTAAATAACAAAAAGACGGTTGTAAGATACATGTTCGGGACTATTTTAACATTTAAAATGCATAACAGCGAGAGTTTTCTCTTTCGTGCTTTCCATCAAACATATTGTGCGCACTTTCATATACTATTGTATATATGTCAAGAATACAACGCCACCGAAATTGATTCACCTCCAAATTCAGCCTATTAGAAAGGTGTTGGGGAATCATAGGTCATATCACTAGAACATATTGCACCATTCACAAATATGTTATAGCTTAATTAAATCCAATGAGTGCAACCATAGAGGTTTCTCCAACCATACCTTGAAGAGAGATTGCTCCAACAAATTTGCAAATTCAGTGGACTCAACTGTGCCCCAAAACCTCGCCCTCCACCAGCGATTCCGTCGACCTGCAGCTGCTCTTCTCCTTGTCCGCGTGCTCTTTGGAAACTGTTTCTAACCAAAATACGACACACCCAAACCCAGGAGCATATCGTTGCATGAGCCAGAGGACAAAGGGAGAATGAAAAAAACACTCGATCTGGCAGCTCAAAAGCAGAGCGGGTCAGTGTTTGAATTTTGCAACAAATTAACCCGTCGATGTGGCAGCTCAAAGGCAAGCTGCAGCCCAGATATTAATAACTAAGATTCTTTGGTTCATGGCTCACTTCATTTATTACCAACAAGTTTCTTAACATTCATTTATCTATGTTGGTGTTTTTAGGGGGAGGGGAGCCGATCTATGATGATCCAACCTTAATGTAAAACCTCCACAAGTGGATCTCATTTTCAACCCATCCCTATGAGGTTCGAACACAAGTTCGTAGGATTAGACCCACACAATTCAATTGAAATGTATTTCATGGGTAATATTGGTATTAAATAATAAAAAATTTAATTATTCATTTAGCTTTTTAAGGAAAGCTTTATAGAATATCATATAATAAATGTGAAAATTTGTCATATGTTTCACAAATTTGACAATAATAAGGCCATGTATCACAGCTCAACTTAGTGCAAGTCAATCTAACCCTCGAGTGGCCATACGGCATTGCCAGAACACTGACTAAGGGCGAGACCAACTCGGTAGCCTTCCGACAGACTGTGCCTAAACCTGCAGAATTATACTTAGTTGTTTTCTCTTATACTAGCTTATTGTGTGTTATACTTATCCATTTTAACACTACTCATCCCGCAAGCATAAACATTAAATGCACAAGAAACACAAGACAACAATGTATCAAAGGGCAGCCCCAACCAGGCGTGCCCAAATTTCTTTATAGTTGGCAAAATTCAAGATTACAGCAGTTACATAGAAATAGGGGCACTCAATTGGCCAAACCCACCATGGTGGCGCCCAACTAGCTACCACCGAAAATCCCAACAAATTCAGTACTTTCCATGTATTGGGCATCTTGGATGTGGGCATGCACCCCCTTCTTAGTACACGTCCCAACCAACTCCATGTTGTCGATGAGTGCCTGCTTGGTTGTCCAACACTTGGTGAAAATTTTCCTAAGTGTCCAACAAGAGCATGGGCCCGACGAGCTCCCAAGTCGAGCTACTTGAACAAGCTCTGTACTCATCAATGGGTAAGAGGTTTGGCAAAGTGCCTATAGTAACTAGGTCGTTACACCCTTTGTCATCACAAGTAGTTGTCATCCTTGGGAACGTCTCCAACTGACCATTGTCTTTGGAAACTTGTCCCATGGATGCCTGCAATCTTTTGATCAGTGCACCCCCTATGCTTCATCTCTACCAATCCGTCTGGCATCTTTCCTCATTCGCACATAGATAGGCTTGTCTCGCAACAGAAATGTCAAGCATTCGAAATGCGGCATAGGAGTTTCCTTTGCTTTCCGCATAAACTCATGTCCCAACACCACATCAAAATCGTCCATCGAAACGATCATGAAGGTCGCCTCTTCCGACCACTCTCTAAACCTTAAGTGAACTTGGTTGGCCACTCCAACCACCCTTTCCACTTGCGAGTTGACAGCCTTAAACGAGGTTTGTCCTAGCTCAATCTGCAAGTTAAGCATCCTTGCTACGTCTTCATTCATGAAGTTATGTGTCGCACCACTATCAACCAACGCTAAGACCTATTTTTTGTTCACTTCTACTTACACATAGCACAGACTTGCAAGGTTTGCATCATGCGTCGTTGTTAGTTCCCCCTCAAGAACCACATTCAACACCGACAACACTCCAACAAATAGGTCCTCATGCCCTACCACAACCAACTTTTGTGGTCGCAAAGGACGATTCTTAGCCTAATGGTCCATGGCACATATGTAACAAGAGATTGGTTCAGCCTTATCCTTAGGTCCTACCACATTCTTGGGGCTCTTGTCCTCATGCTTACCACCCGCTTTAGGCTTCCCCTTCATCTTATTTTTGACCTTGCCTAAAGCTCTCTCGTTGTTGTCTTCATTTTCCTTCGAGTCACCTTTCCCATCCACAAGGTAGTCCAACAACTTATCAACTATCGAGATAATAGCAAAAAGGGACTTCACACCTTATCGTCACAGGTCCATCTGCGCCTATGGCTATAAGCCCTTTATAAAGTGATAGAGCCAATCTTCATCGCTCATATCCTTCATATCTAACATCAAGCTTGTATAGGCCTTGATGTAAGCTTGGACTTGTCCCATGTGCTTAAGTTGCATCAACTCATTGTGGGCAACCCAACCTTGGTTGTTAGGTCCAAACAGTGCCTTCAAGGATGCTTTCATTTGCTCCCAATTCTCGATATGGTTTGTTATCCTTCCTTCCGCCACATCTTCCGTACAGTTTCTCCACCACAACTTAATAGCACCTATGAGAAACATGGCAACAACGTTCACCTTGGACTCGTCCAAACTTCTATTTATTTGGTCTAAGTTCTTCTCCACATCCCAGCAGAAGTTTCCCAACAACTTGGCATCTTGTGTGTCGTCATAAGGTTCTGACTCCTTCATGTGAATACTCATGGTTGTTCCTGCACAATTTCTTCGCCACAACTTAATAGCGCCTATGAGAAACATGGCAACAACGTTCACCTTGGACTCATCCAAACCTATGTTTATTTGGTTTAAGTACTTCTCCACGTCCCAGCAGAAGTTGCCCAACAACTTGGCATCTTATGTGTTGTCATAAGGTTCTGACTCCTTCGTGCGAATACTCATGGTTTTTCCCGCACTACGCCCACTAGCCAAAGCATGCTTCAACAACACAATTGTCTCATCTTGCTCTCTCATATGAAGTTGTAGTTGTTCCAAAACACTCTCAAGCTTCCTAACCCGACTTTCCATGTCATCCTACAATGCAGCATGCAACACATCCATTACAACCATACACTTGCCCACCTCTCCATTGAAATCCTTTTGTATCCATTCCATCTTGTTTCCCATGGTCGCGGCCTTCTCACTATGCTTGTAGAGAGCCTCGAAGATCTATTCAATGTTCCTCTCAAATTTTGTGAGCCTAGATTTCACCTTAGGCGTCTTTGGCAATGGTCCACCTTCTTGCCCCTCATGGAATGACTCTTCTACATTCAAGGGTACTTCTGGTTCTACATCCGATTCCAACACTTGCTTTGCGGCGTATTTGCCCATTTTGGGACTTAGCTGATTTTCCAAATCTAATGCACTTCACCAAGTGCCAGCCTCCAAGTATGCACAATGTCTCCTTTGTTAGGATTAATAATCCTCCTTTGTCCAATATACTCTATTGGTCATCATTTCCTAACTCAAGAGTTCATTTATCACCTTACGGGAGTTTTGGTGCCAATGGTGCCAATCCCTACATTATAAGAGCAACTCTGAGTGCCATCAGCAGCCTCCATTAGTTAGTTGTGGTTGGTAAGCAAGTATGCTAAGTCAACCTCCAATTACAATCAATTAGGTCACTTTCAGTTATCCTAGAGCCAGTTATGCATGCATGAAGGGAGAGTGGTGCCTTTTCCCACCTACCTCACTAATTAACTGATTGTAGACTGATTTAGACATGTGGAGTTAGACTAGTGAGCCTTCGGTAGTGATTTAGACACACTGAGTTAGCTAGTTAGTCAGTATGAGTTGGTAGATTTGAATCCTATCCATGGCATTCGAATTCTATGTATTGTAACACCATTGTATTACTGATTAATCAACAGAGATTAATGTTGTAATTTACTAATCAATTCTTATCAAATTTGTCTTGTTCAGTGTACATTGTCTTTGATATTCTAGTACATAATTCTACTTCTCAATTGCTCTCATTTGCCTGTAGATTAATGGTTCACAAATTTAACATGGTATCAGAGCCTTGTTTAGGCTAGTAACAAGTCTTGTTCAATCTCCATTGTACACCAGAAGCAGCTGAGTTTCCACATAAATCATGGAATCATAGGATTGCTCCCTTTGGATTATGTTAAGATAAGTCTATTCAAGTGTGACGGACTCTGAGAAACTGTACATGTCGAGGTGGAAAGGCTTGAATTGACATATGATTGCGAATTGAATTGGTTTTGCAGTGTTATTTGCAGGTATCTACCTAGCTTCTTGAGGAATTGACTGATCAACATACAAAAAGATGGATTCTTCATCTCTTGTACCCCGAATCCTTACACCCTTCAACTACACTGATTGGAGGGCAGATATGTAGGTAGCCTTGTGCAAGCTTGGTATGTTTAGGATGACAATGGGTAGAGAAACTGAGCCCCAATAGTATGTTGAGAATAACAAATTTTTGAATCGGCTTCATGTGCACTCATATCTCCTAGGATCTTTTGTTCCACCTTGAGGGACTAAGGACTCTGAAGGAAGCTTTAATCTTTGTTTGGCAAACAAGATGAGATTCGAGGGCATATTTTGGAGAATGAGCTCATTGCTTTACAAACCAACAGTTTCGAATCTATTCAACAATTCTTTATAAATACAAGTCATTAGTACTGCAATGCAAACAATGTGGATTAGAGAGAAAAGATGAGCATCTTGTGCTGTCAGTACTGAGCGAGCTTAGATCAGAGTACTCAGTCTTTGTCTCTACATTCCATTTCGGAAGAGCTTCCATCCCTAATTGAAAGATGTCTTCTCTAGATGCTTTTGTTGAGTCCTTAATACAAGAGCAAGATCAATTGGTTTAAATGGGAGTGATTCAAACCTCCAAGAATCAAGCACTCTTTATGACAGACTCAAACAATGCACAAGCAAGAGGGAAGCGCAAAGGGAAGGAGACTGAAAACATTGATTCAAATCCAAAGGAGAATCAAGAATCTTTCGATGGAGCCTTGGGTTCCAAGAAAAAGAATAAACTTGAGAAGACTAGATGTCACTACTGTATGAGAGGCTTTCATCCAGAAAGCCAATGCATCAAGAAGACCATCGACCAGTTGTTAACACTCCTTGAACAGAACAATATTGCCCTTCCACAAGGAGCAAAGAAGTTTGATGCTAGACAACTAACAAAAGATCACGAGAGGTGCCATGACTTGAAGGGAGTCTTCACTTAGACGAAGGATTACTTGATAGATTCTGGAGCATCCAACCACATGGTTTCTTCCAGGGAATCCTTCACCACTGTTAATCTTTCAGGAGGACCTAGAATTCATATGGGAGATGACTCTCAAATCCCAACTGTTGGGAGAGGTTCTATTAAAATCCATCATGGTGAGTTCAAGAATGTACTCTATGTGCCCTCTCTTGCAGCAAATATGTTGTCTATTTATCAGATGACTCGTACAGGCTCTCCCAATAGAGTTACATTCGACTTTGACTCAGTAGAAATCACTGAATCATCTACTGGAAATCTCGTAGTGAAAGGGTTTTATAATCATGCCTCCAAGGCATATGAGTTCTCCCATTTTCTACTTGCTTCACATCCAACATCTCTGTTGACTCGTGCCAATAACACAAGCAAGTCGTGGCATGACAGATTTGGGCATCTCAATTTCAAATATCTCTAGCAAATTCACAATGACAAAATGGTTGAGGACTTGCCACTCATCCAATCATTAGATGGAGTATGTCCCGGATGCTTGGTAGGCAAGCATCTGGAGAAGGGATATGAAGTTGGGAAGGCAACTAGATCTTCCTCTACACTTGATTTGATACACAGTGATGTCTCAAGACCAATTCCTACAACATCAATAAATGGATCCATGTATTTTCTTACTTTTTATTGATGATTGTTCAAGGTTTTGATGTGTTTATTTTACGAAGCATAAATCAGAGGTATTCGAAACTTTCAAAGTTTGTAAAGCTTTGGCACGGGGACTTCTCTTAGTGAACATCTCACATAGCACGTGGGATCATGGGATAGTAAAGAATACCCTTAATTTCCAGAGATATTGATCCAAACTCTTTTTGTTGAAACCCCCTCCCAATACTTAAAACCTCCTCCCCACCCCTTTTTATACCTCAATCCTTATAAACCACCCTACCCAACCCCACCTTAAACCCCTCATCCCCCCAATACCTGCAATATATTGGTTCAATTTTTAATAATTTTAAAACCCACAATATGAACTAACGTGATAGGATATTGGTCAACAAGTGAATCCCCCGTGAGCTTTGGTTGAAAATAGATTTGGAAAGAAGATCAAGTCCATTAGATTAGATAATGGAGGTGAATACATTAAGAGAGATTTTCAACAGTTTTGTGAATCAGAGGGGATTCGAATGGAACACTCAGTTCCATACACACCACAACATAATGGTGTGTCTGAGAGGAAAAATAGATCACTGAAGGAGATGGCAACTTGTCTTCTCCAAGCAAAGAATCTTCCTCCTTCTCTTTGGGTTGAAGCTGTAAATTGTGCTTCATACACTCATAATAGAGTGCCCCACAAATAAGTGGTTGGGGCCACTCCTTTTGAAGCACTATTGGGGCATAAGCCTGATGTCTCTCACTTCAGAGTTTTTGGTTCCAAAGCTTGGGCCAAAATTCCTATGGACAAGAGAAAGGCCTTCCAAGCCCAGAGTAGTGAATGCATACTGTTGGGATACGTTGAGGATGCAAAAGCATACAAATTGATGGAACTTGCAACTAGGAAGTGCTTCATAGAGCGTAGTGTTCAATTTGAAGAAGATCAGTTGCTTGATCCACCACAATCCAAAGCACAAGGAGGTATAAACACTCTTCAATTTCCATTTGATGATGATATTTTGTCTCATGTTTCAGATTCAGATGATGAGGAACAAGATCTACATGATCTTGATATTAAGGCTATACCTCTAGATCTAAATCCAGCTCCCATTCCAAATGAGTGGCCTAAGCCTAAATGGGCCCAAAAAATCATTGAAGCAGTTGGGAATGGTGTTGGAAATCCAGACGAAAGAAGAAGAACATGGTCCCAGTATCATAATGATCATGTTGCACTCTCTCACACATCTTCGCTATCCACAGAGTGGTGCAACAAACTTCCAGGAAAAAGCTACTCGATGATAGTGAATGATCAACAATTTGGCCTGCAGAAGAACAAAATTGATCATTCCATTCCTCCTCTAGATAGAAGAAACACCACTAACATTCATCAGATCGGAAGAACATTAAGAAGTTCACATGCACAGTTTCAGGATGCTGCTACACAGAAGAACCAAGATATTGCGTTATAGTTGCACAGTGTTGCAGATTAGCAAAAAATTTGCAAGTCTTTACCCAAAGAGGAGCATTTTCTCTTAAGTATAGCTTGTTTCTTGATTCCTGCTTATTTTGAGGGGGGGGGGGGGGTTCCCATGAGGTTTTCCCCATTCTCTTTAGTTTAGTAAGCAGTTTATTTTTTCATTTAGATTGCATGGGTGACTTTTGGCCTAGTTGCCAGGGCCCAAGTTGTCCATAGTTAAGATTAAAGGGGGGTGTTAGGATTAATAATCCTCCTTTGCCCAATATAGTCTATTTGTCATTATTTCCTGACTTAGGAGTTCATTTATCACCTTACTGGAGTTTTGGTGCCACCATGAATATTGGTGCCATTGGTTCCATTGGTTCCACAGGTGCCATTGGTGCCACCAGTGCCAATCCCTACATTAAAAGAGCCATTATGAGTGCCACTAACAACCTCCATCAATTGGTTGTGGTTGGTAAGCAGTTATGCTAAGTCAACCTCCAGTTACAATCAGTTAGATCACTTTCAGTTATCCTAGCACCAGTTATGCATGCATTAAGGGAGACTGACGCCTTTTCCCACCTACCTCATTAGTTAATTGATTGTAGATTTAGACATGTGGAGTTAGACTAGTGAGCCTCCGACAGTGATTTAGACACATTGAGTTAGCTAGTTAGTTAGTATGAGTTGGTAGATTTGAATCCTACCCATGGCATTCGAATTCTATGTATTACAACACCATTGTATTATTGATTAATCAATAGAGATTAATGTTGTAATTTATTGATCAATTCTTATTAGATTTGTCTTGTTTAGTGTACATTGTCTTTGATATTCCATTGCATAATTCTACTTCTCAATTGCTCTCATTTGCCTGTAGATCAATGGTTCACAAATTTAACATCCTTGTCGAGCTTGGCAAGATTCACAACTTCAAGTGCTTCTTTTGAAATCCCATGGTCAACCTTCCACAGAGGTCTACAAACCTTGAACCTTCTTGTACGTGTACAATTACTACTTAAAGTATTGTCGCACCCACGTCGTCCAACCCACTAGAATGTCAGCTATGTCGATCGCAGGTCTCACCATCTTCTGCCCAACCGAACCTGACTTCACATGACTTTTGCCTTTGTTTTTCAACTTTGTCAACCCTGCAACACCCTACTGCAAAGTTACAAAGACGTTGCAAAGTTACCCAAGTTGTTTCCCTAGCCAAGGAAACAATGTGGAGCTTCCAACCAAAACTATTGTTGTTCCCCTACTGCCCCAACCAAGTAGTAACGCGAGCTTCCAAAATCCTCTGGTAGCCTTCCACAACCAACTTCCAACTCTTACTGACGTGCATGTCCAGTAACTCAAGCTCCCACTGAACACCACCTCTTTTCCAAATTGATTAAGAGCGTTCCAAGCTTTGATACCAACTCTTTGCCAAAAGAGTGGCGAAGAGCTATCTTCAAGAAAACAGGCTCGGATACTAACTGTGACGTCTCAACTTAGCGCAAGTCAATCTGACCCCTAAGTGGCCATGCGGCACTACCATGAGATTAATCAAGGGCGAGAGAAACTCGACAGCCTTCTAGAGAACTACGCCTAAACTATGGAATTATACTTAGTTATTTTATCTTATACTAGCTTATTATGTGTTATACTTCGCCATTTTAACACTTAGACATCCCACAAGCATAAACAATAAACGCACTTGAGAAACACAAGACAACAATGTATGGAAGGGAAACCCCAATAAGATGTGCCCCAATAAAATGTGCCCAAATTCATTTCTTCTTGGTAGAATTCAAGATTACATAGAAACAGGAGCACCCAACTAACCAAACCCACCGTGGTGGTGCCCAACTAGCTACGACCATAAACCCTAACGAATTCAATACTTCTAGCCAAAGACCCTTGTCGAGCTTCCTTCGACATTGTTACAAGCTTCACACAAAGACTACAACATGTCAAGCCCCATCACTATTGCTGCAAGTTTCTTCCAGTGAACACTTTCTGTCTATTGCACAATAATACCTCAAGTCGAGCATCTTCCTTACCGTGAGCCTTTCCAAGGCTCTGACCAAAATATTCCCAAGTGTGCAAGGCATGCCCCTCCTGTGGCTCCCCTTGAATATTGAACTTCAAAGCTCTTTGGACGTGGTTGCCTCTTGCTTCTTGATGATTCTTGGATGATGCGTTTTCCTTGACTCACGTCGCACTTATATAGACAATCTTGTTGGGCGGGTGCAACCCAAAGTGTGGTTTCATGCCCCACTGGACCACATGCATTCGTCTAAGTCATTGACATGCCAACCCCAATGATCTATCGTCTAACCAATTCGCACACTTTCCAAGTCGAGCTTCCTTGCCTTCTACATGCCCAACCCAAAGTTGAGGCTTTTGTTATGGTTAGCAATCAACTTGGTCCACCATTCGTCGATGCATCTTCTTGCCAAGCTAGACTTGTGGGTGTTCCCAAGCAAATTTTGGGTTTCCACCATGGTGAACCTCTGCAATACTTAGACTTCCCAACCAAAGTGGTATGTATGTTAACAGATTAGTAACCAAAATGGTCATGTGCCCAAATTTGCCATGTAATGGGCATCTTGGATGTGGGCACGCACCCCCTTCTCGGTACACATTTGAACCAACTCCATGCTGTCGACAAGCGCCTGCTTGGATGTTCAACACTTCATGAAATTTTTCCTAAGTGTCCAACCAGTGCATGGACCCGACGAGCTCTTAAGTCAAGCTGCTTAGGCGAGCTTGTTGTTCATCGCGTGGGTAATAGGTTTGGAAAAGTGCCTGCAACAACTAGGTTGTTACACCATGCCTCCACCATATAGGTCGAGGGGGTATAAGTACTACAAATTGAATGAGGCATCCTAAGAGATGGAGGATATAATGAAGGGGGAGCACCTATGTCATGAAAAAATGACCTGACAAATCACATTGGCATTAATGTTAAAATATAACTATAATAAGATGCCAATCAAAGAGAGGGTCAAAGAAAATACAATCACTGAACCAAATGCAACGCATTCCCATAGAGATTGCAAATGCCACTTAGGGCACCCAATCATGGGAGTGCCCACACAACCAATGCCACCACATGAGACTATTGAGAAAAAAGACAACAATATGAACAAATAAGGGAGTCAATTGGAATGGACCTTGTTTTTTTGGAAGATTCAAAGGGTGTCTAAACAACGAGAGCATCGAAGTGGATGCAAGTACATAACCAAACATAACGCATGCCCATGGTGATCGAGAATTTCACTTGAGGGTACCCACATAACCAATGCCACCACATGAGACCACTAGGTAAAGACACAACAATACGAATGGATGACGAGATCCATTGGACTTGACCTTGTTTATTTTTCAGGATTTGGAGGGTGCCAAAACACTGAGAGCGCCGAAGTGGATGCGAGCGCCCACCAAAATTCAACACGTGCCCACAAAGATAATGAATGCCACTTGAGGCACCAACCCTGGGATCGCCCACACAACTAATGTCACCATATGAGACCATCATGCAAAAAGAAACCAATATGAACAGATAAGGCAGTCCATTGGATTGGATCTTGCTTTTTTCCAACAAGTATAAGGGCCCCTAAACACCGAGAGTGTCGAAGTATATGCAAGCACCCACCCAAACATAGTGCATGCCCATGGAGCCTCGTGAATTTCACTTGAGGGCATGGAAGTTTAGGAGCACCACACAATTGATGCCACATGAGACTCCTAGGAAAACGACAACAATATAAATGGATAAGTGGGTCCAATAGACTCAAAATTCCTTTTTTTCGAGGGTCCCCAAGGTTCCCAAACATTGAGAGTGTCAGAGAGGATGCGAGCACCCAACCAAAAACATGAACACATGCCTACTAAGATCGTGAATGCGATTTGAGAGTGCCTACACAACCGATACCACATGAGACCACCCCAAAAAAATACAACAATATGAATGAATTAGGGGTCCATTAGACTCGACCTTAATTTTTTTGAAGGAGTCAAAGTGTTCCCAAACACCAACAGTGACAGAGCGGATGTAAACACCAACAGTCTATTTGATATAAATCGAATTGTACTACTATGTTGCATTCTAGTTCATAATAATTTGATTTTGATCATTAAACAACACAAATATACTTATAACATGTTTTTTCTTGTGCACTCTAAAATGGTGCCAACATCGTACTAGTATAAGACAAAGTAGTAACACATAGTGTAAATATTAAAATGGTTAATAATAGTTACAAACACAATATTAATGTGTTGTTAAATAATTTTTATAGGTAAGAATTTTTTTACACGCGCTATTATTCATGAGCCAAATCTTGATGAAATTTGTTTTAAGACATAGATAAATATTAATGATAATATAAATATTGTAAGGAATCCAAGTTTAAGAAGAATATCGATATGCTTTTTTCAATATAACATGTTTAAACACTTCACGAATTTTTTTGAACACTTGCAATAACTTGATCCACTGGCTTTCCCTTGTTTCTCCTGTATTTGAAAAAAATCAAACTGCTATTTTTTTAACGGGAATGGTTGAGAGGCTTTTATAAAAAATTGAATCAATGATTACATAAGTTCGAGCGTAGACTTTTCCCATAGGAGAACCACATCCATGACCCCTTGTTCATCCTTTACCAGCCTATACTTCTCATGATATTTCCCAAGTCCATGGAGACTATATCTCTTGACAAATTGCCCAAGTAAAAAAACACAAAAACAAAACATTGCAAAAAGAAGTTGGAGTCACTTTTAAGGTATCTAGTTTCTCTTGCAGACCTTTTGGTTGCAAACTAAGACGCCACAGTCTAGATCAACACCCTTATTAGCCATTATGTCCGCTTGCTAGTTATTTGCTCTCAGCAGGTGAAGAAAATTGATAGCTTTGTATTCATTAACCATGCATTTTAGGATGTGACGTGTCTTGGTCGCTAGGTTCTTTCGATTCTTCATCAGATTCCTTACTTCCCTTACGACCATCATCGAGTTGCCAAAAACTATTAATTCTTCTATGCCAACATTCCTTGCAAGCTCCAGACCTTTAATTAATGCTAGCCATTCAACACCATTATTTGTCTTATTGCCAATTCCCCAAGAGTACTCATTCATCTTATTTAGTTTAGAGTAAAAAAGCACTCCACTTGCACCAGCCAACTCGGGGTTTCCTTTCGAGGCTCCATCAAAGAACATGCAATGTCCCTTTTTGGAAATTTTATTAAAATGCCCAATTTTCCAATTTTTTTCACAATTTTGGCTCTTGACTAGTTTTAGTGTCCTGGTCTCCACATCAGCCCAATTGCTCCCAAATATTCAGAGAAGGTGTATGAATGATATAATATCTTAATTATAATGTTTAGGGATGTATTATTGCCTTCCAATTACTTTTGTAAGTCTATATCAAATTCTGAATAAGATAGATGCTTTAACTAGCAATTTTGGGGTTGAAATCCCTCCCGGGTAATTGCCAGAATGGCTTCCCAAATGTACAGAAAATCACTCAAATTCTCAAATTGAAGTAGGGGATGTGTAGAATACATTATCAGAGACTCATATGTAGAACTAATAGAACTCCCATGGCTGTTATCACTTCCTTCAATCAAATATAAAAAAACTAGTTTTGGACCCTTTGGGAAATGAGAAGTAGTTTGCCTCAAATGCTATGAAATTCGACCCAATGGCCAAAAATTCTCAGTTACAGACCATGAAAACCATAATATACTTTAATGACAGTTTATTTATTCATAAATCATCAATGGTGCACGCATATATTCGATTCCATCAAGATTGCAAGAGTTTACAACAAGGTATTGGGGAAATGGCATTGTTTCTTCAATATTGGACAATAATACATGATATATCTTGGCCTTTTGACCTGAGAGATTTCTAAACTTGAAATGCAGAGAATTTACATCAGAATATAAAACACTGGAGCAAGAGAAGCTCCTTCAAAGATATGAATAGCTCACCAAGTGCGCCTCACTCCATAGAGCTAAAATATGGTGAGAAAACTTGAGTTGAATGGAAGAATAAGCTGATATTGAGATGTCCATGAAATTCCTGTAGCTTGAACCTGCAAATAAGACTCCATGAAAGACCTGAGTGGCCTTTCCAAACACCAACTAGGATGGGAATCTTTCACCCTCGAAATTGGCTTAAGCAAGGAAACTAGTCATCCACTAGCTCTCACAATTCACAAATGAGAAAAAGCTTCTTCTCATGGTTGATCCCTATATTTTATAAACATTATTAGTCTTCTAAGGTTACAAATCCATCCATAAACCAAAGCCAAGTCGAATTGGTGTGGCTGCTTATGCTATGCCATGTGGCCTTTCTCTTCACCTTCCCTCTTCTCCCAAATTTGAGTAGGATCCTCTTAGCCTTCTCCAACTCCCAAATCCGACCTCTAAGATGCTCTATTCAGTCCTGACATGTCAGTATGTCAATATGTCAGCCTTCATATCTGACTTGTGTCATAACTGTCATAGAATCTCCATCATTGGTGTCATAGATGTCATAAATGTAAGGGGAATCTAGCCAAGTGTCCATGAAACTCCCATTTGGCTCTTCCTCTCCCATGTAAGTTACAATTCATTCTAAATTTGAACTATGAAGTACATGGACAATTATATTAACCTCATAATCCATCCCAAAACATTAGGCTTCCCATAAATTTGAAATTACAAGAGGAGGATACCATTTAACATAGGAATTCGAGCTTGAGTGGGCCCCATAGTCTCCATGTGTCTCCATTCTCCATAGCCATTTCATTTTTATCTTGTATTTATTTAATAAGCTACATTATTAAATATTTAACCTCTTCTAATGTCTAAACATCATTTATTATCCCCCTTATCCCAAATCTCAAAGCTTCCACCCCAAACCTAGGAAACTAGTGATTTTCCTCCTTGGCAATTATTTGACTTTTAGCATCCCTTTGACAACTTTCATAAATATGGAAAATGTGATTTGGCCATTGTGACCCAATGCAAAATTTGGGACATTACAGAACAAAGACTTGCAGCCAAGATTCTTCCACCAAATATTGAATTCTTCGGGACTCATTCTCAATTGCCAATTCTGAGAATTATTTTTTTTCTTGGGATGAATCTAGGGAGTAGAGGATGGGGTCACCAACAAATTGGAAACCCAAACTCTTTCCGCTGTTGTCAGTGGCTCCTTATTTATATTGTCCATTCTCCTCATGGATAAAGACTCCACCCAAAGTGCCTTTGCTGGGGCTAATCCTTTGTCTGAACTTTTTTTTCCTCAAATATTTCTTTATTTCTTGTTGTCCATAAATTCCAGCAAATGAATTTTGGAAGAGCTTCCCATGCTCTTACAAAGTCTAGTTTTTTTAAGAACGGTCCCTAATAGGAATCTTTCTAGCATGCAAAGAAGTCGCTCCAATTTGTTGGTAGCGTTAAATTGAAGTTCAGATCCTTAAACGCTCATTGCCAAACCTCCTGTGAAAACTTACATTCAATGAAGGGATGTTCCAAGGACTCTTCTGAGTCTTTACACATGATACATCTCATGGGGCTAGCAATGCCTCTCTTCCTTAGGTTCTCTATGGTCAATGTTTTGCGATGGGCCAAAATCCAATAGAAAACATTTACCTTTGGCAACTCGTCATTGCACCAGACTTTGGACCATTTCTTGACAACGCCACTGCTGTTTTGAGGGTCGACTGCTATTCGATAACCTTCTTTTACCTCATATGCACCAGTCTTGCCCTAGCTTCTTCCATCTAATAAACTACGATGTACAAGAGCTGAACCATGGAGCAGAGAGAGGAATGCATTGTAGTATGCACGCAAGCTGTCTGGGATCTCCAAATCAACCCAACCGTCCCATCTTCCACCGTTCGTCCACCTTGAGAGGCCATACAACATGCAAATATTTGCACGAACCATCCATTGATTAAGCTCTACTATTTCATGTTGGAAGTTGGTTGGCAAGGTAGGTCCTATACTATATTCCCATACCACTATCCGTTTTCTATTTCCTGGAGTCTAATAGAGTTGATCTTGTAGGATGTACGCAGCCTTCTTGCATAGCTCCCAAATTGGTGTTCCTTTTCTGTCTTGATCGATTGTTTCCACACATCTTCTTCTATCCCCATTCATATATGTTTTTTGTAAAATATCCTTCCACCACGTTCTTTTGACATAAATAGTTCTCCAAAGAATCTTTGTTCCCAAAGCCAGATTCATTTTAGTAGGGTTTCTTATCCCAACACCTCCACAATTTTTGGCCTACAAACTGTACTCCAATTCACTAGATGGTTTTTTTTTATTGTTTGATTTGCCTCCTCGCCATAGGAATCTTCTGATTTCTTTGGTAACATATTTCAAAGTTTTATTGGGAGCTCGTGAGATCGAGCATGCATAGATGGGATAGGCAGCGAGAATACAGTTGATAAGAACTAGCTTTCCAACCGGGTTGAGCCATCTTGTCCCCCATGAAGATATTTTATTTTTGATCTTGTCGACCAGCCCTTACCAATCAACAACTCTTTTCTTTCCTTTGAATATTGGGATCCCAAGGCAGTTGAAGGAGTTCCATTCTACATTGGCTTTGAACCTGAGGGTCCTTCCTATCCTTGCCATGGTTCCTGGAGGGAAATTCCATCCGTAGACTTTTGGCTTCTCATAATTCACTTTGCCATCAGAGGCTTTTAGAAAGGTAGATAAGGCACCATTGAAAATTTTTGCAATGATAGAAGGTGCACCCCCGAGCAAGATGGCGTCATCTGCAAACTGTGCATGATTGACGACTTTGACTCCTCTAGTTATCTTCAAACCTTTTAATTCACCGAATTCTTGCAACTGTTGAAGCTTCCTGATCATTGATTCAACCACCAAAAGGTAGAGGAAGGGGGACATAGGGAAACCTTGTCGAAGACCCCTTGTTTCCTGGAAAAACTTGGTATGTCTTCCATTTACTAATGGAGCAGACATACCTGATTTAGACTCAGTTGAAGACCATGACCTTATTTTTTTAAAATGGTCCCTATTTCATGGGCCCTCAGGGGATCTACCTGAATAAATGGACCCCTGATTTTGATCCTACCCAAGATGTTCCATCCGCAGTCCCTGTTTGGGTAAGGCTCCCTCATTTACCCTTACATTGCTAGAACTCAGACTCTCTAGAAGCCATCAGAAACAAGCTTGGTAAATACATAGACAAGGCAGATCGGAAAGATCAATATTCATGTGCTCGTATCTGCATTGAAGTGGACCTGGAGATTGGATTGCCAGAGGCTATCAACTTAACAGTAGTTGAATGGTCTTACATTCAGGAGTTGGATTACAAGCAGATTCCTTTCAAGTGTCGGTTCTCCCACGATTATGCACACTTTTCCCGTAACTGCAAAAAAACAAAACAGAAGAGGATCTTGAAAAGGAGAAAGATGAACCATGGATTCAAGCTCAGAAATCAGGAGTCCCTAACCAGAATGGTAGGAAGAAAGGTAGGAAGAAAGGTCAAGAAGGAAAGAATTTGAAAGGATGCCTTACTGTTGGAATTAATACTGTTGAAAAACCCATAGCATCCTCTAATCAATTTGCAGTATTAAGCCCTCTTGAAGTCCCAATTCTTGAAGAAGGGAAGATGCAACTGTTTGAAGAGTAGGAAGTTGTCCCTGCTGTTAACTCTGGATCTATGACTCAAGCCATAGAAGTTATCATAGATCTCCCCAGTGTTGGTGAAACTCTGTAGGAAGTCTAGTCTCCAATCAGAGAAATTTCTCCCTCTTATGCAGACATAACTAAAAAGAAACCTGCTGACAGCTCTTGCTCCTTGGATGATGGCTCCATTAAACAATTCTCAAAAAAAGCTGGTAGAAAGTCTAAGAAGGAG
Organism: Pseudotsuga menziesii; assembly: GCA_001517045.1. Taxonomy (NCBI): domain Eukaryota; kingdom Viridiplantae; phylum Streptophyta; class Pinopsida; order Pinales; family Pinaceae; genus Pseudotsuga; species Pseudotsuga menziesii. The sequence continues at coordinate 74,412 of LPNX010285805.1, read as the reverse complement.
GTTCGTGAAGATGAGGCTGATAGACTAAATATGCAGGGTAGACAGTCCACCATTGAAATGTCGTTTGGCAGAAGCAAGAGGACTTGGCCCTCAAAGGGAGCCTCTACTCCCTCTCTCTCAGGTAAACAATGCAGGCTGTCTCTTGGAACTGCAGGGGGTTGGGGAATCGATACAAAGCAGAAGTAGTCAAGGAATTATTGAAAATTGTTCCTTCTAACATCCTCCTGCTTTAAGAGACTAAGATCGAGGAGGAAGCTTTACTCTTGTTAAGCAAATCCAAATGGTCTTTGAAGTCTAGCAAAGTTGTTAGTGCTAAAGGCACTTATGGGGGTCTTGCAACCCTTTGGAGTGATGACAAATTTCAGTTAAATCATTGGTTTGCCACCCAACACTGGATTTTCACAGATCTCTTTCACATCCCCAACAATATTTCTATGGCTCTCTTTAATCTCTACGTTCCAGTTAATTTCATTGAAAGAGTGTTGGAAGACGATGTATGATTTCATTGAAGCCAATTCTCCTTCAAATATTATATTCGCTGGAGATCTTAATATCTCTCTTTCACCAAATGAAAAAAAAGGAGGGGTGTGCAGCAAGGATTATTTCCAAGTCACAGTGGAAGATCTGAAACTCGCCTGCGATCTCAATGAATTCAAATCTAAAACTAGAAGATTCACATGGTCCAATAATAGTGTGGGATCTGCTAATATAAATGCATGTATTGACAGATTCTTGGTCCAGAGCTCATTTATGGATGATAAACTCATCATATCAACAAGCATCTTTCCCAAACTCACTTCAGATTACCCCATTTCACTAAAAATCGGAAGAGAAGTTGACCTTGGTCCAATACCGTTTCGTTTCAGTCCCCTCTGGATTGAGAGAGACAAGTTTTGGGACACTGTTAATCAAGCTTGGTCTCTTTATGTTGCTAGGTATCCTGGGTTGTGTGGGAACATAAATTAAAAAACACAAAAATAGCTCTGAAAAGCTAGGTAAAAAAACCTCTTCAGAATCTGACCAAAATAACGCAAGAGAGAGTTTCTAAGCTTTCTGAAATCCAAGTAGGAGTGGAGGAGGTAAAAATTACAAAGTCTCAACTCGCCCTGGAACATGTTGCTCAATCAAACTCTACTCTTTCTTTTCACCAGGAGGAAGAGCACCTTCGTCTGAAATCTAGATGTCTATGGTTACAGGGAGGGGATATAAATACTGCCTATTTCCATCGCCAATGTAGGGTAAGATTGTCTAGAAACCATATTGCATAGATCTCCATTGGGGAGGGGGATATTATTGAAGGCCAAGACCAACTTAAGCAGGCTGCATTTGAGCATTTTCAGCTTTTGTTCCAGGAGGTCGGTCTCTCCAATGAAGTAGTGACTGCAAAATTCTTGGATAATGTCCCCTCTCTTGTCTCAGCAAAAAATAATGTCGATCTAATGAGATCTTTCTCAGAAAAGGAAATTATGGATGTCATCTGGGCAATGGAGCCAGATAAAGTTCCTGGGCCATATGGGGTTTCCTTCCAATTTTACAGGGTCTATTGGAATATCATCAAACCAGATTTGATCCGAATGGTGTTTGACTTCCAAAAAAAATCTAAGGTTAGAGGGTGTATGAACTCTACATTTTTAGCTCTTATTCCTAAGGAAGCAAACCCTTCTTCTTTTGACAGATTCCGTCTTATTTCTTTATGTAACGCCTCTTATAAGATTCTATCCAAATTGCTAGCCAATAGCTTCAAGCTCTTGCTGAGCAAGTTGATATCTCCTCTTCAGGGAGGCTTTCTTAAAGGTAGGCATTTAGTCGATAATGTTATCCAAGTCCAATAAGCCCTACACTCAAGCTGTCAAAGGAAGGACAAAGGAATGATAATCAAATTGGACATGACAAATGCCTTTGAATGAGTAAAACTCCCCTTTCTTTATCAAGTTCTTCTTTCTTTTGGATTTAGTGCTGAGTTTGAAAATCTAATCAAAGCCTGCATAGATAGGACTTGGATTGCCCCCTTAGTCAATGGTAGACCCTCCGATTTTTTCGTGCTTCAAGAGGTATTCGACAAGGATGCCCGATGTCTCCCTTTCTGTATATATTAATGGCTGAAACCCTCAGCAGAAAGCTTTTAGCTGATAAGGAAGTTGGTTACATCTCGGGCATAAAGGTTGCCAGGGGTGTTGACCCAATTAACCATGCTCTTTTTGCTGATGATTCTCTCCTTCTTAAAGGGGCCTCTTTGAAGATTGCCTGTGGCTTCAATGAAATCCTTCAAAAGTTCTGTCTTATTTCTCGAGCCTAAATCAACAACAAAAAAAGTGCAGTGTATGGCTAGAATGTAGACAATTCAGCAATACTTAAAATTACTAACTCCTTGGGCTTCCCTGGATATGACAAGTGGAAAAAGATAAAATATTTGGGGTTGCCTCTTACTCTTGGTGCTAGTCCTCCTTCTCTCTGGCTCGATGTAATAGCTAAGTTAGAAGCCAAAATCGCTTCTTGGGGCGGTTAGTGGTTAACCAAGGCAAGAAAACTGGTCTTGATAAAGGCAGTACTTTTAGCACATCCCATTTTTCAATCTTCTTTGTTGCTTGCCCCTAAGTCTGTTACGTCTCGGATTTCTAAAATTTTGAGAGACTTCCTCTGTAATGGTGGCAAAGGTAATCAGAACAAGATACACTTGGTAAGCTGGGATATCCTTACAAGGCCTATTTCAGTTGGTGGTCTTCAAATTCAAGATCTTGGGCTAGCTAATCTTGCTTTGGGTGGTAAACTCATTTGGAAGATTTTTGTGGATAAAAATCACCCTGTTAGCAATATTTTTAGGATGAAGTATCTTAAGGGAGGCTCATTGAGAAATGTATCATCTACCAGCACCCCCATAGGCACAGCTATATGGAACTCTTGCTGAAAAGGAATTGACAAATTCAAGCAACATCTCTACAGAATCCCAGGAAATGGTAAGAGGATCCTTCTCTGGGAGGATAACATCTCTGGAAACCCTCCTCTTTCTTCCGTCATAATTTTGGAAGAGATCAAGAAATGGATTACAAACAAAGGTTTTCTTTATCTGGTGGATATTTGCTCATGGGATAGGGCTGGAAATTGGGTTGGTTGGTATTTTCCTGACCTCCCAGTTCATCTCAGTTCTCAAAAAAATTATTTGATTTCCCTCTTAGTTGATCTTGCTCCAGTACATCTCTCCCTTAAAGACAAATGGGGTTGGGGCAAGTCTGGAAATTACTCAGCTGCAAAAGGATTCTTTGAGTTACAAGTTCCTCTTCCATCAAGCCTGTCACCCGTTACTTGGAAATCAGTCTGGTCCTCTCTTTGCATCCCCAAGATAAATTTTTGTAGTTGGTTGATTATGCATAATAAAGTGCTAACATGAGAAAATCTGTTAAAACGTGGTTTTTTTGTCCTTTTTGCTGATGTCTATGCAATTCAACTTTTGAGTCAACCGATCATCTTTTATTAGGCTGCTAATTTGCTAAGAAGGTGTGGGATCTTGTTCTCCACGGTTCTGCTATTCATCCCCCAGGCAATTCTTCTGTCGTCACGTTCTTTCTTTCTTGGATCGAGCGCTGTCCACAATTTAATGTTAAAAATTCTGATTTTTTTAAGATCTGGATTCTCATTCCTAAGTGTACGTGGTGGAAAATTTGGCTTGTCATGAATAATCTAATCTTCAGTAATCAGAGCTCATCCTCACAAATCATGGCAAGGATGCCTTCCGTCTTTCTCAAATCTGCCCTCTGCATTTTTGTCTTGGTTGGGACCCTCTTCATCTGGTAAAAAAAATGGTATGTTCTAAACATGTGAGTACTCCTTGGCATTTCCGTGGTGCTGCTGATGCTCTCAAGAAAAAATGGATGAGTTCCCCTTCGGCAACAATCTTCTTTGATGGTACATCCAATGGAAATCCCGAGATCTCTGGAGCTAGGGGTGTGATTTTCTCTCCAAATAGCCGGATAGAATCCAGCTTCAGCTGGGTGCTGGGAATCATGTCAAATAACCATTCTGAATGTTACAGGCTCCTAATGGATTGTCAGATAGAAAAGACTAAATGATACCAGTTAATCCATATTTTTGGCGACTCTGAGATATTGATCAAAGTTCTAATTTCAGCTGGCCAATTACATAATTCTGCTCTGATTCAAATTATGATTAGAATTCAGACTATTCTTAGTTACTTTGAAGGTGTGGGATATTTCCATATTCTTTGGGAACTTAACTCTCTTGTTGATGACTTGGCTAACAAAGCATGCCTTCTTTCTCAAGGCTCTCTTTGCATCAATGGTGAATCTAGCCTCTTCCATCTGATCCCGTAATTTGTATTCCAACAAGTTGCGATCTGATTTCTCCGAGAGTTTCCTTCTCCATCTGTAAACTTTTGTTTAAATTATGACTCTCTGGAATATTTCGGTTTGATTTGTATATTTGGTTGCTTGGCATTGTCATAGCAGACTAGTGTCCTTCCATATAAAAAAAAAAATTTAACCGTCTTTGTTTAAAAAAATTTAATGACAAATAATGATGTTACTAATATCAATATCATTAAATAACTTTATAAATACAAAATTTGCCACATATTAATTCATTATTCATGAAGTAAACCTTGATCAAGTTAGTTTTTAATACAAACATAAAAATATTAATAATAAAAATAAATTATGTTTCTCCACTGTGATCATTTAAAGAATGCAACATAAACCATACATTGGTTTGAGCACCCCTTCAAGCTCTGCATTGTCTCTAAATCATTACAAAAATATTGTTACCAGGAAGCATATGAGAAATGAGGAATGGACCAAGAGTATTCGAATAGACTAGACATTCTACATGCATAAGTTCTTTGATAATTTTTTGATTTTGAACACTAGAATCCTGGCAAAAGGCTCTACATTTAAATGCTTGTGTCTATTATGTGTTTATGAAAGGAGAAAGCTCATCATGTTGCAGAGGAATTAGAGATTGTATTAAGAAGAATATTCCTACAATTTTTTTAATCTTCCATGAAATTGTAAATTCCATTTATATGTCTAAGAATCTTTGCAATTGATTGACATATTTTAGCAATCTAAAGAGAATTTGAGTTGGAATTGTTGTTTGTTCCAATATCACACATGTAAAAAATTGTTGCGTAGTGTTAACAATTTAATCTCTAACAGTTTTTTGCAAGAAGATCTGTGAAATAAACATAATTTTCATGTGGGCTTGCCTTCCAGGCACCGAGAACATGGTTATAGGAACCTTTAATGAATGATTTCTCTAATTCCACGTCAAGCTTAATGCATGGATTCACATGTGCCTCTCGCGAAAGGAGTTTCATGAGCTATGTGTGAAATTTTGCAATTCTATTTTGCACCAATAGGCTGAGTAAATTATGCCCCAGGATTAGATATTCATGAGTGGAGGGTGGAATAAGGCCTCTTGTATCCATGTAACTTGGTTTCAGTTGCAACAAGTCCCTCTCTAATATCTTTATCTTCAGTTTTTTTACTGAAAAGAAAAAAATGCTAAAAAATGTCTCTTGCTAGCGTTAGTTCACGAATCATTGCAGGTGATTCATAGTATAAGACAAGAAGCTTCAATAATGCAATTAATTTAATGGTACAAACTAGTTTATATGTTACGATGGAATAATTGGTTACGTTTCCATTGAGAAAGGTATCGTATTGCTAGGCATCAATTTTAGATCATAAATTGAAATGGAAAGGTCGCCTATAGCTTGAAATGGCTAGGCCCAAAGAAAAATCCATTGCAACTGCAAGTATCTTAGGAAACCTACACCCTGTATAAGTTGCGATCACAACAATTTATGAGCATACATTCCATTGGTATATTTGGTCAAAAAATCTACGAGTGTCAGCTAGGCTCTCACACTTGGCATACATATTAGCAAGTGTGTTTTGTACGAATATGGTTGCAATCCAATCTGGTTGATGTGAGGTTGGGTTTGTTTACCACATTTTAAACATTTTTTCTTAATGCAGGTCTTCGAGATTGAAATATATGTAGGATATTCCATTGATCTACATATAGCATTGAATAGGCCCAAATCCCAAGCAATGGAGTTTTTTTATGTTGGTTTCACTCCATTAATGGATAAACTAAAAACCAGGGAACAAAGGAGCAACATTTATAGAAATGAAAAGACCTTCAAGGTGTAGGGATGAACTTTGAATTTGACCATGCAATATATTCAATGAAAGAAATGACCAATCAATTTTGATTTAGAGCCAGAGGTAACCCAACACATTTCAAAACAAAAGCAGTTTCACAAGATAAGTAATGATCCCTATCCCACATTGAGGTATCAAATATGATATTTTATTATTATATTGAAAACTGTTTCATTCTTAAACTAGAGCATGGCGTGATCAAGGTCAAGCATTTGTTCAAAGTGATTGCAATCTTTCTAATTTTTAAATTGTAATGGTGGTAAATCTTTGGATGTTTCAATTTGTAATGGCGTTTAAAGAATTTGAAGATCAAATATGGCCATTCACAAATACCTTTCTTAACAAAAGTTCAAAAGGATATATAAGTTGATACACAAGTATTTTTTAACAAAATTTAATGATTCGAGGGGACAAGGAACACATTCTACTAAATTCGTGGGACAAGGAACACATTCTACTAAATTCGTGGGACAAGGAACACCTTATAAGACTTTTTGGGGATTTTCATCGGGGTTTTGAAATTTTTAAAATAGTGTTTTAGGATTATACAATTTTGTCATTACATTGTAAAGGGAGTTATAAGGTTTATACATCATACAAAAGTTATAAGAGGCCTTCAACTTTTTTAAAACTCAGCATTTGAGAGGTCATAAGTTGTTTTTCATATTTACGAGGAAAATTGTATTTGAAACTAAATTAAAGTTTGTGGCTTGAGTCCTAGACCTCCATGAAATTGAATAAGGGAATCTGAGTAATGTGTGTGTGCAATGGTTTTATTGGTTATGTATGATTGTATTGGTAAAAAATTATCTTTTATTGCTCTTTCCCACAAGCGAAACTACTCACATAAAGAAACACAAAGCAATCCCATAAAGAAGGAAAGCGAAGGAACAAAACAATTTGCACTTGAAGAACTTGAAGACATCGAATCTTTGCATTTTTGAATATTTTGGGAAGCCTTTTAATGTCATTAGTTAGAAGTATAGGAATCCATGGTTGACTTTGAGTCTTCATAATTATTACTTCTTGGTCCAGTTGTAACAATCCCTTATAAAGATTTGTAATTGACGCCATATTGTTGCCATACTTTGGAGACTATCATTGACATCATTGGATCTTGATTTGGCCTGAAATTGAATAAGGGGATCAAAGGTGTCTGGTGTTCATTATTTGCAACACTCGGAGTTTTTTCTGACATATTTTTTTTGGAACTTGAAGATCCTTTGGATCAGGACGTCATGGAATATAGAAGACTTGTTTAGTCTTTTGTACACTTTAATCAACATTACACAAGGAACAACTATTCAAATAAGAAAATGTTCACTCAATCATGTCACCACTTTTCTACAAGTTATGCATAAAATATTATTAATATTGTAAAATCTCATAACAAGTTGTTGAATAGTGAATTGCAGCTTCTTCGACAATAACATTTTGAGCCCACACTTCTTTAAGATAATCCATTATTTGGATTAAATGTTTTTAAAAGTGAACGACGGGCCATTGCAAATCATACAACTATACACCGATATGTAAAATAGTGTCATTTTATGAAGAAATTAAGGTGACATAAAATAAATTGGATGACGACACTATGGCAGATGATGATTAGTTTGAGGATAAAAACAAAATTAACAAACCTTGGGAAGAGATGCACTTCAAAAGGAAAAAAATTGTCTTAGGGTATGAAAGGACCGAGTTTGACTTCTTTCACATTCCCGATTACTCCAAACATGTGAACTTTGTTAGTGTTGCCTTGTCTGATGATGATTTACAAAGGCATAATGATTGATGCTAAATTGGACAAAGTACTTGAACTCAATGATCATGATGAAGAACGGAAGGATAAATATGGTGATGATGGAACTAATGAATAGTAGGAGGATGCACTTGATATTTTTAAGTTATGTAATGCACCTAAAGAATACCAACATTGTCATCGAGTTGGCCATCATGAATTGCATTGTTTTTAATATTCATCCATGTAGTATTTGTGGGAATACAAATCACCTTTCAGAAAGGTGTTGGAAACTAACAAAGTTTCAAATTAAAAAGGTACATTTTGGATGGTTATGTACTTAGCGTTGGAATTTACAAGACAAGTTTTTAGAGTAGTCATATCATCAAATTCATACACATGTATATGCATGTTTGATTGGATAGGTTTCAATAGTAGATGGACATGAATGTTTTGATTCACACTTTGATGACTTAGGGAATTACCAATGTCCACTTTATGTAGTATTTTGAGTAGAAGATCAATTCTATACACTCCATTCAAAGACAATATGATTACCCTTTTCCCCTTTCAAGGGGGGTATATTGAAATTGTTGATTTATAACTCCCAAGACATCTCTCTTTTTAGTTGACAGGGGGGGATATATTGATGACTTTTTTTTATAGGTCCCAATACTTCCCACTTTTTATTTAGGAGGCAATTGTATTTGTTGGGAGCAGGTTGTTAGAATGTAAGAGGTGGTTGCCTAGCTATAGGAGATAGTTGTTTTTCATTCTTTTCTTTTCGTCATGATAACATAATAGGCATGGTGAATGATGAGTATGGAAAAATTATATTGGTCATATTTGGACTCAAAAATCTTTATGAAGTGGATTATAACAATTAGCAAAGACATATGAATTTTGATAAGAAGCATGGTGTTAGTGGTGCAATGCCATTTAATAAGACCAATTGCAAATAATTATATGAAAATGGCATTAAATAAGTGAGGGGAAAAGGACAACGCATTACTAGGAAAATGGGGTTTTAGAATGAAGGCCATGAGTAAAAATTGCCATGCAATATGTAGTGCCACATATTTTTTTTTGTTATGTTTTATATCTAATAAAAAGGATGAGTGTGATGATATATCAACCTATTTAACATGTTTTGGTCTTGAAAGTTGGATGTATGGTATAAGATGATTTTGGATAGAAGGGAGCAAAGTTTGAAGGGTCCTTGCATATAAGGATAGGCATCTCTAGTCAAGGTATCTAAAGAAGATGGATAGAGTTTGTGGTTCTCTGGATAAACAATGGAACTACCCTCATGAGTTATTGTAGTAAACGAGGCATTGGAAGATGAAGTGCTCCAATGTTTCAACCTCTTGAAAATGTCATAGTTGGAATATTATACTGGGTTAGTAAATTCGGTGGCCCACTTCCACCCAAAGTCTATGTGAACCCACTCTAAATTGGCCTAGTGGAATACAAGGAGTCTGCATCCAATGGTGAAGTGTGTATTGAGGATGGACAATGAGTCCATCCCTAAACTTGAAGAAGTACTTAGTGTAGAAGGCCATATTCGATCATGACTTGCACTAAGGGTTTATCTAAGTGATGTGTATAAAGTATATATTAATATCATCTTAGATGAACCTATTCAATTCCTACCTGGTAGGTAAGAGATGGCCATGCACATCCAAGGAGTATATGAACAGAGGGAGTCATTCAATCATAGTACTCGTAGACTCCAAAACATTTGTGACCCCTACAAACAAATATCAGGCTACATGGATTGAAAAGCTAGTAGAAGCAATGGACTTCGATGAATATTAGGACAAGTATGGTTACATGTCCTATTCCTTCACAAAGTTAGTGAAAGTTTGAATGCAATGCAAAAATGAAACAAGGCTAAACATACACAATCTCAAGCCGGAAGGGTTGGGAACCAAACACTTCAAGGATAATGTGCTAATTAGGGATTACTTGTTTTCATCCGATGATGTATTGAAGGAGATGATTTTGCAGTTGACTCTTGGTTGAGGCATAATCAAGCTCAAGTAAGTAAGGACTTCACTAAAGGCCTTTAATGACATGATGTCACTATTGTGGAAGTGCATAAGGAAAAAACTGAGAAGTATAGAGAAGCACAAGTATAAGGATTAACATATATTTAGGGATGGGAATTGGGATCTAAACCATGGTTTGGGGCCAAACACTAGGGATTCAACCCTAATTTTTATTATTTGAGGGTTCATGCACCATGTGTAAGGCCCTTCAACACTGCATAGCCCCTATGAAGGATTTTGTTTCATATTAAACATATATGGAACCTATTTAAGGTTTAATGCATGATAGAATGGCATGATAATGCCCTGACCATGGTTCAAGGAAAAAAACTACGGAATTAGGTTATAATTATTAATCTCAAGTCTCATGAACAATGTGTAGGGACTTGAGCCACCACCTATAACCTAATACAGTACAAGGAGTCTTTTGTTTAAAAGTAGTATGAATGAACCGTTTTGATGTCTATCAATGGTCTTAAACCATTATCTTTTATAAAAAAACTATAACATGGTCACATGGCATAATAAAAAAACTCATTATAATTATCAATGGTAACCAACATTTAGTTACAATCGCCAAAAGTTACCAGAAAGAGTATTGGTGAGGGTCATTAAAGGATCATCACTAGAAGTGTCACCAAAGAGATATTTGGCAACATGCCTTTAATAACCCTCACAAAAAGTGTCATTGAAAAAGGATTTGATGGCAAACCTTAAAGGAATGTCTCCAAAAGCAATTACAATGACAATTTTGAAGGTCTGTCATCATATGTGACATTGTTGATGACCCTTTAAGTCTTGCCTGTCAAAATCCCAAAATTTCCAAAAAATTTAAAATTTTGAAAATACAAATAATCTTCATTAATGCAGTCAACTAATTGTTTTAATTAGTTATATGTTAATGATTTCATAATCTGAATTATCTACTTGATTATATTTATCTTATAGAATAATTCTTTTTCAGTTTAATGACTAGTTTTTCTTTGCGACCACAAGGTGGAACTGTCTTGGTATTCTGGGCTTACTTAGCTTTTGAGCTAATGCAGAAAGTTTACCTGTTCTTAGAGATTTACAGGTAAGAAAGATACGGTGCTGCTTGTCAATAATCATTACGCATATAGATATATGTTCGTTGCAAAAATAATAGCTCAGTAAAATAATATAAATGCTATTCAATTTCAAATGCTTTTATGAGGTAAAACCATTAAATCGTTATTCTTTTTAAAGACGTCATGAAAACGAGATTCAGTCCTATCAGTATTGGTGACAGTTGCTTTCTCTCTAGTAGTTGTAATTTATAGTTTTTATTACGTACTAATCTCTTCGATGTTTACCATAGTCGTCGTGTGTGTAAACACTTTAAATATTTCTTTGCATACAGACTAAGGATGGCAGGGTCATTGCGTTAAGGGTCTATCTTAAATTATGAATATAAACCATTTACGTCATGATAGATTTGGTTACTCCTTGTGATAAGCAATGCACATTGATAAATGAGTTTTTGTACCAATATTCCAACTTCTAAAGCTTTGAAGTTTAAAGGAATTATAACATTATTACATGCTTCTCTCAAAAAGAGTTAAGTTAGTGTTGATGCACTGAGTTCTTTTACACATAACTTATTTAGAAGATATTGTCCAGTTATGGTTATTAAATCATCAAAAGTTATCTGATGTCAAACCTGTGAAATACTATAATGCTTAATATTTTTGTTTACAAACTTAATGGTTTAAACAACAAATACTTAAATGCATAACTAGAGCTATTCTTACCAGATGGGTATCTTATCATGAACAGGTTTTATGAACTTCTTTTGTTAAATGATAAGTGGCATAACCCTTGCCATAATTATAATAGTTTGTTGAAAGACTACTTTGCAAAACATAAATAAAAGGGTCATGAAATGGACCGCACCATAATGAATATATGGTTTAACCTTGATCTAAGTTTTATAATATTTTATTATATGTCTCCTTTACTTATATAAAGTGCTAGGTCGTGCATTTGTATATATCCTCGCTATGATATAATCCAACCCTTTGTTCTAAGGTTTCTTTGGTTTAATATTGATGATGAGGCTCTTAGAGATTCAACCCCTGTCTTGGTTACCTCATGATTGTGACCTCTTTCAACATTTAGGGCTTTGGTAGCGGCCCTAAGCAAGCTGCCTTGAAACAACTATTGGGGGTGTTACACTCGGGGGTGGTACTCTTGCAGGAAACTATGAGCTCTACTTCAGATTCTTGTATTTCTTTTCTTAAGCTCAAACCGACAGGACATGTTTGTGTGTTGGATGCCAAAGGTCTTTCTAGTGGTATGCTGGTTGCTTGGGACCCGTCGGTGGCATGTTTAAAGGCGTATGTCACTTGTGCTGGTATTATGGTTGAAGGGAAGGTGTTAGTTTCGAGCACACTGTTCATTTGATTAATATTTATACCCCTTATCAGAACCACAAGGTATTCCTCAGGTTGGGTTATTGGATGATCCGACTTTGATCTTGGCGGAGGATCTTAACTGCACTCTTATTCCCAGGGGAAGTTTGGGGAAAAGGTAATTTATTTGATCCCCTTTTGAATTATTTTCTCAATTTGTTTAATTCAATGAACCTCATTGATGTCCTACCCTATACAATAGTCCTAACTTGGTCTAATGGGAGGTGTGGAGTTGGGGGGTTGCAAAACCCCTTAATAGGTTCTTGATGGCGGAGGCCCTCTCCGAGAACATTTACAGATTTAGGACTTGGGCTACGGGTTTCTCTGATCATAAAGCAATATGTCTCCAATTGGATTTTGATTGTGAATAGAGTCATTATCCTTTTAAATTTAATCTGATTTGGTTGGAGGACTCTAGTTTTTGTTCTTTGTTTCATGATTACTGGGGTAATAGGGGACAAGTTGTTTGGGGGTTCTCGGATTCAGAACCTGGTATCTAATTTGCACTCTATGAAAGTGGAAGTTCGTAAGGGGGAACGTGATAAAAAGTTACAGAATAAGTTTGATCTATGTAGGATCGAAGCAAAATTTCAACTTCTGTCGGAAGGCACTCATGATGCTTTTGGAAGCTCAGAGGCGATCTTTTTTGAGCATTAAGGAGGAGACTATGAGACATAAGAGTCGTGTTATCTGGATGGTTGCGGATGACAACAGTATGAGATACTTCCATTGATTTACGTCTGCACGCGAATTAAACAATGCGGCGTGGGATATGAAGAATTCCTTAGGGGAGTTGATTTTTGGGGATAGAGGGTCGAAAGATTTGGCATCTGAACATTTTGCTGGTATTTATTCCAAACCTTCAAACCCTAATTTTCTAAGTCAACTTAATGTTGTTAAACTTTTCCCTCATTTCATCGAGGATGAAGATTGTGCAAAGATTGGTGTTGTTATTGCCCTGGAGGAGGTTAAGCATACCTTAAATATATTTTCTAAGGATAAAAGTCTCGGTCCCGATGGGTGGAATGTCGAGTTCTATTTGCACTCTTACGATTTGTTGGGTCCTGGTATTACTGAAGCCATTGATGAAACACGAAGGACATGTTTGATTCCTGGTGCGTTGAATTCTACATACATTAATATGATGGCGAAAAAGGATAAGCCAAAATCGCTTCATGATTACCGCCCGATCTCACTCTGCAATCTTCTGTATAAGATTATCACAAAAATTATTGTTAACCGATTGAATTTGTTTCTAGACAAGTTTATTTATGAGAAGCAATTTGGATTTTTAGCTAACAGGAAGGATGTTGAAGGTATTGCACAGGAATGTCTTCACTCCTTAAAGTTGTCAAAGAATAAGGCCTTCATTCTTAAGTTAGATCTAGTTAAAGCCTTGATCAGTTGGATTGGTCCTACCTCAGGCTTATTCTTATTCAGACGGGGTTATCCTATGAAATTTGCTCATGGATTATGGGTTGTGTTTCTTATGTTCGGTTCAGGATCTTGATTAATGGCTCGTCGTCTTCCTTTTTCTCTAGTAGCAAAGGTATTCGGCAGGGATGTCCCTTGTCCCCTTATCTTTTCCTTTTGGCTATCGAAGGACTCAATCTTCTTATGAGGAATGTTAAAGTTTCCAAGGTGATTGAAGGGGTAAGTTTTGTTGGGATTGTGAACCTTTCCCATCTTATCTTTGTTGATGATGTTCTCCTGTTTGGAAAAGCTTTGGTAATAGAGTGGCGAGCTTTTCATTCTCTCATTTCTCTATTTTGTGATTCCTTGGGTCTTTAAGTTAGCTTGAATAAATCTTGTTTTATCGTCGCCAATGTGGATGAAGACAAGTGTAATGCGATTGGATTACCAAATGGTGAATTATTTATCTGGTTTTAAATATCTTGGCTTCATTCTCAAGTCGATAGGATATAATTTGAAGGATTAGGGATGGGTTATTAAGAAGATTGGTTGCAAAATCAGGGGTTGGTCGGGACGACACCTCTTGTTGGGAGGCAGGCTTATACTGATTAAGTCTATTTTGTTTTGTAGGGTATACCTATCTTTTGGTTCTCTCTGTTTCGTGTTTCGTGTTTCTAGTTATATCCTTTCGTCCATCAGGAAGCATATTTTTCAGTTCTTATGGACTGGTAATTCAGTGGGTGGGAAGTTTCATCTTTGTGCATGGGAGATCCTCTGTAAGCCGTTGGAATTTGGAGGTTGGGGGCTCAAATGTCTAACTAGTTTCAATACTGCTCTATGTGCAACTACCTTTTGGTGTAGCCTTTTCAATACTAGACTTTGGGGAAAATTCATTAAAGCTAAGTACTTGAAAAGTCAGGCTCCAGATTTATGGTTCATAAATGTCTCAAAGAGGTGTGGACATTCAGCCTTTCTTTGGTCTAACTTCCTAGCGAGTTTTTCGTTGATCAACCAAGCTTTATCTTGGGCAGTGGGGAGAGGTATCCTGAAAAAATTTGGGATGGATTTGATTATTGGGATAGAAGGGGATTACAAACTGTCTAGGAATATTCTTTCCTTTTTGCATCATACAAATTTGGTTGTCTTATAACAGATTTGGAGGGTGGATCCAAATGGTCAACACCATTGGGTGACAACTCAAGACCTTCATCTTTCTGGTGATTTGAGGGAAGAATGGTATCGTTATATTGGGGGTTTAAATCATGCATGTATTACTTTGTCGACATGTCCTGATTAGTTGGTATGGGGGAAGAATAAGGATAGTGGGACAATGACTGCAAAGCTAGTCTATGATCTGATTTTTTAATCAACCTCGATGCTCTTCGTGAACTGGTGGAACTCTTGGATTTGGAAAGCTTCTTGTGCACTAAAAAATAAACTTTTTGGTTGGCTATGTTTGAATTATGGTGTTCTTACCTGGGACTTATTGCAATGTAAAGGTTTTGTTGGTCCAAATAGATGCGTTTTGTGCAGAGTGGACGCTGAAAGTGTGAACCATCTATTTGGAAGGTGTTCTTTCTTCAGGCACATCTTAGAGGATTTAGGTAAGTACTTTCAATTGGGGATCATTTAGGATAGGGAGCTTCTGGCTGATAACCTCTCTTAATGGTGTTCCAATGTGAAACATCTCATAAATCTCCCTCTGTTTGTGATATGGGAATGTTAGAAGGTTCGTAACATTGTTTTATTTAAGGATGAGGTGCGTTATCCTTCATTAGTGGTTGCTAGAATAGTAGGGGACTATTTAGCTTGGCATCCCATTCAAGCGAGGAAGTCCTGCATTATTCAATAGCCTACTTATCCATTGGACTGCTCGATTGTTTTTTCCGATGGTGCAACACAGAAAGGTATTTGTGGAGCAGGTTTTGTACAAATTAAATGCACAAGTTGGTATTGAGGATTGGATGAAGGTAGGAAGTGGGACCAATTCCAAGGCTGATATTTTAGCTCTTTGGGCACTAATCTTTGTTTCCATGGAATTCAGTGTGGAAAATATTTTCATTATTGGTGATTCACAGATCATTATCGCTTTGCCTAATGGAGAAATAAATTTCCATTCCCTTCTTTTGGAACATTGGAAATCTAAGGTCTGCTTGTTGATTTCTTCCTTCTTGAGCATCACTTCCAAGCATATATACCGAGAGCATAATTTTGATGCAGACTTGTTATCCAAGCTTGGTATAGGTGAGATGGACTTTTGCATCCACTATGATATCTGGCATGAATCCATTGTTACTTCGAGGGTTACTTTGCCTTTCGACTAAGTCTCTTTCTTGGAATTCCAAGTGGTTTTTGGGATTGGAGTTGTTTTGGTATGAAGTTTTGTTGGTCTATGGATCATTTACATTTATGAGCATGCTTTTGATCTTACCTACTAATATGTAGAGACGATTATCATGATTTTGTTATTCAAGAGTATGACAGAATGTCTATTTTGTAAAAGGATCGATCAATAAAAGTTATATTGTATGGACAGGTTTCAACTTTTTCAATATAAAAGTTAAACATTTTTCGTTATGAAAAAAAGGAAAAAAAGCGTTACTAAGATAAGAACTATACCCAAAGGTACAACTAAGTGATCATGGACTTGGTGGTTGTAAGGAAAGAATGGATAACATAATGAAAGACAACCTGTCTTTTTATATGATAATTGGAAGAAGGCTAATATTGAAACTTGAATCTCAAAATAATTGGACCGTACAAGCTACATATATTATTTGAGAATTGATCCACTGAGTTAGAGACATTGGAGAGGTTGCTGTGACGAATTCAAGTGAATGCCTCTTTGCTCATACCTTTCCACGACTGTGAGGATAACACCAGGGGAAAAAAAACTTTGACAAAAATAAAAGAGTGGAAGATCAATAGGGGTTAGATGGGGACATAGTGCTATCAATATAAAAATAAGACCAAACATGGATATAGTAGGGGTCGAATGGTGGCTAGACATTGTCTCATGTGCATTTGCATGTTCAAAGAATTGTAAAGATATGTTCATGGTCCATGAGAAGAAGCGATGTTGAACAAGTTGATTAGAAGACATGACAAGTAGGGCTAAGTGTGGAGAAGAGAATGGATAATTGGACATCTAGAGAGTGATTATGGGTCAAAAGGAAGTGGACATAAGTTAAGGACTCCATGGATAGGCAATAGTTAGAAATTACATAACAATTATAAGTTACGCCAAGATTGTGCTAGAAGAAAGATCGTGTGGTGAGAACTCTGTGTTTAATTGGGATAAATGGAAGACACAAGACAAGTAGAATTACAAGATTGTAGAGCATTGTAAGAGGATAAGCCAATGAGAAGTTATAGATTCCAAATGGATTGTTTTCAAGTAGATATGTTTAAGAACAAATAAGAGAAGAATAAGTATACAAAGGGAAGGACATTAAATTAAAAGCACAACATCTGAATGAATTTAACCAGCACACAACAAACAAGATAAAATATGACACACTCCAAGGTTGGAAAGATGCGCTTAGAGATGACAATTGGCACATTACAATCATCGGTAGTAGACTAGGTGCAATTCCAACTAGGACATTTTGAAGACAATGTCAAGATAACACAAACAGGAAACCATGATTCACATAAGGGGTTTGATAAATGTTGTTTGAGCTTGTTTCCCTTAAATGTGATCATATATGCACCCTACAAGTAATCATGAATACAAACCTCTCTAGTAATCATGTTTGATTTAATCCTAGGTGTATAAGTGTCTTTTTATGGTTAGTTATATGAGTTGATTTGTCCTAGTCAGAATTTACTATGGGTCAACTTGTAATGGCCATGTGTCATAATGTTTTTTATTATAGTTAGTTAGTTTCCTAGTGGACATTCATGACTTGTGCAACTAGGGTTTGTGTTTGTTGTTGAAAATGCAACTTTGGAAGATATTCTATTGTATATTATATTATTATTGTATTTTATTGTACCTCCTTCAGAGATGTTATTCCTTCGTCCAGATATGTCCTGGTCATGTAAAAGTCATGAGGTAAAACCTTCGTTGTAAGTTGGGGCAATAGTACCCACAAAAGTATTATATAAAATGTATTTTGAGTCTTCCTAGGTAGGTCGACCCAAATTAGAGAACCCAGCCGGCCTAGTTAGGTAAGTGAGTCACACAACTGAGGAATATAAATAGGGAGGCACCCTCCCTCATTTGGACACACTCACTCAAGCAAGTTTGCTTAAGAGAGAGAAATACAAGTGCGCCAATGTAAGGAGAAGAAGAAGTTGTTGAAGATATCTTATCTTTGGGTATTCTATCTTTGTTTGACATTGTACTAAGTGACATAACTATTATGAAGAAGTTGTGGGTTTTTCTCCTTTATGGTTTCCTCAAGGAAAATATTTGTGTTCTTGTGTATTGTTGTGTTTGTCTATCTTTTAGTTTAAATACATAGCCTAATTAAATTAAAGTGCAAACTCTAACATGGTATCAGAGCCACTCTGAAAGAAGGCATTGTGCAGCTACGAAAACTAGGCCTTCCAAGTTCTACCAATTTTCTCCACAAACTTTCCAGAAAAGAGGGCTAGGCTAACTCACCTCAAGGAGGCACATTTTTTGGTGAAGAAAGTTTTCAGTTTTAAGAAGTTTCATTTTTTGCCTCATCACTGTTGCTGGGAGAAACTAGGGCAACATAATTTTTGGAGCTTTCTTACACCAATCTAGAAAAGGACCTCACTTAGTAACTCACCCTAGGAGGGCGCATCCTTATGTGGAGTCATAATTTAGATCCGAAGATTTTCATTTTTTGCCTCATCTCTCTTATGGAGGAAACTAGGGCATCAAGTTTTTGGAGTTTCCCTCCACTGAATTTGGAAAAGTACTTCACTAGACAACTTGCCTCGAGGAGGTGCATCTTTCTATCTAGACGGAATTTCAAGATTTCAAGTTTGAAAAATTAGGGTTTCTCTATGGAATCCTAGGTTAGCGAGATCCATAATCAACTTGGGCATCTCAAATTGGTAAGATCCATCTCCCTGCTATTTCCATTTGAGGTTATCATATCGAGATGATGAATCACACCAAAGTTGAGGGAGCAGATAACTTGCAAGCATGGAAGTATAGAATCTCCCTTATTCTATAAGAGAATGACCTTGAAAAATACATCAATGAGGCGGTTCCAAAACCAGAGGGAGAAGAGGCAAAGGAAAACCACAATAAGAACATGATAAGAGCTAAAGGATTATTGCAGACTCTATCAAGGACAACCTCGTCCCTCAGGTATCATTGTTGAAGACTCCTAAGAGGATCTTCAATGCTTTGAACAAGTTGTTTGAAGGAAATAACATCAACCAAAAAATTACCTTACGGAATCAACTCAAGAATGTAAAGATTCGACATCATGAAACCATTAAGTCTTACTTCACAAGGGTTTCTTTGGACAAGGTTCAATTATAGGCCATTGAAGAAAATGTTGAAGAAGGTGAGATTGTGATGTCTACCTTGAATGGAATTCCAAGGTCATGGGACTCGTTCATTAAAGGGATATGTGCCAGAAAAAAATAACCAAGTTCAACAGACTGTGGGATGAATGCACTCAAGAAGAAGCTCAATTAGTATAAATAGAAGAGAAGATGGGAGAAAGTGATGATCAAGTTCTAATACCTCAGGCAAAGAAGAATGAAGGAAAGAGGGAGAATCACCGTCACATAAGGTCCAAAAGATTCCATAAAAATCATAGAACTCAAAAGGACTACTCCAATATTAGTTGTTTTACAAGTGATGAGAAAGGTCACTTTGCAAAATATTGCCACAAAAACAAAGGATCCAGCAGGATAAACAAGAAGAGGCATCATGCCCACATTGCTAAAGAGGATGAACCAGAAAGGAAAAGAACAAAAGAAGATTCTTTAAGTGATGAGGAATATGTACTTTTAATCTGGAAGGATTCAACCCACTATGAAGAAGAACCTCCTATCCATCTCAGTATTTAGATAAGAAGGGATACAGTTGTGAATGAAGAAGGGACACTCAGATTCAAAACAAATGCATAGTCCCATGTGATCTATGGTCTAGAGTACTTGCTCAACATGAGCAAGACAAACATAGCTCTTCATAATCAGATGATGAAGTAGAGCACATTGTCAAAGACTCCAATAATTCATGCAAGAAGACAAGGATCAAGAAGGAGCCCACCAAACAAACAACAAAGATAAGTATTTGAATTGGCATATGATATTGTTTATATATTTATATTCCTAGATTTAGAAAATGAATTGTGCATGCCAAAGTGTTTGCATTCATGAATAGTATACTACTATATGTATGTGGTGGGTAAGTAGCCTATGGTGTTGTACAACATTCCATTGCTACTGATCGAGAATAAAACCTCTTTGATGACATGTTGGGAATAATGCACACTCTTAATAACGAGTTGGTAGAAATAGAAGGCATCTAGAAAATTACCATATGTATACGAGATATGGATAAAATGTAGCATTGGCTCAAATAGTTGCATGAATGTGTGACATATATATTTATGCATAAGAATTTGTCATTATTAATATGTTTTGAAAAATATAAAATATTTCTAATCATACAACTGTATTTGACTCGTAGGAAATATCATGTACAATCACCTATAAGAAAAGAAGGATGAGACATGCTTAGAAGAATAAGTGACGATGATTCAACCATATCACTCAAAGAAGATTCACTCCAACAAAATGAAGGGGAACCTGAAGCTTCCAGGGTCAGAGACGCCGTGACGAAATAAAGAGCTTAAGAAGAATCATGCTATGACAGAATCACAAAGAGCGGTAGATCCACCTCAAAAGGTGAACACTTACAAGAGAATACCAACTTGGGCATGAGAGACCATCCAAGATGAAGAGAAGCATGGTGTTCCATATGAGACTTCTAGAGAAAGTAAGAGGCCCCAAACACACTCTAGTTATGTGGCACTATTGTGTGACATCATTGATGCAGATCCTTCCAGCTATGAAGAAGCAACCAAGAATAAACAATGGAAGGATGTTATGATCAAAACAATACCAGTTGATCATGGAGAATGATGTATAGGATGCGGTTCTGAGACCTTAAGGGAACTACGTAGTGTCTTCCATGTGGATCTACAAGATCAAGCATGCAACAGATGGTAGCATTAAGAAATATAAATCAAGGTTCATGGTATCTCTCAGAAATAGGGAGTAGATTATGGCGAGACATGCTCCATTGACCAGACACATTTCTTTAGTAAAGAAAAAGTGCATATCGAGCAGAGAACCACATGTGCATAGAAGACTTTGTACAGGCTCAAAGGGAACCCATGGGATAACACATATAGTTTCTTAAGATCACATAGAGTGATGTAGATCTCATCTTTTTCTATAAGGTTGAAGATGGAAGCCTACAAAGGAGGAGAAACTCATAGATGGTGTAAGATGAACTTTTAACAAAGTTTGAGATGGAGGATCTCGGTATCCAGTGATATTAAGAGATGAAATAGATGGATACATAGAAGATCAATAGCAGAGGAGGCCACCTGTCACTTCAGTACAAAGTGTCTCGATACATAAAGTACAAAATGCAGAGGGAGGATGGTGCTCCGCTTTAGAGGGAGTGACTACAGAAGATCTCAGAGTTAGAGAATCTTGACATGATTCTTGGGTATGGCTGAATCCAGAGGAGATTTTCCTTAGCCAAGGAAAATGTGCGGTCAATATCTTGAAGAGATTTGAGACGTTGGATTGCGAGGCTACACCATTGGCATCGAAATTCAAGTTGTTGTGTGATCCTAATTTAGAGACAGTTGGTGGAACAATGTATAGGCAAATGAATGGTTCATTGATGTACTTGACGGACACGAGGTCAAACATATGCTTTAATGTGAACACATTTAATCAGTTTCTCACAGATCCGAGATGTGTTCACCTGGTTGTTGTACATAAAATATTGATGTAATTGAAGGGTACAATCGAGTATGGGCTTAAATATGTGACAAATCAAAAGATTAACCTACATGGTTATGGGCAGGAAGTTCCATAGACAGAAAGATAACTTCAAGATGTTGCTTCGGCTTAGGATCCAAGGTGATCCCTTGGTTTAGCAAGAAGTAGTTGAGCGTGGCACTGAGTACAACCGAAGCAGAGTACATTGCAACTTGTTCAGCTATTTGTGAGGAAGTATGGCTTCGGAAGCTACTATTAGATTTGTTTGATCTCAAGTTAGAGGCGACTTGTATATTATGTGACAACTAGAGTTGTGTAAAGTTATCTGAGAACCCTATGTTCCATGACAAGTCGAAGCACATTGAGATCAAGTATCACTATATTTGGGATATTGTGCAAAGAGGAGTAGTGAAGTTCCAATATGTGGCGATGGACAAGAAAGCAACCGATGTTTTGACCAAGCCTCTGGCGAGAGTGAAGTTTGAGTACATTAGGGACAAGCTTGAACTTGTGCAGATCGGTGTCCATCGCGAGAAGAAAGTCCTAGATGATGTTAGGCCTGCATTCAGTACAAAACAAAACTGACCCTGTAGAGAGACACATCCAGTATGAAACAAGATTGGCTCTGTGAAGTCCTAAATGGCTATAGGCCTACATTCAATATGAAATAGGAGTGGCCCTACAAAGAGACACATCCAATATGAAATAGGATTGGAGCTGTAGAGTTCTGCATTCAATATGAAACATGACTGACCCTACGAAGGAATCTAGTATGAAATAAAATTGGCACAAAGATACACATTCAATATGAAACAAGATTGGCCCTATGAAGACATCCAGTATGAAAGAAGACTGACACTACAGAGTTTCACACTCAGTATGAAACATGACTGACCCTACAAAGGCATCCAGTATGAAACTGGAGTGGCACTATAGAGATCCACATTCAGTATGAAACAAGACTAACCCTGCGAAGGTATCCAGTATGAAACATGACTAGCACTGAAGAGGTCTGCATCCAGTATGAAACAGGACTGACCCTATGAAGGCATCCAATAAGAAACATGACTAGCACTGAAGAGATACACATTCAATATGAAATATGAATGACCCTGCGAAGGCATCCAATATGAAACAAGATTGACACTACAGAGTTACGCATTCAGTATGAAACAATACTGACCGTGCGAAGGCATCCAATATGAAACAAGACTGGCACTGCAAAGACCAACATTCAATACGAAACATGACTGACCCTGCAAAGGCATCCGGTATAAAACAAGGCTAACACTACAAAGGTGCATACAACATGAAAAAGGGTTGGCGCTGTATGGATACGTTGATGAAGTACTAGATGGGATTTAGGCCTTCATTCAGCATGGAACAAGGTTGGCTCCGTAGAACTTTTGAGCACGAAATATATTCAAAAGATGTCACTAGTCAATGGCCGACAAGATGAGAAATGATGCAGCAATGATGATGATCCAACAATGATGATCCAGTAATGATGATCCAGTGATGACGATCCAACGATGATGATCCAGTAATGATAATGATGTTTGGGGATTGTGTCAAGTTGTAACAATTGTCGGATCGAGAGAATACCTTCCTAGTTAAGAGGGAGCGTTGTTGAAAATGTAGCTTATAAGATATTATATTGTATATATTATTGTATTTTATTGTACCTCCTTTGGAGATGTTATTCCTTCGTTCGGAGATGTCCTTGATGTAATCGGTCATGTAAAAGTCATGAGGTAAAACCTCTGTTGTAAGTCAGGGAAATAGTACCCACAAACATATTATATAAAATGTATTTTGAGTCTTCCTATGTAGGTCGACCCAAATTAGAGAACCTAGATGACCTAGTTAGGTAAGTGAGTCACACAACTGAAGAATATAAATAGGAGGCGCCCTCCCTCATTTTGACACACTCACTCAAGCAAGTTTGCTCGAGAGGGAAATACAAGTGCACCAGTGTAAAGAGAAGAAGAAGATGTCGAAGATATCTTATCTCTGGGTATTCTATCTTGGTTTGAGATTGTACTAAGTGAGGGAACTATTTTGAAGAAGTTGAGGGGTTTTCTCCTTTATGGTTTCCCCGAGGAAAATATTTGTGTTCTTGTGTATTGTTGCGCTTATTTGTCTTTTAGTTTAAATATATAACCAAACTAAACTAAAGTGCAAACTATTACAATGTCTAAGGTTATCTTATTTATAGGATGATAGATGGACAGGTTAAGGTTGGTTAATAAGGTCACTAGTTTATGCTATGATTTGGTTAGTAACAATAATGGGTTGGTTAGTGTTTGATCTTTCACAAGTATCTAGGTTTCCATTGGTCATGGGTGTTGTAGTGTAACAATTTCAATATGGACATCATACATAGTAAGACACGGGACATGGAAGACAATCATATAGTCGAATAATGTGACATACCATATTGTCAATTTGTTATCTTTTGAACTAATAAACATGGTTAATATAGAGTGGATTACTCTTATCACTTGGGTTCCCACTATGTATCTAGTGTCCTTGTCATGGTATGTTTTTTTATTATGTGATGGCTATGGTTACTTTTAGTTAGTGTACTAGAAAACTGCTTAGTTATTGCTGTTGTTAAACAAGGATTGTGAGTTAACTTGTGGAAGAAAGGACAATGGCTTTGGTCATGGAAATTTATGTTTGAGATAGGCATTTACTTCCCTTCTTTTCAAATCTTTGGTGTTGTGTGTCCTTGTAACGTTGTGTCCCAATCTATTGACTAACTTGGATAAGATTGTCTTAGAAAAGGTAAAAACCTTGATTTCTACTTCATTTGTTAATAATTTAGGTATTTTGACCAACACACTTAGTGTCATGACTATAAATCTAATAGATATAGGGATTTTTCCATATATGGTTACAATTGGTTATGCCTAATCTCTATCCTAGATGATTCACTAGATAAAATTTGGAGATCAAAGTCCAAATATAAGACTTGGCTTTTCAAGCTTTATAGTGTTTAACATTTAGTGGAACCCAACAAACCTTTTTGATTTAGCCATTGCCCTGCATGTTGGTAGGGGGCTAATTCACATGGGGGTCTCACATCTTAGATATCATATTTGAAATAATCAATCACCCTTTTTGGTTTTCTTTCTTTCTCAATTCCGGTTGGGAGTAGGTCAAATCTTGTTGTGATAAATTCTTACCCCCACCCATATCATGAAAAGTGACTATGTTAGGGACAAACTCCCTCGAGATGTGGAGTTTTGAGCTCATTGTCAACAAATAGGAGTGGGAATTTTCATTTCCATTCAAATGAAAAGGAATGTCACCTCATTGAATAACACATAATTTGTCTCTCTTGTTATGGCAACTCCCTAGTTCACATGAGCTTATACATGTAGTTTCTTGTAAAAGTTTAGAGGTTAGAAATGGATGTGGCCCACCTATGACAACTTCTTGATTTTAGGGGAGTCACCTTCAACAATATGAGTTGAGAACTTCCTTGGGCCTCTCTTGCACTTATTATCCATTCTTGGTAGTCACAAAGATATGAGGGTTTACCACATCATTGGGATGACCAAGTAATGAGAGTGAGGAGGGAGTGTCAACACAACTAGCCACCCCAACCTACACACCATAATAATAAATTTCATATGCTCACACTTACCATTTCTAAGGATGAGAGCTCCCATGAATGCGACAATGATGGTTAGGAACAAATTATCACTGATCTTAAGCTTGTTGTTACTGGTTGGGGGCCCACTCCAAAGGACCATGGAAATCCATCACTTAACACTGACCTCCTCTTCATTACTACTTGATGTAATTGGACTTTATTTGTCTACGAGTCACGAGTCATTTGGTTATAATGTTTTTTGGGTGCTTTATGGACTAAATATATAATTTGTATGCCATCCGAAAGGGTTGGTCTTAGTATAGTGGCCATTTTTTAAGTGTACTCAACCTCGAGTTGAGTTAGTGTTTGTGGCGATTGTAATGGTGACCCCCTTTTTATGTATAAAATGTTTGTGTGCTTTCTTCTTGTTTATTGCATCGAGAGTTGTGAGGTGCTCTACAACCCAATATGAGGGAGATGTCATGCAATGTACATGAAAATAACGTTTTTTTTTATAACTTTTGGATAGCATATGTCAGTTCGATTTTAAATTTTACAAAAGATGAATTAAAAATTAAANAAAATGATCCCTCTCAATGCTTTGTAGATCCAAATTTAAGATGGGTCTATGCCGGTATTAAAGTTAAATGATACATTTTATATAAAAACATATTCTCTAAAAATTTATAGTGCTCTAAAAATGTGGTCTATAAGGCATTCTCTACATAAAAAACTTTGCTAATCTAAATGCTAACTTTAAGGTTCAAATCCCTTTGTTAATGTGATACTATCCTCCTAAGACTGTTATTCACATCGTCATAAATATCAATATCATGTCTTGTTATAAACATCATTAACGGAAATGTATTTGCATAATTTGGGGATGGTATGCATTCTTTAGTAAAGAATGAGCGGAGGTTAGGGTTTGGTATCGTTCGGCACCTTCTGTGACTGTAGTTGCCCTGCTGTTGTATCTGACACTGCTTTGACTGTCTACTGCCCTAACTAGGAGATTCTTGAGATTGTTGGCGTGAAACAGTTGTTGGTCACGGTCTGTTCCCTATGGCTTGGATTTTTTTGGTCTGTTGTCTTCTGGGTTTGTTGGCCACCTTTTGGTGTTTTTGGCATGCATGTTGTTTGACCCAGTATTTGCGCGGTTCCTGTCCTCTCACTCTAGCGGGTTGATTGTGCGGGTTCAACAGACTGTTTGCTGTGACTATGGGTGGAATCGCTCTAGATTTTATGGGTGATGTTGCCTTGGTTGACTTGAGTGGTCGGAGGCACTCGAAATAATGATGAACTCAGGCTCAGGTGCTTTCCATTTTCTTTGCTAATTTATATTTGTTCTAGGTCTGGGGCTTGGCGTATTCGATTTTTCTCAGGTTTTTTTGGGTGTTTTCTAGCCACCCCACATGGAGTTCCCCCTCGACTCCGAGGGTTAGTACCAACCATGTTTTAAAAAAGTGGGAATTAGCCCTAGTGCCTCTCTGATGGCTGGTGGGGGTTCTTCGAGGAGCCATTCACAAAACCTTGGACGTGCTTGTCAGAAGGAAAAGTCGCTTAAGGATCTTGACCAAAAACACCGGTTTGTTTTAGGTCACGATGTCTACTTAGACAAAGTTGATACCCTTTGTCGTCGTGCCCTTATTGGAAGACAGGAATACTACTCCTTGACAAAGGATGAATGGGTCGAATGGGAGACCATTCACTGGAAACTTGTTATACACTATGTACCCATTGTCAGTCTTTTAGCAAATAACTGGTTGGTTTTTGTGTTTATCGAAGAGTCTAATGCCACCTGTATATTGGGAGCTCTATGGACTATCTAGAAGGGTTCTCTTGTCTTGAACCGTTGGCATTCTGGCTTCGATCTGCTTACGGAAAGAGTCACTATCTGGCACTTGTGGGTTCTCCTACCTGCGTTACCCTTCCCTTTGTGGAATAAGGATATCCTCACAGGCTTGGCAAACTCGATGGGGTGCTTTGTTTCCCTTGAAAAGGACTTTCACTTGTTATTCGACAAGAGGACTACAAAGGTCCTGGTTGAGCTTGATATTTCCCAAGGGTTACTACCCGAGATTGAGATTGTATGTGGGGATCATGTTATTACACAGAGGCTTGATTACCTTAACATGCCCTTCAGGTGTAACTACTGCCATGAGACAGGGCATTTACGCAATTC
The DNA here is from genome assembly GCA_001517045.1 of Pseudotsuga menziesii. Taxonomy (NCBI): domain Eukaryota; kingdom Viridiplantae; phylum Streptophyta; class Pinopsida; order Pinales; family Pinaceae; genus Pseudotsuga; species Pseudotsuga menziesii. Next base: position 46,851 of record LPNX010285805.1, on the reverse strand, counting down.
TTGTGCTCTTCTCCTCAAGGGTCGTCCGGTTAAGAGGGGTTTTATGCCTAGTCCTAGTCATTGTCCTTGTCCTAGTCCAGTCTCTCCCTCACCTGAGGATAGTACCCCTCCCTTGGAACCCTTAGCCGTCTCTACTAATGATATTTATGTTTACTCCTCACCTACTCCTTATGAAGGACTATCTAAAGGTGAGCTCATGTATATTGAAGACATTGAAGTATGTGCCTGCTACTCTCGCCCTATGACTTCTGTTGTGTCTCCGGAGCATACTATACTGGAGCCCCACTCTTCTTCTAAAGAATTACCAAAGGAAGGGCCTCCCCCTTTTACCCTGGAACATTATCCCTCACTCCTTCCTCCCTTGGCCTCCCATACCACTCCCTCTCTCGGCTCTTCTAGTTCACCTGTGAACACCTTACCCTATAGTCCCAGAGAAGAGCCTGCTTTCTTGGATCCCTCCCTCCTAAACTCCCTCTCGATAGTCTCTGATGAGTCACCGATCTCTCCCTCCATGCTTCCCCTGGACTCCATCCGCTTCAAAAATGTAACCATTTGTAAGGCTAAGAAGCCTTCCTCTGTGGATTTTGACAATTTGGGCAATTATACTCCTGTCTCTCTAAGGTTAAAGAATGCAGCCATACAGTCTTGTACTTCATCATCCAACTCACAGGTTCTTAGAGCAAGTTTGTCTGAAGGGTCAAGTTCCCCATGAAAATTTTATCCATGAATATTAGGGGTTTTTGAGGGATTTCCAAACAAAAAGCCCTCGGCTCTCTATTCTCTGATCTAAATTCAGACATGATTTTAATTTAAGAAATTATGTGTACCTTTTCTCAGTCACTCCTTTTGTTTTCAAAATTAAAATCAGGGTGGGAGTTATGTGCTCTGGATGCTATAGGACTTTCTAATGGACTCCTTGCAGGGTGGAACCCTCTCCTGGTTCCCTCAAGGCCTTTTCCTCAATTGTTGACATTGTGCTTAGGGCTAGCATTAGAGGGACTACTGAAATATTTACCATTATAAACTGCTATGGGCCTTATGCCCAGAGTACTGTTTTTTGGGATAACATTTTGGAAGGGGGTTTGTTGTCATTACCTAATTTACTACTGGCTGCTGATCTTAATTTTACTATCTCCTTGTCTAAAGTTTGGGGTACTCATGCAAGGTCTGACCCCTTGGCTTCTTATTTCACCCAACTTATAGCCAATAACAATCTGGTTGATCTCTCATTGAACTCTCCTGGCCCTACTTGGAGGAATGGTAGGCAGGGGGATGCAGGTATAAGCAAAAGACTTGATCGGTTCTTATTATCTGACTATCTTCTGCCTTGCCTGGTCCGCTGTAGATCTTGGATTACTCCTTCAGATGTCTTTGATCATTACCCTATTTGCCTGGAATGGGGACCGAGACTTATTGCTCAATGTTATCCTTTCAAATTTAATAGAGCTTGGCTCTTGGAAGATTATTTCTCTTCACTGGTTAATTCTTCTTGGATGGCTTCTCTGACCTTAGGTCCTCTTACTCATTTGGACTCTCTCTCTCTTAAGTTAGGAAAATTCAATAGTTCAGTGAAGAGCTGGGAAAGGAAGAAAAAAGGTGAAAGGAAACAATTGATTTTGGATTTAAATTATGAGATCGTTGATATTCTACAGAAGGACTCTGGTCTATTGTCTGCTGAAAATTCAAACAGGTTTAAAATTCTCAAAGAGAGGAAAGGTAAATACTGGTCTCATGAGATTACCTCGCCGAGACTAAAGAGCAGAGTGCTCTGGATAAATGAAGGGGATGCTAATACTAAGTTTTTTCACTCCTTTGCATCGGCTAGAAGAAATTCTAATGCTATTTGGTCCCTGAATGATAAGTCTGGTAATGTGGTCTCAGAGGATGCACCTTTAAAACAAATGGGAAAACAACATTTTAGTGATCTTTTCTAGGATGATGGGTCTACAAATATTTTCGATCAACTAAAGGTGATTAGGATTTTCCCCACTTTGACTGAAAAAGAGGATGTAGACTGATTCCTATAGCTTATAACTATTCAAGAAGTGGAAGTTGTTCTCAAGGGCTTCAAGAAAGATAAAATCCCTGGCCCAGATGGATGGTCGGTTGAGTTCTTCTTGGCTTTTCTTTATCTCATTGGAGAGGAAATAGTCTTGGTTGTTGAACAAGCTAGAATTGGTGGGAAAGTTCCTGGCGCACTAAATTCAACCTTCTTGACTCTGATTCCTAAGTGTGAAAAGCCTACTACTTATGCTGATTTTCGCCCTATATCGTTATGCAACCTTATTTACAAGGTCATATGCAAGATTGCAGCACTTCATCTGAACCCCTTACTGAACATAACTATATTGGCTCAACAATTTCTTTTTTTTAAGGATAGGCAGATTACTAAACTTGTGGGCATAACTCAGGAAATTTTGCAATCTATTAAAACCAAGAATTCTAATGTGATGGTTTTAAAACTTGACTTGGTCAAGGCATTCAATAGGGTTAATTGGACTTTCCTGAGATTGTTTCTCCTCAAGATTGGCTTGCCTCTGATTGGTGTGAATTGGATTATGGGATGTGTAACTAATGCTTGCTTTGCAGTCTTAGTCAATGGAACACCATCTTATTTTTTCCTACAACAAGAGGAATTCGTCAAGGTTTCCCCTTATCCCCCTTACTTTTCATCTTGATGATCGAAAGTCTTAGCAGAATTATTCTGGATGCTTAGCAAAAAGGACTTATCAAAGGATTTCAGTACTCTCAGGATCTGCCCATTACTCACTTTTTATTTGTTGATGTTGTCCTTTTATTTGGTATTGCTATTGTTAGTGAATGGAAAGCATTTAAAGATGCACTTGACCTTTTCTACTCAGCTACTAGTATGGCTGTCAGCATGGAAAAGTCCTCCTTTCTTTATCAGGATATGGATGAAGGTACTCGGTGCCAAATTGCTCAGCTTCTTCCCTACAGTATGGCACCTATACAATCTAGTTTCAAGTAGTTGGGATTTCGCCTCAAACCCTTGGGATATTGATCCTCAGACTGGAATTTGATGGTGGAAATGTTTGAAAATAAGATTAAAAATTGGTCTTATAGGCTACTTTCTCTAGGAGGCAGAGTTGTTCTTATTGAATCAGTTCTCTTGGGACTTGCTGTGCACTAGTTTACCTTGGCTAGATGTCCTAAATCTATTCTAAATTTGTTGAGGAAAGTTATCTTTTCGTTTCTATGGGGGAGCATAGATGGGCATTAGAAATATCATCTAGATAGATGGGAAGCGATATCAGTCCTTATTGAATGCGGTGGCTGGGGTATAAAGAACTTGGAATGGTTTGGGATCTCACTTAGATTGAAGAATATGTGGCTGCTACTTAAGGGGAATGGCATTTGGAGCCAAATTATTATATTTAAGTACATTAAAAATAAACCATTGGAGGACTCAATCATATCCTAAAAATTCATTATTAATGGAACTTCATACTTCTTGAATGTTTTTATAAGGATTTTGTCATGGATCACTTGTCAACTTGGATGGAAGGTGGGTAATGGCCTGAAAATTCACCTGGGAGTTGATCCAATTGCTGGTCTAGACTCTTCATTCCACTTGCCAGAGGACCTTTGGGAATATCTATCTGATTACGGGATTACAAATCTGGCCCAGGCACAAAACTTGGAAGGACTTTCAAATGGTTTAAATTATTGGTATTCGACGACAAACCTCAGCTTGGGAGGTGTTTGGGCAGATCAATGGTCGTCCTTTATCAACGGCCTATCACATGGTGGCATAAGAATTGGAAATCACGAGGACTCCTTGCTCTCGATGTTTGATAAAAAAGTCAGGAATGGTATCGGCTAAAAAAGCTTATGAGTTCATTGTGTCTGAGCATCTGCCTTTGATAAGAGATGATCTTCTCCTGAAGGTTTGGGGTTACAATATACCTCAGAAACTGAAATGCTTCATTTGGCTGGTTGTTAATAACAAAATTAATACCTGGGATAACCTGCACAAGAGGGGTTGGCCCTAGCAGATGTTGTCTCTGCAAAATTGAAGAGGAAACTGTTGAACACATCTTTGTTGGTTGTTCCTTTGTGAAGGAGGTCATTCACAGCTTGGGAAGTTTGTTTGGTGTCCATTTACTGTGGTTTGCCTCATCTCTTTCTGAAAATCTGTCCACCTGGGTTTCAAAGGGTGGGAAGCTTCTGTATCTGCCTTTCTTTTTCATCTGGAATCTTTGGAAGTGCAGGAATAGCTATATTTTTTAAGATAAGGAACCTATTATTTCCAGACTTTGCCATATGATCATGTCTGATATTGCTTCTCATCAGGTGCCTCAAGCAAATAGAAACAAAGTCAGGCACATAGGTGACCCTCCACAATTTTTTTTTTTTTACGGAGCTGCGACAGATTCACTTGGAGGAGTAGGTGTTTGTATTTGGTTAAATGAGCAGCATTCTCTCTCTATAAAATTAGGCTGTGGGCGTAGCTCTAATACTAAAGCTGAGCTTCTGGCGCTATGGGCATCACTATACATGGCCAAAGATATTGGGTTGCCATACCTACATATATTTGGTGATTCCTCTGTGATTATAAACTGGGAAAGGAATGAATCCACACTTACCACGGTGAACTTGGAGGCATGGTGCATAAACATCAGGATACTCATTTCTTTGTTCACCTTTGTGGATTTCAGTCATGTCTTTAGGGAACATAACAAGAGGGTAGACACACTATCCAAGGAAGGGCTTAGTATGGCTGCAGACCATCTTTCCCTCATTGAAATACGTGAGGATGAAGTTGTTGGGGAGGTTTCACTCCAGCTTTTTTTAAGAGCACTACTCTGGTTCTTAGACTATTGTCTCTTGACTCTTGATTTGTGAAAGTTTTGGTTAAGCTGATTAGTTATGTCTCTAGATTTTGAGTGATTCAAGCCCTGACTTGGATATTGTTTATGGGTTCTTATTATTTTCTGTAAGGACATACATGATTGAGTGGCCGACTATATATTTTACGACAGGACCCTATTTTGTATTTGATGCCCATGCTCCGGTAGTTAGGCTCAGTGGAAGTGATTTCCCTCTTGATGTACTGCTGGTTGATACTAGCTCCATATGTTTTGGACTGTTGTAATTTGCTGATGTACCCAGTTCCTTTGATTCAATAGAATAGCAAAGAATGCCTTTTTTCGTCTGAAAAAAAAAAAAAAACATTAACAATATTAATGTCTTGTCATATAAAGCCTTTTTGAGTTGTAAAGCCTTTATAAGTTGTATTTGTTATCTTTTTTTTTCTTCTTTTTTTCAGAAGAAAAAATACCAAACCTTGATACTCATATAATGAATCAAAGGACATCATATACATTGCAGCCTTCAACCAGGCTTCTAAACATCAATAGCTATCAAAGTACATGGAGTCCCATGAGTCACAAAAGTGATACTCAGATCAGCCATCAACCAGGCTTCATGACAAGAAAAATAGGCTCTAAAGTATACCAATAGGCCAAGTTGTATTTGTTATCTATACCATATCAATGTTAACATTTTTTTTTGGAGGAAAAAAAGGATCACAATCCATAAATATCAATGTCTAACTTGTAATAGTTATTATCTATATCTTTATTAAGAAATATGTTTCTATAAAATGATTTCACTCCATTATTAACTAAACCTTATAAACAATTTCATAGCAATGATTTTCCATTTGCTTCCTAAACAATTAAAAATTATATGCTTAAGGACTTTTTTTATTTTTTATTTTTTTTATTTTTCGGAAGGAAAAAAGCCTGTCCTTGATATTCATTGAAGAATCAAAGGGCATCTAACGTGCCAACCCTGATAAGAGGGCTACAATCAAATATAAGTGCAAGGGGAGAGAATTTGATGCAGATCTCCAAAAATAAGACCCAACACAACAAGCTGCGTTGGGGGGAGATAGGAACTAATACCACAAATACGATCATCCAATACCTCCAGACATGACTAAAAGGTAACTAGTCCTTCATAACCCATCACTATCGTGGACATAATAGTGATGAACCACAATCAGAAGGTGCCTGCTCCCAAACACTAAATGGGTGCTTTAACAAGAATGAGGGATTAAATACTCCAGCACCAAGCTCAGAAGAGCATAAGAGTGTCATGCAAGACCAAAAGGTCTTCAAAATATTCAGAAAAGATACAAGTACCTGGAGCCAAACACAAGGCAGCCTTGGATTGACAGTCAACAATATGATTATATCCATGATAGAAATGGCTGAAGGACAGGTTGGAGAAACAAGAACACAAATGCCTGATAGCCCTGCACCAATGACTGAGCTCAAGGGGTGCAAGGGCATTGGATCCATTAACCCAATTAATGATAACTAATGAGTCCCCGAAAATGTTCAAAGTAGGGAGACCCATGACTTGTGCAATATGCAGAAGTGCCCAAAGTCCCAGCAGTTCAGCTTTGGTATTGGTACTAGTTCCTAACCCCAGTGCAAACTCGAAGGAGTGGTCCTTGTTTAGGAAGATACAGATACTAGCACCTCCAATATCATTTGTTGAAGCACCTTAAGGACTTTATAGCTAGGTTTTTTTTCATTATTATGAAGCACATTTTTTCAAAATGATTTCATCTATTATTAACTCAACCAACCTTATGAACAATTTAAGTGAGTGGTTTTTATAATGAGATGCCATTGTGATTGAGATTTTGATACTGTAATGTATAATTAATTATTAATAATAAAAATACAAATTTTTGTTTTCTTAAAAAAATAAATTAAATATATAACTCTAATTAGTCGTTATCTCCTAAACTAAATAGACATTTTAAATATAGTTTTTAATTAGATCTGTTATTATCTCCATAAACTAAGTAGACATTTTAAATATCGTGTTTGATTAGATCTAACACCAACATCAAGTTATTTTAGTCTTATCCATGTATAAAACCCTTTACCCTTTATAATTTGATTCATTTTAAATATCTATAGCATTTTTCCTCTTAAAAAATACATGTAAGAGTTCACTGTACCCAACGTTTCAATGGACACTTCACCCCTCGTAAGGGAACATTATTGCTTCTGAGTATTCTTGCAAAGGGCACATTGCCTATAATGACCATCTATAATATAATGTTATAGGTGTGCTCAAACCCTAAACTAGCAATTGCCCCAAGGAAGGTGCAATAATACGCCGTGAAGGTAATTGTTAGCGGGTAAGTGAGAACAGGTAGTCTAGTATCTATCATTTCCTAACCAGTATAACCTATTAATAAGAAAAAGATCATCATTGGCAAACACATAAGAATTCCTGTTAACTTGCCAATCTATTTTGAAACTGTTTGATAGTTTAGAAAAATGCCTGTCTGATGAGGAGTTAGTGGATAACCTAGTTGCCTACGTCTTTGTTTGCACTTTCACCGTATGAAGCTGAAGTGAGAACTTTGTTCACATTTGTCTCAAACATCTTGGTGCCAAAAACTTTACTTCATGTCAAAAATTATTCAAGATATATGAAGGGAGAGAAAAACTGTCGTTATGAAGAAAATATATTTGCTGCACTTAACTTTTAATGGAGTTAACATCTTCAAAGCTAGGAAATTGGTAGATATAGAAGATCTACATAATTGTTATCCTTGGAATCCAAGGATAAAAAATTACAAGTTACATGAATATGATTATTATATAATGATTGGATGCTATGAGGGTTGGTTTGAAGGTCATTGGGGCTTTTAAGGAAAATTTTAAAGAATGATAATGTAAGAAATATAGAATTCCCAATGTGCCTTGTTTTAATAATAAGCAGCCTCTTCTTGGTTATATTGATGGTGTCTCTCAAGAGAGGAGAAAAAAGTCTGGAGTAGGATTTATGTTGAAACTAAAGGACACCCATGTGTTTAAATTAAAGATGAATTGTGAAGGGGTACTAACACTCGAGGTGAATTGCTTGCTCTATGGGCGATTTTGTTCTTTGCTTGTACTAAGTAAATCTTTTTTTTGTAAATTGTTGGGACTCTGAAATTGTTATTGACCAGTCTATGCAAAAGGATCAGTTATAGGTGGGTTTGTTGGATGGATGGAAAATCAAGATGAGAAATCTTCATTTAGCATTTGCACGATTGCAATTTCAACATGTGTATGGTGAATTCAATGCAATTTCAACATGTGTATGGTGAATTCAATGAGGAAGTAGATTTCCTTTCAAAGCAAGCATTCTCGAGGTTGGAATGGAAGGTTTTGTTTTATTTGTGGAACTAGTTGAATGAAGGGAGATTTCTTAACGATACATTCGGATATTTTAAATTGTTGTATTTAGAATTATGATGAAAAGTTTGATACTTACCGTCCTTTTTGAAGCTAAGGATGGTATCTGGAACTTGTAATAATTTTCTTTTTATATGTTTTGCTGAGTCGTTTAATATAGATGATAAGGTCTCTAAGGTTATAGTTATGACAATATGGGTTTCTTTAGATCATGGAGAGAGATTTTTGAGATATTTTTATGAAAAGCATATAGATTGGAAGTGTTCCCAAGTGTTCAATTTCTTGTTATATACCAACCAGATAAAGCATTTGATCTTCTGTGGAATGCTTGAATGCCAAATTTTTGCAAACTTTTCCTCTATAATTTTTTTTACAATTCTTGTTGTGACATCTTATTGTCCTATAAATTTGTTTGAGATTGTCCATAATTTGATTATGATTTTTAGATGTAATTATTTTTATTTTATTTTTATTTTTTTGTCTTTATTAGATTTAATATTTTTAAGCTTCTTAAAATCAAGGATTTAAATCTAGTTTTTTTAAATGTTTATGCCTTTTATATTCTAGTAGATCTACACTCTTTGATAATATTTAGATTTGTGCAATTATGTATTTGAAGCAATCAATACCTTCTTTCACTTGGTATGGGGATCATTATAGTGTTAGTGTTCCTCATGAACTTGGCATCACATCCACTTATCAAGTAGTATCATCAACTTCTTAATTGACAATAGGAAAATTTATTACCATATATTTCCTTTTAGTAAGAAGAAATAGTAAAAATCCCAAAGTTCAATTTAAAAATTAATAGTGAGAAACTCAACTTTTGGTTACACAATTCTTATGCATACTTTATAACTCGACATGAGTAACTAATATAAACAATATCCTAACCATTGAGGTTGATATGAAATAAATTTATCTCCATTATCAACAAACCCATTAGAATATGTTTTTTTATTGAAGATAATCAATCACCTATTGGTCAAACCCATTAGAATATGTTTTTTTATTGAAGATAATCAATCACCTATTGGTCAAACCCATTAGAATATGTTTTTTTATTGAAGATAATCAATCACCTATTGGTCTGAATTCAAATTATCCATGAAGAAGAGGTTCAACCATCTTATGCATCAAGAGAAATTCAAATTGTCCATGAAGAAAAGGTTCAACCCTGTTATGCATCAAGAGAATCTATTAGTAAGATGACTTAAACTCACAAAGCTTCTAGAAATACCTATGTTTAAAGTGTATTCTTTGGAGCAAACACAAATCACCACATCTAATTAAAATATTCTTGGATCTAAGTTTGCAAAGAAAACAATATCATTTTAGTTATAGCAATAATAAAGCTTCTTCCTCAAACCCTTCCACTTCTAGGATTTGATTTGACCTTCATGGAATCTAGAAGGGTCTAGGCCATCCATCTTGCTTTACTAGTAAAAAAAATAAGAAGTAGTCCAATTATCTATATAAGTATGTCCATTTGGTTGCATAATTCATATGTCTTTAGGTTAGATAGAGTTTAGGATGCCTCTCCTCGCAAAAAAACAACTTAAATTGGACACAAATATTGTGGTTAACAATCCAACAAACTTTGTTTGAAATAATAACATCAAACCAATTATAAATTGATTTTCACTTAAAACATTTTTTTGAAAGTGCACAAGCAAATTATTTAATAAAAACTACACATGTAAAGCAAACTCCATCACTATGCAGGTTTTAAAAATTCACATCTGATTAGAAAATAACAAAATCTACAGATGCAAAGCAAACTCCATGACTATGTAGCTTTTAAAAATTCACATCTGATTACAAAATAACATGGCAATTTAGCAGAAGCAAACTATTTAAAAGAATCTACAGGTGGAAGCAAACTCCACCACTATACATTCCTAAAAGTCATCTTGAATTCCCACAGTAGAGCCAGAGCATAGACTATGAAGTACTCAATCTATTTATTGACACTACTAAGTAACCACCACTTAACAAAGTTCAGTTACATAATTGTCTATCCAATGATAACCAGACATTCTACAGCACCAAATTGAAGACCCTTCAGCATATCATGTGTAATGAGCACCTCTCATTTCCATCATAGATTACTCCTGCAGGCTTGACGTTCTCATTCAATGCAGTATCTGTGTCCTGTCCTTTATCCTGTCGATTCTTCAAAGCACAAGTCACATGAAGATTGTAGTCACAATCTTTGCAATAATAGGACCATGCAGTGCCATCTTTGTTGCATCCATCACAGACATATACACGCCTCTGTGTCAATACAAGTGGGTTTTCATGCTGACTGTACCTCGTCTCCTTAGGTGATTTCTCAACCATCTGTTTAATTTCCTTCTCCAGCCTTTCAAGATGAGCATTAGTGAAGGGATAAGCCTTGGCTCCATGGGTGGACATTGCACTTCTGGCATTATCTATCACAGTTTTTCCATCTGGACCAACCACAATCAAGGATGGGATGCCTCTTACACGGAAAAGTCCTAAGAGATCCTTCTTAGTTTTATCTGCAAATGGAAGAGCCAGCCATGGCATGTTGTTGTAGTATTCTTCAAAAGCCTATTGATCTCGGTCAGTAGATATGAGAACAATCTGAAACGCTTCTCCCCTTTCTTTGAGTTCGTTGTATACCTTTACAAGGTTTGGAGTGAAGCTTCGGCAAGGGGGGCACCAATGAGCAGAGAAATACAAAGCAAGTGTCTTGCCCACAATTTTAGATACTTGTACGTATTACAAGAATCAAAACATATAAATAATTATTTCATGTCTGGCTGTGGTTTAGTGGTTGAAAGGCAAAACTCAGAAACAAAAAAACTCAAATTGAAAGTATTGGCAAATTAACTCTTTCACGCTCCTCCTTAGTCAACTAATAACTTATGTATATGTACAGTGTAATTCCCTAAAATCATAACATACTTTCAACCAGATTCAAACAATTAATTTGAAAAGTGTACAACCAAAATTTTGTATATAAAGATTTGTTTTATTTAATTTTGAATATGATAATCCAAAATTATAAGTAACCCATTTTTTTTTGGAAAATAGGGAAACAGTAGCCACATTGACTTGAGATATGATAATCAATCAGTCATATTGCAGATACTATGTGCATTAGAGTCAGAATATTATCAAGTAAACTCTTCTTTTCTAAACAGATAAACACTAACCATATCAGTTTGGATATCACACTATCAAAACACAAAAGACCAATTGGCTTAAATGTTGAGATTAGACTGCCAAAATTCACCCATGACTTGCCCCTTTTGTTGTCTGCTTGTCAAAGCTATCCGACTCACAAACTTAAAGTAATATTGGGAGCCCAATGAGATTTCAAAATGGGTAATCATAGCAAAAAGCACTCTAACTGACCATTTGTATATATAAACCCTCAAATGTTATGTAGGAGTATAACTTATTTTATGGTTTTCTGGTGTGATTAATGAATCATGGCATAAGAACATTGAAGATAGTAAGCAGATCTCAGTAACTCACCTGGGCACGTTCATGCTTGAGCACAAAGTTGCGCTCATCAGAAACCAAGAATGACTCCAGGGTTTGTGCTTCTTGTCTGGCTTTCTCTTCAGCTTCAAGCTCATCCAGCTGCTCTTTTGTAACTGGGTAAGCTCGGATTCCATATTCTTGTATAAGGCCCACTGCATTAGTTTGCAATGTAGTGAACTTTTTTTCAGTGTGATCTGCAAATGGTAAAGCCAACAATGGCATGCTGGAGTGAAATTTCTACAGGGACCACACCAGTGGGCTGAGAAATATAGACCCACTATCTTCCCCACAAGCTATGCTACTGGAATCTATTGGCAAAACACAAATTGGCAATGAGACCATCATAAAATAAAATTTCTGCACCTATTATTGCTAAACCCTTACAAAATCCAATAATTGCAGGAAACTAAATTGCCCAATTCAATACATGCTTTCTTTCTTACATTCTCATATAAAGAAACGATATCCAGATTTCGAGGCAGAGTAAAACACAAGCATAAATGGCAAGAACTCACCTTTCTTCCTCCATTGGCAAGGACAAAATCTTGTTCATTGGACAGCAGAAGAGACTCTACAGTCTATGCAGCCCTTACAGCCTCCTCTTTGGTCCTCAGCTCATCAATTCTCTTTGCAGTGAATGGGTATCCCTCAGCACCATATTCTTCAATGATCTCCCACTTGCATAAGCCCAGTTGACTTCAATAACCTGACCAAATCTGCATATCTACACAAGATTGATCAGCAATTTTTACTTATAGATTAGTCAGGAAACTAATGTACAACTATAAAATGAAAAGAAGCTTTTGAAGTGAAACTGTGGCTTACATTTGTCTTCCATTAAGAGTTAAAATGGAGATTGAAGCTGATCTATGATTATAGTAGTCTACAAATCCATAGGATGACTGTAAAGAAGGAAAATCAAATGGTTAGCTTAAATACAGAAAAACGACTTGAAAATTAAGAGAGCACTAAAAAATAGTCTATAGTACTAAAATCACTTTCAAAAAGGAATATAGCGTGTAGTTCCAGCTCTAAAGTAGCATAATCCTCATAAGGTAAACAAAGTCTTCAACCAACCATAGCAAAAATACAGAGAGATACATAATTTGAAAAAGATGTTAATTATTTGCTGTAAATTGTATCCATCCTAACCCTGGATATTGACTGCCAAAATAGATCTAAGAAATACAGATCTATTCCCCTTGAAAGATTGCGGTTTAAGATTTCAAGGTTTAAGATGAATAGATGCTAGTTCCTTTTTTAATTGGCTTTCAATATTATTGTAGTCAAAGGAAAAATTATTGAGAAGAAGAATGGGTGACGAGGGCATAATTATAATAAATAAGAATTGGTGACCAGGGAATAATTATAATAAATAATATTTACCTTTTCTTTCTTGATAAGCCCGCAGTCCTCCACAGGGACAATGCCACCTCTGCGAGAAGGCTTTCTGTAACATTTAAACTTATGTTGCCCACATATTTGCATTAGCAGCAACACTTTGGTAAGCTAGACGAACAATAAACAACAAGAAATGAGAACCATCTGTTTTATAAAGACTAACAATTTTTAAAATATGGGACTTGATATAAGACAAAAGAAAACATCAAAAAAGTAAAGAAGGTTTTTAGTTAAATGGGACCAACCGCATCATCATCCAACACTCTAATAGGACGAAACGGGATCTAATAACATCCATGGGAGAATTATAAGAGCTGAGAGCACTAGGCTGGACAATCCCTAGAGGATGCAGAGTGTCTTCCCTTAGAAACTCCCCTACCATGCAAGGCCGACAAGCCTGGATAAGTTGAAAAGCGCTAAATACAACCATCTAAAAATAATAATGATTGAACAATTTGTAGAATCGAGCCATAATTTTATTTTCCTGGATATTCTAGATTTCTCAGGAAAAGATATGAATTTCAACCAAACCATGAAAAAATTATTTATTAGATAACAAATGTGCTGAACATAAAATATGATTTGTCTGTTTTGTCATTCAAAGATAAGTTTTAAGACTAAATCCATGATAATAGTCTACCTACAATAGTGTAGAAATTTTACCGTGTTTTCCATCAGATATGTCCTTGTAATATTATATAGATGTGCCAAAAAAATTCCAGAAACATCCAATGTTAAAACATACATAAAATAAAAATAATAAACTAGAATTAAACACATAAAACATGCAAGTTGACTCAATTTCCACAGCAGTAACTCACTGGAGAATGTTTATAATGCACACAAACAGTAAAAGTAACTTGTAGAAGGTGGCTAAATATCAAATAAGAATAACATGCAATACAAAATAATCTAGCTTGTTTAAAATTTCATGTATTTGCTAACAAAATTAAAATTTTCTCTCAATAAAATTCATTCTAATACATATTATTGTTTGATTACATAAGCATAGTGTCCCCGATGTTTATCAGTACCAAAGTCACAATTCAAAGCCAAGAAAAGAAAAATTACCTTCTCTGGTGCTACCATATCAAAGACATAGACCTCGCCTTGATACGAGAGTGTTAGTTCATTTGTTCCCTGACTGCGTACATGGGCAACCGACTGAGGTTCTCCGAGATTGTCACCATCTGATTGAACATTTGCTTCCTCAATGCAATTATTGTCCCCATCTCCCTCATCCTGTTCTTCTCCAACACCATTGTCATTGCTATGATGCAATGGATGCCCATGCTCATCACTGTGCATGTAATGTATTTGCATATGCCCGCTATTTACTCCTTGAAATTGGGCTCCTTGGTGCCTATGAGGATCTCCCTCATTTTGACCCTGCATCATTATCCCATGCATAGGGACATGGTGGGCAGCTACATGAGCATGTGCATCAACAGCATGGATCGACGCCTGCTGATTAGGATAGAAACTATGATGCTGGTGGTGGTTGTGAATAACTCGAGACTCTGGATCAAGATTGTCTGTGTCCGACATGTTTCTCGCATAGATATGCGAACAATTATTAAAAGCATCACCATCAATATCACTGAAACAAACTGGAACTAAATTAATTTCATCCTATAAAACAATAAAACCTTGGAGAAGCTGGTTGTCTGCAGCATTTCCACCTTGAAGTCTAGATAAACTTCCAACTATTGGGCCATTGTTATAGGTTGCAGGTTCTGTTTGCTGATAGTTGTGTCTTGGATCTGCAAAGTTATCATTGTAACCAACGTAGAAGAACGTGGTTTTAGCCAAAGGACTGAATAGGAATTAAGGCTTTTTAGATGTTGGACTCATAAATGTATGTTCATGATAAGGATGTTTTTAGCCCATCATGGGATTTACAATTATTATACCCGCGACTTAGGTAATGTGAACAGTTGAGATGGATCTACTTCTCCACTGGGGCATTGCAGTTGCTTGCCAGCAGAAGACAAATAATCAGAGTAGACTGTCCTGCATCTTGTAAATGCAAGCATATCTTGTTCATATCTAAACACAGCAAGAAAAGCATGGATAACATTCATCAATCCCTGGTTCTAGAGCAATAACCAAAGTACCTGATATTCACATTCTTTGACACCTCCAATTTTAAACATGAGATACCTCATACCTGAGATGGAGGGCAATGAAGGGTTCCAATCTCTGAATTCTGGTGATAAGAGTTCATGCAAGTTTCTCAATGGGGTCAGCAAATTTTAGAGCTTGATAATTGGCACGACAATGGATCTTCTGAATTGAATTAGGAAGGTCTTCATGTGGGACAATACTAAACAAAAAAACGTTAAAACTCAATTGATTGAAGATTCACCAACAAGATATGATGATTTTGAAAGCATGATATTTAATAGGGATTCAAATTAGAAAAACAACTTTTAATAGAGGTTCAACATTTCAATAATCTTAGCACTTACCAAGTTGTCCAAGGATACACTATCAATGATAATTTTGCACTCAATATCTTGGCAATTACACCCAATCCTACTAAACACAATGTTTATTCTCCATTTTACTCTATGATTATTCTTTATTTATAATTACCAACATCTTCTGCAAATTTTTCTGGTATCTCATCTTTGATTTTAAGCCTGCAGCAGTCTCCTCTCAACAATCAAAACAACCCAAGCATGATATTAAATAAGGATTCAAATTAAGAAAACAACCCAGGTTTAGCTTTTCAACAATCTTAGCACTTACAAAATTATCCAAGCATGCACTCTTAGTGATAATCACGCACACAGTAACTTGGCAATTGCATTAAGTCCCAAATGCAATCTTCATTGTCCAATTTACTTTATGATAATTCTTTATTTATAGTTACCAACACCTTCTACCAAGTTTTCTCCCATTTCATCTTGGATTTTAAAAGCATCAATATCCTCTACACAATCAAATGTATGGTTTCCTCCAATGGTTTCACAAACATCCATGGGCTTTATGCACTTTCACATAGCAAATATACCAAATTAGCAGCCTTCTAGAGTTTCTTCTTGGTCCTCTCTATGTCCAAGAAATCCATCTTATTCAGGAATTTTTCTCTCGAGTCCCACCTACTCTCTTAGTAAGTCTTCACCATGGGTAGACAAAAACAATTATTGTTTGTTGTTGGTTAATGTAGGAGTCCATAGTAGTTATATAACTAATATCCTTGAAATATCAATGGCACCAATGATAGATTTTCCATAAGAAATTGCCAACCTTTTTTAGGTTCAATGAGAAAATTATTAGTGATTACAAAGTGTGGGGTTTTGTACATTAGTGCAAACTCAAAGTACATTGATTCAGTAGCAGCAAAAAATAACTATTCCAAGTTTTTGGTTTAAAACTCAGTATGATGATGTATATATAATTCTAAGGATATGGCACAGACCAATAAACTCTTAATCTAATTCACCCCTTTTAACTGAAACTTGATATCCGCCCAAACATTTTGATTTTCAACATGAAGGTTAATGAAGATATGTTCCTTCATTTTAGCAAGCAATTCATCCAGTGCATTTAAGGTTATATGTCATTCTACACACCATTTTTTACGTTATCAGTTTTTACCCTTTTTGGGTTCACTTAATTTTCTATTTTTTCTAAACAAATCTACTAAATATTCAATATACCATGAATGAAAGATGAATGGACAGTAGTTTCTTGATTCCTTAGTCATCTTTAGTATTTACCAATATAGTTGTCCAGGCAGTTTCCTCTTAGTCGGTTCTGCATGCCAATATGTCTGTTTCATAGTCATCGGAGCTCCAAAAACCAAAGGTAGAAATTTAGGTATCAAGCCCAAGCATTGTTAACTCATCTTATATTGGCACATCCAAAAGGTATTGGTGGCTTTGAGACAAGGAATCTTCAAGATAAAATGGCTTGGCCAATCAAAAGCAGCTTCTCAATCTTCTGTGACAAGGCTGTGAGAAGTATAACTGAGACAATATCACGGCAAACTTTGACTTCACGTATTGACAAACCCACAGCGACAATGTGGGGCTTCGAACAAAAGTAAAAAGAGCGAGAAATGACAAGGGAAAATTCTACATATATTATGAATGCTGCAATAAAGCAAGGAACCAATAAAAAGGGCAAAACCAAATATACTTATGGCAGAGCAATGCCAGGGCCACCTCATTCCAGTTCATGTTCTCGGAAAAGTTCAACCAATCAACCAAGCATTGGATGCGGACACGGAGTAAATTCTAACAACTTGCTTGATGCAAAGTTACTTATAAATTTTAATGATAAAAAGATGTAGTTCAAGACCTAATTTTCATATAACCTAGACAATATGCCTTGATCCTGGTATATTGCTTATCAGAGCACAGCCAAACTTATATATTTATTGGTTACTTTACGTGGCTTGCTATAGCTACCAATCAATAAACTAGACTCCATTCACACTGCAATTTATATTTCATTCTTGATAACAGCCTGATCTATACAGATTAGATATATAACCAGCTGTTAAAAAATTAAAATTAACATAAAATCAGAAGCTTTACTTGCTTGGCCTTGTAGCCGAGATGTCGAGCTTTGTCGGGCCTGTTGGGCCTGGCTACCCTCACTATACCAGGAAGCTGATGAAATTCCTAGCACCTCACTCACTGCAAAAATCGCATTACATCCAACTGCTTCTTCTTTCATAGCTCCCCAACGTACTTATAAGCCCCTGTACCTCAATCCACCAACATATATTTTAAAACCTTCCAGATCCAATTATAACAAAGCCAAAACCCCAAAAACAGTCCGAACAATGGCATTTTTAATATAGAAACTGAAAACCAATGGAAAGAGGAAAAAAACCATTGGATTTTTTACTAAACAGATGGTATTTTTTCATTTACAGGATGGACGACGAAGTGAACAGTGCTTAAAAACCAAACTTCAAAAAGGATCTTGGCCAAGAAATCCATATGTGAAGAAGGATACACTCATCAAAAGGGTGGAAAGATAGAGATTAAATGGCATATATTCCACGCTGCTTGTTTCAATTACCAACTTTCTGCAAATCAAAGGAAAAGTCTATGCTTTGTTACAACATGTTCTAGGAATCATCAATTCAGCTCGTTAAGCCCATGCCTCAATACTCATCAGAGAAAAGTGAATGGTTGGCCTGCAACAATATTAGTGTTACAAATAGCAGTATCATCAAACCCTCTTTTATGTTTAGCTCTTTCACTAATTCTGTAGCTTGCAAGTTGTCATGGGAACCAGAAGTTTTATGCCAAACTCTTGTCCATTGTTGGCTTTTCAACTCAGGTGGAAGGCATGGTTCACAACTAATAATCCCAAAGAAAAAAGATGGCGTGAAGGAAACGGGGCGGAAGCAAAATTGAGAAAAAAATAGAATGGGAGACGCATTGGTATCTTCAATCAAATAAGACCCAACCTAAAAACAAGAACATGCACTATTTTCATGTGTCCTGGAACTTGTAATGAAACCAATAAGAAGCCGCCAATGCAAAGATATCACCTTAGTTTACCAAAAACTACTAAAGCATAAGAGAGTAAAATGAATAACTACATACAGATTAACAAGTGCATGTTTAAATTTCACAAGCAACATGATTTTAGTGGAATTTGAGGCCCATCAAAAATCATAAAATACAGGGTATGTTGCTAATGCTCCAAATGAGAATTTCCAAGAATAAAAACTCCTACAGTAAAACATCGAAATTTAATATTACGTTCCCCATTAGAACAATCTAGGAGAACATATACATGGGTCAAAATCATCACAGAAATAACTAATAAATAAGTCCACTCTTCTTTCTGTTCTTTCTGTCAGTCCCACACATGTTATTAGACATCAACCATCCAATCTAAAACCATGTTGTTATTTAGGTCGATTCAACATTTGAGGAGCATATGCCCATTGAGTGAAGTTGAGCCTCCATCAATATGGATGACGAGACATTGATTGATTAAAGAAACGGTTCTCTCACAACATGGAAATAATCAACCCAGAGAAAATTAAGTATAAATATATGCTTTTCAAGGCTGATTACAAAGACATACCTGGATAGTCCTTGCTGCTTGCAATACAGTTGTAGTAGCCTTGGTGACAATATGTTGCTTGCTTGACTTTGCATTTTCAGGTCCTTGTCTTCCCATTGCCAAATGTTGTG
Source organism: Pseudotsuga menziesii (assembly GCA_001517045.1). Classification (NCBI taxonomy): domain Eukaryota; kingdom Viridiplantae; phylum Streptophyta; class Pinopsida; order Pinales; family Pinaceae; genus Pseudotsuga; species Pseudotsuga menziesii. The sequence continues at coordinate 27,521 of LPNX010285805.1, read as the reverse complement.
TAGCTGAATATTGGCGGTAACAAGTTCATTCAACCTAGAATTAGGGATTCCCACAACCACAACAGCCAGAATCCCTGGATGGTTCAATAAAACTTTCTC
>LPNX010285805.1:0-27298 GCA_001517045.1 Pseudotsuga menziesii | reverse complement strand
AGGACAGTACCTTTTAGTTTGGAGTTGGATGCTTTGCATGCCACAAAGGAAGCTTGCAGTGGCGGGAACCGGAGAGGACAAGTACAGATGAAGTAGCTGGACTAGTAATGTAAAAAACCGACTAACAAACTGTTGCAACAGTTATTTATTTACAGACCATATACTCTTTTATGGAGAGTATTTTGAAACAATTCGAGTATCGCAAATATTTGAAATCAACTGAATGTACAAATAGTATACTTGTAATAGAAGTTAAAAAATGGGCAACAAATTTACTCTCAAACCAAGTATAGGGGCGCGCTGGGGGAAAAAACAGACATAGGTATGAAGTCAATAAGTACAAAGCAAGTGTGACCATTTGGAAAGGGGGTGGTTGGAGGCGGGGGTGTAGTGGATGTGTGCATTGGGGTAGGGTTGATTGAAGCATTGATGTTTCCACTCCTAGATTTATAAGTAAGACGTCTATGCGCATTTTGGCGGTCCTTTGTTTGGCTATAAAGAAGCCTTCTACGTGCATTTATTTCGTCGCGTGTAGTATTGGGCAACATGAGTTGTTGAAGAGGAGTTTTCCTTGAACCTGGAGGAGACATTGATGGAAATTTCAAATGTTATAAATGTGTAATTGTAAGAAAAAGTCGAGGCATGTACATTAAAAGCAAGATATGCAAAGTACAGATAAGAAGGTACGTCTACATATACAAAATAACGCATTGCAAAAGTTTTTGCAAGACATAACCTAAAAAGTAGTTTTTGTGATGTATGTGGAGCATTTATGTATGTGAAAAGCAACGAAGGAGCAGCATAGTAGAAAAAAGAAATGCACATATATGACATAATAAACATTGTATACATGTAAGAAAACGATAAATGTTTTATGGATAGATATGTATAACGTGCTTTAAAAATAAACACGTAACGTATACGATAACACATCTGCCATGTGAGCACAAAATTTACAGTAGCTAATTACATTGCAGATATTTGGAAAAAGACAGGAAAGGAAGGGAAAAGTATATATACAAGCAATGAAGGAAGGAAAGTGGGGGGGGGGGGGGGGATATAGTGATCATGATGAAGTGGAAGAAACATAATTGGGTTGAGCTGAGGTGGAGTGCATTTGGAGAGATGGGATGGGGTATTGTAGGGTACGATGTGTTGAAGCAAGGATTGAGGGAAGAGTAAGATGTGGAAGGGTGAGTAAAAGTGGTGGTTGCAATAGCCAAGGGTGGAGTATATGAAGGGGAGGTTAGAGATGGCGTGCAACAGGATGGGTTTGAGTAGTGAGTGTAGATATTTCTTCAAGGAGTTTCATTGATGCAACAGCATAAGGGAGCTCTTCTGAATTGGCAATGGTTGTCTTCAAGCGTGTATTGGAGTTGAAAGTCTCCGTCTTAATGGACAAGGTGAACAAGTATCGGTGCGAAGTTACGTGTAGAGAGAGATCCTTTATGGCGGAGGGCTCGGTGGCGAGCAGGTAAAAATCCTTTGCAGAGACACCAAGTAGTTTGTTGGCTGCATCATCAAAAGTTGTGGCCCCATTGATCTGGCCGGTGTGGTCTTGCAAGGAAAGCTTTAAAATGTACATGTAGTCACATTCTGTGAATTCACCATCACATTTGCTGCAATGCCAAGTGTTGAAAGCTCTATGTGCAACTTTCTTCATGCATTGAACACCATCAACAAAGAGAGGGCATGCAAGGAAGTGGAAGTCATCCATGTTAATATCAACAATGGAAGCACGCAGAAAGAACCATAGGGTCTTATCAGAGGGTTGCATGCTTTGCAAGGCGGAAATTGTTTTAGATGGGTGTGTTCGAGACATAGAGCCTATGTATTTACGGCTCAAGGATGGCGATGCAGCGCGAAATCCATGATCAGTGTACCATTTTTGAAGGTGATGGGTTGCATCAATATCTGGATTGATAAGGATGGTACTACTGGGAACACTTCCAATTGTTTTACCATTGTAATCTGTAAGACGACCACCCTTTATTGCAAGTACGGGTGGTGGGTCGGAGGAGTATAGTGAAGCGACATGTGAACCCTCAGTGTGGCAATGATGACCCCAAAGTGTGACATCAATGCTAAAACAGGATGTGTCTCTGAGGCAAATGGTTCTCCTACTTGTTTCAGAACCGTCTTTTTTCCGAATTGTAGATGCAGGCGAGACAGAGCTAACAAGGCCAATTAGGTCAACCATGGAATTTGAAGGTAAACTTTGGAGGTCATTGATTGTTTTAAAGTGGAAGGAATGTAAAGGAATGGAGGGGAATGCATCGAGGCAAGGGTGGATGGTTGACGTAGATGAAAGGACAATCTCAAGATGGTTGTTCAAATGGTTATATGAAGGGTTAGTTGTTTTGATTGTGCCATTCGAGATAGTGTACACTGTCCCGATTTCAACAAGGGAATAGAAGGTGTCAACAAAGTTGTTAAAGGCAGAGACATGGATCTCTTCTCCAGAACAATCAATAAGGTCAAAGCCAAATAGTTTCCCTGGGCCATGTTGGTTGGTGTATTCATGGATGGGTGTCTTAGCAAGCACACAACCTTGGATGCACCATTTTTTATAGTTGGGATTGAGTGCTTTGAATGGAATTACAGTTGTTGGCATGGGTATTGGTGTATCTGATGCTTAGGATGAGTGAACATCGCTTTCTTCTATGGGGTGGCTGGATTGGCTAGTTGATGAACCAATTGGAATGCCAAAGCCTGTCGATAGTAAAAGAGGAACAGGGCTCCCAACAAGGGAAAGCTTGCGGTGGACCAGTTCAAGATCGAGTATTGTAATAGTCCTGTAGGAGAAAAAGGCAAGAATTAGTAAAGGTATTATAAAATTGATGATGTTGGTGGTAGGTAAAAATGTAGAAGCTAAGCTACCTAAGAGCGGGCTTAAAATAATGGCCAGAAAAGTACGTGTTATTATTGACGACCGTGCAGGTGCACTTGGCGAGCTTGATGACAGGGCCTTCTTGGAGTTCTCCATTTGATATGAGGGAGTTGAAGGTAGTTGGGAGCAAAGTCTGGTGCGTGTTGCTACCATCTGAGATAGTAATTCGGAAATGTGGAGTAGTTGCATTTGTTGGTCCGAATGGCTGGAGTGAAAAAACCTGCAGAAGTGGTTGAAGATGTACAACACCAGACAACAAAGAAGATATTGCATTTTCTGTTAAGGGTGCCTCCATTACGCGGGGAAAACACTGAGAGCAAGAGGAAACAAACGTGTAAGTATATGAATTTTTTTGTTTTGTGTATATATACATATATGTAGATATATATACTATTGCACGAGTGACATACAAGGATGCGATACGTACAATGAAATTGTAGCGGGCAAAAGAGTAGAATTGAGAACAGTGGCATATATATACTTTTTTTTTTAATATAATGTGAGAAAAAAACATGCAATGGAACTATGGAACTATGGAACTAGGTTGTAAATGTTTAAAGTTGACTAGAGGCATGATCTAGCAAGGAATTTATTGGATACTTTGGCCCTTCTCGACATATCCCTTTTGGTCAATCGACTGTCTCATTACGATCCTGATGCTGTGTTTTATTGAGTCCAATTCTCATCGCTTCAATACACCCCTCGTTATACTTTTTTGATGCAACACAGTCTATTTGTCCTCTAATGTTCCATATCTAGGTTTGCATTCTTTTCCATTAGTGTATAGGGAGGAGATTCAAACCAACGATGTGATGCGCAAGTGAACAAAGGGCTTGACTATCTTCTCTGTTTGAATGCAAGTATTTTTTTTCCTTGTGTGTCATCACTGTATAATTATGTGTTATTCAAAAGATTGACTATCATGTGTTATTCAAAAAAGTGAATAGAAATTATATAATTAGTTCAAATAGAGGAAACTACTCTTGACATGCTTCTTGATATAATACTTGTAATATAAGACAATAATCATAATACTAAATTGGAATAATACTAAAAGCAGATACATTTGGGGATCTCTCTGATAGCTGTAAAGTCGGAGATTTCCAGCCGTCCAACCAAAACGGGGACAGAAAAGATAAAGTGTGTCAAGGGCAGACTTGTATCATCATTCCTGTAGCAACAGGTCATAAATTCTAGCTGAAACCATTCATGAGAGACCAAGAAACATATGAATTAGGAGCATAACAAGAAGGCTGATAGGCACATCCATGACAGCAAAAGAACCATTCATTCAAACTGAATGCTTGTGCCTCAAAAAGAGAGTGAAAGGGCAAAGCTCGGCACAAGCCAAAATAACTGAAATATCCCATGATCAATGATCATACAATCTAAAGATCCAGAAAATCCCCCATGCCCTGGGGCCAACGAAAGAGCCTGTTTGTAGAGACTGTCATCCTGCTAGTTATGCTCGCGGTAGATATGATGGATGGTCACTAAAGGGACATGATGCAGCAGAGAAAGAATGTCATCACACCAATGACTCAGAAGTGGGGTGTTCAATGAAGCAGTTCTCTTCACCCAAGAGATGATAACCTGTGAATCCCCAAATCCAGATAACAGAGGGATCCCCAAATGAATGGCAACCGAGAGAAGTGACCAAATAGGCAAAAGCTCTAATTTGGTGTTGGTGCATCTATTATCCTAGGTTAAGAGCTTGTTGGCTATTTATAACCATAATATAATAAAAGTTATTTAATTCCATAAAATAACGATAAATTTTATTACTTCCATGCATAAGCAAAGTTATTTTCTTTGTGAAATGTGCCAAAACAATCCTCAATAACTACTTCAGATTTGCATCATAACTTCATACCAAATTTACCCTTCAACAAACTTTCAAATATGTCTATTGAAGAGAAGGCTCTTCTTTGCAAAGAAGGGCCACATTTTTTCCTTACATTCCTCTGTAAGAGCACCTTGAGAATGCACAACAATTCCGCAAATGCAGAAAGATGCAAAGCCGGAGAATTCCAGCAATCCAACCAAAGTGGGGAAAGAAAAGCATAAAGTTTGCTAAGGGGAGACTTTTTCTCATCATTCCTGTAGCAACAGGTCAGGAAACCTATCTGAAATAATTCGTGACAGACAAATTATTGGCGTATCCATGACAGCAAAAGAACCATTCATTCAAATTGAATGCTTGTGCCTCATAAAGAGAGTGAAAGGGCAACGCCCGACACAAGGGAAAATAACTAAAATATCCCATGATCAATGATCATACCATCTAAAGATCCAAAAAAACCTCGGATGCCTCGGGGCCAATGAAAGAACCTGTTTGGAGAGACTGTCAGGCTGCTAGTTATGCTCACGGTAGATATGATTGATGGTCACTAAAGGGACATGATGCAGCAGAGAAAGAATGTTATCACACCAATGAATCAGAAGTGGCGTGTTCAATGAAGCAGTTCTGTTCACGCAAGGGATGCTAACATGTGAATCCCCAAATACAGATAAGAGAGGGATCCCCAAATGAAGTGCAATCGAAAACAATGTTCCCTTTGTCATCTATTTGGCCAACCCTGCTCATCCACGTGTCCTCTTCGTGATCCGGTGGTCCTCCACGTGTCCTCTTCGCGATCCGCTGGTCCTCAGTGTTTTTCAAAGTTCTGATGGTCCTTTGCGTGTTTTTCAGGCTAAGGTCAAGGTTTCCGGTCGCTGCCCTGCTCTGGCCTGCAAGTTTAATTTTTCATGGGTTTTGCCGTGACTGTTGAGCTTGTCAGAACCGCCCATTTCGCCTGCAAGTTTATTGTTCATGGGCTTTGCCGTGAGTGTTGAGTAGGCTCTTCTTTGCAAAGAAGGGCCACATTTTTTCCTTACATTCCTCTGTAAGAGCACCTTGAGAGTGCACAACAATTCCGCAAATGCAGAAAGATGTAAAGCCGAAGAATTCCAGCAATCCAACCAAAGTGGGGAAAGAAAAGCATAAAGTTTGCTAAGGGGAGACTTTTTCTCATCATTTCTGTAGCAACAAGTCAGGAAACCTATCTGAAATAATTCGTGACAGACAAATTATTGGCGCATCCATGCCAGCAAAAGAACCATTCATTCAAATTGAATGCTTGTGCCTCATAAAGAGAGTGAAAGGGCAACGCCCGGCACAAGGGAAAATAACTAAAATATCCCATGATCAATGATCATACCATCTAAAGATCCAAAAAAATCCTGGATGCCTCGGGGCCAATGAAAGAGCCTGTTTGGAGAGATTGTCAAGCTACTAGTTATGCTCGAGGTAGATATGATTGATGGTCACTAAAGGGACATGATGCAGTAGAGAAAGAATGTTATCACACCAATGACTCAGAAGTGGCGTGTCTAATGAAGCAGTTCTGTTCACACAAGGGATGCTAACATGTGAATCCCCAAATACAGATAAGAGAGGGATCCCCAAATGAATTGCAATCGAAAACAATGTTCCCTTTGTCGTCTATTTGGCCAACCCTGCTCATCCACGTGTCCTCTTTGTGACCCGATGGTCCTCCGCGTGTCCTCTTCGCGATCCGCTGGTCCTCAGTGTTTTTTAAAGTTTCGCTGGTCCTTCGTGTGTTTTTCAGGCTGAGGTCAAGGTTTTCGGTCGCTGGCCTGCTCTGGCCTGCAAGTTTCATTTTTCATGGGCTTTGCCGTGACTGTTGAGCTTGTCAGAACCGCCCATTTCGCTTGCAAGTTTATTGTTCATGGGCTTTGCCGTGAGTGTTGAGTTTGTCAGAACCACACTTGTCCGGCGGTTTTGGAGCGCTGTGGGTGATATTTGGAGAGCCCGTTCTGTGAAAGATCAGTGTTTTTTTCTCGGTTTGGCATTTATTCTCGGTTTGGAGGTGGGTGAACATCTTGTCATGGCGACCGCCCCTCCCTACTGCATAAATGGCGTTTACTGGTCAAATTTAGTTTGCGTGGGTTTGCACAAAGAAGTTGCATTGTTTCTAGTTGCAGGAATTCTGATTCAAAGAGCCAAAGAACTAAAAAAACACAGGTACGCAATTTCATTTCTATCGCAATTTCTGCCCTCTGCAAGCCATTCATCAATTTCCACAAAACTGCCATTAAAAGAATCGGGCACTGCAGCTGACCCGACCACTAAAATGCCATTCTCGTATACCTTAGAATAATTCAAAACCCCTGAATAATTTGTTGTATTTTAGATATTGAATATTTTCTTTGAACAGAACATCATATTATAAGGTGGTCTTGGATCACCAAAAATGAAGAACCAAACTTGCAGGCAATGCAGGGGAACAAAGAAAGGAAAATCCGCAAGACAAGCCCCCACTATGGCCAAAACTGTAGATCACCTTCAGAATGCAGAAGTGCCACATTTTTTTTGTGACATTCCTGTCTAAGAGCACCTTCAGAATGCAGAAGAATTCCACAAAAGCAGATACTTTGGGGGATCTATCTCATAGCTGTAAAGTCAGAGATTTCTAGCCGTCCAACCAAAATGGGGACAGAAAAAGCATAAAGTGTGGCAAGGGCAGACTTGTATCATCATTCCTGTAGCAACAGGTCAGAAAATATATCTGAAACAATTCGTGAGAGACCAAGAAACATATGAATCAGGAGCATAACAAGAAGGCTGATAGGCCATGCCCTGGGGCCAACGAAAGAGCCTGTATGGAGAGTCTGTCAGCCTGCTAGATATGCTCGCAATAGATATGATTGATGGTCATTAAAGGCACATGATGCAGCATAGAAAGAATGTCATCACACCAATGACTCATAAGTGGGGTGTTGAATGAAGCAGTTTTGTTCACCCATGAGATGACAACCTGTGAATCCCCAAATACAGATAAGAGAGGGATCCCCAAATGAATGGAAACCGAAAGCAGTGCCCAAAGAGCCAGAAGCTCTAATCTTGTGTTGGTGTGTGTATTATCCTAGGTTAAGAGCTTGCTAGCTATTTATAACCATAATATAATAAAAGTTATTTAATTCCATAAAATAACGATAAATTTTATTACTTCCATGCATAAGCAAAGTTATTTTCTTTGTGAAATGTGCCAAAACAATCCTCAATAATGACTTCAGATTTGCATCATAACTTCATACCAAATTTACCCTTCAACAAACTTTCGAATATGTCTATTGAAGAGAAGGACCTTCTTTGCAAAGAAGCGCCACATTTTTTCGTTACATTCTTGTTTAAGAGCACCTCCAGAATGCAGAAGAATTGCAAAACAATCCTCGATAACTTGAAAACACGCGGAGGACTAGCGGACCACGAAGCAAACACGCGGGGATGGGGGTTAAGTGCCAGGACCATTGGATCGCAAAGAGGACACGTGGAGAATCACCGGATTGCGAAGAGTGGAATGTGCCAAAACAATCCCCGATAACTACTTCAAATTTGCATAATAATTCCATAGCAAATTTACCCTTCAACAAACTTTCAAATATGTCTATTGAAAGGAAGGCTCTTCTTTGCAAAGAAGTGCCACATTTTTTTCGTTACATTCCTGTCTAAGAGCACCTTCAGAATGCAAAAGAATTCCGCAAATGCAAATACTTTGGGGGATCTATCTGATAGCGGTAAAGTCGGAGATTTCCAGCCGTCCAAGCGTGGAAGCGTGGTAGAAATGAACTTTGTGGAGATCTATTTAGGAAAGCGTGGTAGAAATGAACTTTGTGGAGAGCCAAAGTCTTGTATTGCACTAGTCAAGTTTGTGCAGTTGAACTGGGTGCTGGGACACAATGTCTTGTATAGCGATAAATTTCGCAGCTCAAAATGATTGGCTTTGCGTCTATATCTGCCAGAGATGGTGGTGACTTAGTTTATAGAACTCATTAAGCATTCATTGGTCTGTGTACATATTAAGGATGGAATATAATTATAGGATATTCAGATGTCTATCTGTCCCACAGGGGTGATCTTTCTGTTCATCGCTGGAAGATGTATATTATAGCCATTGCCATACCCCATTTTATTGCTCTTTGTCATTTTGTGTGCGAAGAGACTGTTCACCAAATTACTGTTATCACATCCTACTTAGACAAGAGCTACCTCCTTCCAAACAGATAAGTCAAAATAAAAGGCCATGAACAAGTGATCTACAATATCTAAATCGTGCTTGCAAAGTATGCAACTCTTAGCATGTCTAGTTTCTTTTATGTCTATTATCCTAGGTTAACAGCTTCTTAGCTATTTATAACCATAAAATAATCTTTATTTTTAAAGGAAATGTTGATTTCTAGACCGCTCTCCCCAAATAGACTCTATATGAAAGAAGGCATTCTTCAATGCTTGTAGCATAACCCAACTTGATAGTGTACACCCTTGTTCCACTATTCTTGGACCACTTGAGTTGATCATATTCTTCTAAAAGTTTAATAGCACTATGGTTAACAATATATACAAAATGTATACTAAATATATATATATATATATATATAATGTTTCAATTATTTATCCAAATGACCTTGTAAGTTTACATCAAATTCCTATCACAATATATGTACATTATATACAACCTTTATGTGCTGAAAAGAGTGGGAGAGGATAATGGAATTCTTATTCATTATAGTGGATAGGTAACGAGGGAGAAGCGATGATGCAATGGATGAAGAATAAATAAGAGTTGATATCAATGGGATAAGGTTAGGAATATAGAATAGAGGTTAAGAGGAGTTGGTAGGGTTAGTTAGTAATGTTTACTGTGTATGTAGGAATAACCAAAACCAACTATAAATAAAAGGATCCAAGATACTAGGTAACAAAGATTAAATGAAAGGTTCAACATATTCCATTTACCACTGCCCATAGAAGTCAAAGGATCCAACATTTTTAAAAAGAAACTTTGAATATATTATATTTTAAGAATAATAAGAGACATAACAGTTTTCCATGAAAACCAACATTATTAATTGTTACATAAAGCTCCAAGCTCCAAATAATTTATATGAAAGTAGTGCCGACAACAAGTGGCAGTGGTCAAAATGTCAAAACAAGTTATGCATGCATTCATTTTAAGTAAATGCTTCCTTTTGTAAAAATTTGTTAGAGAAAAATGTGCCTTTAATTCCTAGCCTCTACTACTTCAAAAGCTAGAATAAATTGAAATCTACAGCAAAACCATAATAAATAGGAAAGCCTTGACAATATTATTGCAAACGAGGAAATGACAAAGATTAGATATACAGATAATTTTGCCCTTAGAAATGGAACCTCCTACAGTGTAGGAAAGTTTTTAGCTGATATACAAAATGGGGAGTATCATTTAGCAGCTAGAGATTTATTTCCTAAGTGATACACAAACTACTCCATTTCTTTTGACATTCTATCAACTCTAACTGTTGCTTGTCTCATAGATTGTAAAGTTTTTCTTAGTGAGAAAATCCATTAGTTCTGAGACTTTTAATTTCATCCTCAGTAGTAGCCTACATCTTCTATAATTAATCTTGTTGAAAGAAACCTGGAAGCCCCTTCTGTGAGACTATGGAATAAAAATATAAAAATACAGGGTAGAGAAATCAATTGTCATTTCTAAAAACTGTCACCAAAATCTGTTTTCATTGTTTTAAACTTTAGCAACTTGCATTATTTCTTTGCTTGTCATTTCATAAGTTTATAACCAATTGATACAGTTGGCAGGTTGGATGAAAAAATGATCGAGTCTCTTTTTGGTTATGATCCCAACCAAAAAGTGAAAAATGAAGTGACAAACTTTTCAATGCCTGGTTCCCAATCTAGAAACAATGCACAAATACTTGATCGCAGAAAATCTCAAAATATTGCCATACTCTTAAGGGCTTTGGATATGACGAAAGACGAAGTTTGTGATGCATTGCTGGAAGGTAAGCTTCTTCACTATCATTCTAATAATATAATTGTGCAATTGGAAGGTGCAATATATCAAAATTTATTATTCTTTTCCAGCTTCTCATGTTGACTCCATGCTTGAATGGCAAGACAATTGGGTATCAACTGGCTTACTAAGATTTATTGCTTGGTACAGGGGATGGCTGAAACACTAAATTCTTGGAGAAAGTGGTAAAAATTACTCTAACTTGGGAAGAAGAGATTAAACTGAAAGACTACAATGGCGACATTTCAAAACTTGGCCCTGCAGAGCGGTGTCTCAAAGCAATAGTGGACATCCCTTTTGCCTTCAAACGTTTTGATACAATGCTGTTTAGAGCAACATTTGAAGAGGAAATCAATTTTATCAAGAAATCTTTCACAATATTGGAGGTCAGTTTACCTTCTTTTCTGCCTCGGTACTCTAGTTTTTTTATGCAACAAAGTGAGCTTATTATATGATAAGTCATTTTAATAGTGTATCTTCCCTTTGGTAGGTAATGTAGCTATCCATTATCTGATATTTTGTTGCAAGCCCAAGTCCTAGATTAGGTGTATTCCGTGTGACTCTGTTCACACTCTAAAGTGATAACCTCACTTAAACAATCCTAAGGAAAAAGACCTTTCGGGACCTGATGATACATGTAAAAAATCCAGATTATCTTAGCATAGGAATCATGCTAGAAAAAGCTAAACAGTAGTAATAGTATACTTTAATGTGCTACTTCCATAAACTATGTTGTCTCCTGAAATGACAGTTAGGGTTCATTCAATTTTTAAATTTAATTATAGTTATCTGCTGTTACAGGCTGCATGCGCAGAACTAAGAGGAAGGCTTTTGTTCTTGAAATTACTGGAAGTTGTCCTAAAAACTGGTAACCGGATGAATTATGGTACTTACCACGGTGGTGCACAAGCTTTCAATCTTAACACACTTCTCAAGCTAACAGATGTTAAAGGGACAGATGGAAAGACAACTTTAGTGCACTTTGTTGTTTAGGAGATTATAAGATCAGAAGGCAAACATATTGCAGAAGCTGCAGATCAATCTGCCTCAAGCTCAATTCCTACATCTTATGGCATAGATGGTAAAGATGAATCTTCTGTTAATAAAGAAGATGATTATATGCGATTTAGATTGCAGGCTGTTGCAGGGTTGAGCGATGAGCTGCATAATGTGAAGAAGGCTGCATGAATAGATTTAGATACTGTGACTAATTGTGTGTCAAAACTTGCTAGTGGAGTAGCAGAGTTAAGAGAATTTTTGCAGTCAGATTTGACCTGTAAATAAGCAAAACTGGCTGGCCTAAGCAAGCCAACAGCCAACATAGAAGACAACCATCAAACCTTGTATCCCCATTGGTTGGACTTGGAGAGTAAGTTTTCTTCGATGGACACTATAGTCCTTTCCCCGCTAAATCCATCATTTTCTTGTTCCCTCTTCGATCAAACAGCATGAGATTTTTCAGGTAAGGAGTTCAATTTTTTTTATATTAAGCAGCCCGACTCCCAACTCTATGTTCTCGGTTCTTAACTTCTTCATAGCTCATTTTGTTACCTGCAAAGGCCTGGTATACATTTCATGGGAGAAGTAGTTCTAGGTTTTGGCAATTGTAGATTAGAGGGGCGGTCGCCATGACAAGATGTTCAACCACCTCCAAACTGAGAAGAAATGCCAAACCAAGGGAAAAACACTGGTCTTTCACAGGACAGGCTCTACAAATATCGCCCATGGCGCTCCAGAACCGCCGGACAAGTGCGGTTTTGACAAACTCAACGCTCACGACAAAGCCCATGAACAATGAAACTTGCAGGCGAAATGGGCGGTTCTGACAGACTCAACAGTCACAGCAAAGCCCATGAACAATGAAACTTGTAGGACAGAGCAGGGCAGCGACCGGAAACTTGCAGGACAGAGCAGGGTAGCAGAACTTTAAAACACGCGGAGGACCAGCGGACCGTGAAGAGGACACGCGGAGGACTAATGGATCGCGAAGAGGACACGCGGAGGAGCAGGGTTGGTCGAATAGACGACGGAAGGAACAATGTCTTAAAGTGCCGATGACAATTGCCTTGGTATGAGCTAATTTTGACAGAAATGCAGGGGGAAAAAACATGTTTAAAAAGGTGAAGTTTATTATGTTAAGTTCATTTATCACATACTCCAATTGCACTACGATCATGAAGATAGTATAACTTGAGGAAGTTGAATATTTGAGCAGAATGCTCAGTGCTGTTCAGCAATAAGTAGAAGTTATGTAAACGAATGATAAAAGTAAAGGGCTGGACAGTAACCAACATTGGAAAGCAACACAACTAATAAGCCAGCGGGTCACGAAGAAGACAAGCGGAGAAGTGCGGTGGGTTAAATAGACGAAGGAACGAGCAGTGGTTTACCAAAGAACTATAGGGGAGAACGCCTTACAGGAAAAAAAATACCGTGCAAGCATAAATGGGAATACTATTCGGTCAGAGACTCCTTTTACAGTATGGAAAGAAAGGGCAAAATAGGGCTATTAAAGACATGAATAGTCCAATCTTTGGACCATGCGCCTACAAACGATGTCTGAAGTCAAAAGTGAGAAGGTCTACATTAAATTCATTCATTCTTCCTACTAAAGGTTAATAGCAATGGTATACTGACCCCATTCGATCTAATAAGTTCTGGTAGCAGTTCCTAGGGCCTTAGAATTAATGAGGAAACAAACTCTGGGCATGTGATGGAGCTATAAGAAAATAGTGTCTGGGATATTTGCTATCTATTTTACATGCAAACAACCAAGTAGAGCTGGAAACCCACACAGTGTTAGTTCACCGTTAGGCTAAACTTTTCCCAAATTTCTATATTTCCAACAACCCTTTCTAAGTTTTGGGTGGAAACACTTATTTGGGTTTGCTTTTTGTTATTTTTTGTTGTTGGAGAAGAGATGGAGTCTACCTCTTCTGTTGTAGAATGCATTGGAGTCCCCAACTATGGCAACTCATTGGTTGTCAGTTTCCCTGTGCCTTTATTGCTATTAGGATTTACTACAAGATAGGCACGAATTCCCCAGAGTCCACATGAAAATGCCGTGCCATCTTAACTAAAGAAGGAGAAAAAGAAAGTGCATTTTCGCAGAATATACCCTGTCGTTTTAACTCCACTTAGAACACATGCATACAAGACATTCAAGAAACTCAAAACACATTCTTCACTGAGGGGTTTACTTACCGGGGCCTATCTTGTGCGAAGAACTGGGGTTGCAGAGGGGTATTCGTGGACCATAAATAGTCCGAAACTTAGATCTGCAAGGAACAGAGCGATAAGATACATAAACTCAGACAAAGTTCTTCCCATAACTTGAACAACAAGCTTCTTCCGTTAATGAGACACCCACATCCATTCCAGGACAAGATAATTAACAAATATATTTATATTCAAGAATGCCAAAAGAAACTGACATGGAGTAAATTATGCGTATAAAAGTGTATTAAGAGAACTAAGGCCTATTCTATGAAAGTAAAATAATTTGGAAATTCAGAAGTCATTGTCGCTGTATAGAAACTTGAAATACCCTTTAAATAATTAGAAAAACAAATATTAAAACAAGAAAAAACATAAACCAACATTTTTCTTTACCTGTTTAATTTCAAAACAAAAAATTCTTCAAAGAAAACACATTGTAGATGTGAATATCAAGATCAAGCATCAATGGAAACAAGGTCACCTTGAGAATAGATACTGCCAATAACAGTTTAGCAACAACTTACAAAATTGCTAGTATATAGACAGACCATGGCAAACAAGTCACTACCCAAAAACTTTATGAAATAGAAAATTAACCACACGGTTTGCAAATTTTCAGCCCTACCAAAAAGGATATAGTTTCTATGAAATCCAAATTGAAAAATTCAAGCCCTGCCATATAACTATGGCCTGCTTATTTGAAAACCATATCACTAAACTACATGTTATCGAAAGCAACCCAAATTTTATAAAACAAACATTACACACAATTTGCAAACAATAGAAAAAACATAAACCAACATTTTTCTTTACCTGTTTAATTTCAAAACGAAAAATTCTTCAAAGAAAATGCATTGTAGATGTGAATATCAAGATCAAGCATCAATGGAAACAAGGTCACCCTGAAAATAGATACTGCCAATAACACTTTAGCAACAACTTACAAAATTGCTAGTATATAGACAAACTATGGCAAACAAGCCACTACCCAAAAACTTTATGAAATAGAAAATTAACCACACAGTTTGCAAATTTTCAGCCCTACCAAACAGGATATAGTTTCTATGAAATCCAAATTGAAAAATTCAAGCCCTGCCATATAACTATGGCTTGCTTATTTGAAAACCATATCACTAAACTACATGTTATCGAAAGCAATCCAAATTTTATAAAACAAACATTACACACAATTTGCAAACAATGATACAATATATATCAATAGTTGATACTCATGTGCCTACTCTAATTCAAGAAAAGCTAAACTAAACTTAGAAAAGCAAATTCTAAAAATAAGAAAGGGTAAAACTGGAATTATTTCGCAGACTGGCACATTCATAGCATGCACACACCTCTACCACGCTGCTGTCTACAAAACTACTCTCATGCACCCTCATCATAACTGTCCTAACAGGTTACTGCTGCAATGGATTTGCTGAGTGTGCCATAGTGTATCTGCTATGTGTGCCAAAGGAGAACAATGGATGAGCAATCTACGTAAAAACTAACAGCAATTGCAAACAGACTAAAAAATATCATAGTAATAGTAGTAAAAACAACACCATGGCAATCTCCTACAAGAAGGTTACATCGAACACCCTAAACACTAAAATGCTTATCTTCCAAAGCCTATAGATCCTTCTCATTCCATTGTTTTGTATTCACTTCCATAGTGTATCCATTGAATAATTCCACTTTCACCCTATGTAAACGCTACTGATACAAGAACAAAAATAAATCACTACAACTTGACCTATGTCCCAAATAGCCTAATAGGTAACAGGATCTCAATCCTCTTTTGAACTTCTCAGAATACCTTAAACCGCAATCCTAAAAAAGTACAATCAGGTGAAGCTGTAAGAAATGGGAATCACTTCCAGCAGCTGCAGTCAAATTTTCAAACATTAAATACCCTTTATAAGACCTCTGTGGTAGCTATCAATGAGCTTCCAAACATTAATACAACTATTAGGAAATCTTTAACTTTTGTAAAAGAGGCCCAAGTTTATTCTTGACGCAAATTGTTTACAACAACAGGTTTAAAATATTTATTCCTTTGGCACTGTTTCAAAAGCAAGCACTACTCTTCATCTTTACAAATCGTTAGTTACATTCTAAAGAGTTCTAAGCAGTTCAAACATGGGCATTCAGGTTTCTTTATATTCTGTAGACAAAAATGAATATCAAAAGTCTTAAAACACTTAAAATTTTGTTTTGGTTATTATCCTAGAAAAAGCCTAGGAATATTTAAACTTTGTTTTGCTTATAATTAAAAGCCCCAATATTATGTGAGAAGGCCAAAAGGCAACATTAGTTGTCCCATCCATAAATATTTTGAGCTGTCTCATGAATACCTCGTTCTCATTTTAATGCAGATTCAAGTTACTCAGATATTCAAAACCTTTAGCTAGGAACCTGTAACTTCCAGCCTCACCAAGTACCACAGATACTGGCAGCCTAAACAAGTCCAAAAGGAAGCAGATGCCTTTACCCTTTTGGCAGGAAGGAGCCTATCACTTTTAGTCCACCAAGTCCAGTTCCACAGATCCGTTAGACAATACATGTTGCTGTTACTTACGTTGATTCAACATTTAAGGAACATAGGCCATCGATTTTAGGAGGAAGCAGAGTGTCCAATTGAGTGAGGTCGAGGAGTTGGAACAGAATTTGGATTCCCCAAAGAGCCAACCGATAAATTGATTAAGGGAATAAACCAAAGATAGATAGCTACAATGGTTCCAGGGCGAGTATCGAGAAAAAACCGTTTATATAGCTATTTTAGCACTCTGGAAACAGTGCAACGTACAAGAGACCCGCCAATGCGTGGGGTTGAAGGAAGGCTGCTGTTTAACAATATACCTCCCTCCCAGCCCAAGCCGGAGTTATTATTGCTTTTAATACGATCCATGGCACAAAAGAAAGACATCTGGGCGGGACCAGCCGGACCCCAATTGATGGAGGTGGGGCGATTCCAAGGCTGCTGGGATTATCGCCGAACCTACGTCTTTAGATTAGAGGAGAGAAGACAAGGTAGGGGTAGATAGAGTTACTGTTCCGACAAGAGTCACTACAGACAGACTTCAACTACTTCACGGCATCCCAAGACAGTTCCACAAGGTTTAGCCTACAGTATAACCCATTCCTACAGCCAAGCTTTGAATACAGTATTAAAGTCCAACTACACCATAGAGCTGGCCCGGGCTAAGGAGCCCGCACACTATTCATATAGTGTGGAGATTTTGAAACCTTATATGATACACCACTTCACTTCCCAACTTAACAATGAAAGTGACACGCAAAGCAATTTAATAATGGCATTTTATGAATGTAGATTCAAGTTACTCAGATATTCAAAGCAAGAATACACAGGTTCTTTAAAAATACATACACGAGAGAGAATTACCAATGATTTCTGCGATTTTCGCCTGCGGCAATGCAAAGTTTTGAAGCAGGGTGTTTGGGATTATCATACAACGAAATGTAGGCCCACTACGTTTTGGTAGGCAAGTATTCTTTGCATACCCCACTTTCTATTATTGATAAAAATATGTGCAGGGATGAATTTCTATCGCAGAGCGATACAAAATATTCTAAGCTATTCAGGGGTTTCGAAATGAAATTGCGTACCTGTGTTTTTGTAGTTCTTTGGCTCTTTGAATCAGAATTCCTGCAACTAGAAAGAATGCAACTTCTCTGTGCAAACCCATTTATGCACCAGGGAGGGGCGGTTGCCATGACAAGATGTTCAACCACCTCCAAACCGAGAATAAATGCCAAATCGAGGAAAAAACACTGGTCTTTCACACAGGACGGGCTCTCCAAATATTGCCCACGGCACTCCAGAACTGCCGGACAAGTGCGGTTCTGACAAACTCAACACTCATGCCAAAGCCCATGAACAATGAAAAACGAAACTTCCAGGCAAAATGGGCAGTTCTGATAGACCCAACAGTCACGGCAAAGCCCATGAACAAAGAAACTTGCAGGACAGAGCGGGGCAGCGACCGGAAACTTTCAGGACAGAGCAGGGCAGCGGAACCTTAAAACACGCGGAGGACCAGCGGATCGAGAAGAGGACACGCGGAGGACCACCGGATCGCCAAGAGGACACGCGGAGGAGCAGGGTTGGCTGCATAGACGACGAAAACTACAGTGTTTTTTCGAACTTCTTCGGAGAAAAACGCCTTACGGCGTAAATATATCTTGACCACATGGAGTCACATTTTAATGTTTTTGATCGAGAAACATCCATGGAAACACGTTTTAATATAACCTCGATGTAATCCATCATAATATATGAAAAAAACAGAAGCCGGAGACCAACGCAAACATTTACACCTAATTACTGCCAGTACCAAGGACTTCTTCCTCTAAATTTGCAATCGGAGAAAACATACTGAACTTTCTTGCTGATGAACAGAGCCGGGAATGATGCAGAAGAAGATGAAAATAATGTGGAGAATAGCAGAGAAGACGAGCTACAGTTGGGGATGGGGGCAGCACCAGAGGTATATTCATTGCATATCTAATCTTCACCAGCATAAACATTCTAACGCACTTATTTTTTTTCACAATTTTTGGATGCCTAATAAATATCTCAAGCCAAATGGCTATTCTCTGCACAATAAACCGTCCACACATCCACTTTCTGTGTTAAGTTTTTCAGAACAAAAATCAATCACTAGTGGGCAAACGCAGAACCCTAACATACAATGCCCCGACGGGAATGAAGACCATGAACATGCATCCCTTGATGCAGAAACGATACTTAAGATTATAAATGCCCACTCCCCTTCAGAGCCTAGCATGGCACCTTCATTATTGCATTCTGGTGTAGCTTTCACTAAGGAAGTGGTAGAAAGAGTGCTGAAAAAATCAAGGTATAGCCATGGAAATGGACTAAGGGCTTTGCAGTTTTTCTTTTGGGTGGGCCGCCAGCTTGGCTATTCTCACACGTCAGAGGCATATAATCAGATGTTGTTTATTCTTGCAAGAATGAGGAAATTTGACAGAGTGTGGGAATTGCTGTGGGAAATGCATAGAAATGATGTTAGTTTAATCACCCACAAGACCATCCAGATTGTTTTAGCAAGGATTGCAAAGGTTTGTTCTCTAAGTGAAACTCTTGAGGCATTTGAGAAGTTTCAGAATTACATAGGTGTGTTAGATACTGAGGCCTTCAATGCCCTTCTCAGAGCATTGTGCCAGGAGAGAAATATGGAGGACGTGAGGTGTGTTTACCATCAGCTTAAATTTAGATTTAAGCCTAGTACCCAGACCTTCAATATACTTTTATCGGGTTGGAAAACGACCGAAGAAGCCCGGAGTTTTTATGATGAGATGATCCAGCTGCGCTGTAGCCCAGATATTGTCACATATAATACCCTCCTCGATGCACTCTGTAAAGGCATGGAGATGCGGGGGGCTTTTAAAATTGTTGATGAAATGAGAGAGAATGAGTGTTATCCGGATGTGAAGACATACACAATATTAATTGGTGGGCTGGGGTTGATTGGCCAGCATGATAGAGCTTGTAAACTGCTTAAAGAGATGACAGAGTATGGCTGTTATCCTGATGCAGCAGCCTATAATGCAATTATAAAGAATTTCTGCATGTCACGAAAACTGTCTGAGGGATACAGGTTTCTGGATGAGATGGTGAAGAAAGGCATAGATCCTAATCCCAACACATACAATAATTTTTTTCGTTATTATTATAGGTCCAGTAATTGTGAAGAGGCATGGAATGTGCATGGGAGAATGATCAGGACTGGATGCCTTCCGCATACCCAAATATGCATGTTACTGATGAAGTTGTTTTGCCAGCGTGACCAACTGGAGCTAGCCCTTCAGTTATGGGACGATATGGTTCAAAAGGGCTATGGTTCTTATTCCCTGGTTTTAGATATATTGATGGATGCGCTCTGTGATAACGGCAAGTTAGATGAAGCAGAAAAGTGCTTCCTTGAGACAATAGAAAAAGGGCACAAGCCCAGTTTGTTCTCTTACAAGAGGCTCCGTGTTTTGCTAGAACTCGCAAAGAAGCATGATGTTATTCAGGCTCTTTCAGAAAAAATGAGGAGCATTGAGTATTTGTGATGAACTCAGAAGCAGCAATAAAATATTAATCTTCTTGGCACACTATGGATTTTACTTTTCGAGAATAGACATACCGTTCAGACGACTCAAGCTATAGCATGGCATTGAATATATCTTTTCTGAGACTCGGATATGATTTTGCAGTGTATTTATTGTTCACATCTGTAACCTGTGAAGACTCAATTGTTCAGGGAAAATACTTTTTGTCTAAACATCTTTATTTTGATTTTGAGCTGGCGAAGCTCAGGGCTCAAATGTCACTCCGTGATTGTCAGGCACCCACGCTGTCACTATGGCTTGGGAGATCTGCACCAATCACTTACTGATAAGGCAAGTTGTTGGTTGTATATTATTTCTTTGGTTCCTCTTTCTTCATTTCGGTTTTTGTGCCACTTTCTGAGAGGAAAGTGTTATCTATGTCTCTGCAGATGAATCTATTTTTTCATGAAAGACTTTTCATGCTTTGATGTATCTATTTGCAGGAAGGGTACTGTATAAATGGATATATTTGCAAAATCTCTCTTTTTTCCATGGACGGAGTCATGAGAAGGCAATGAATTTGTCAAGGTAAAAAGTACTTGTAATGAAGTGTTTTAATGACGGGCAGAAAGCTAGGCAATCTTAATCAGATTCAGAAACTGAGGAAAAGGTTTATTGATGAAAGCATTATTTTTCATGAACCAGGTGATTGAGAAAGCAGGTCCAATGTTCTTCACTTGATGATAACGTTTCTTTGCTTTGCAGGTGCTATGAGAGGCAAGCTTGCTTAAATTTTGTCTGTGATTTTCTCAAGCATTGTCCAATAAAATATCAATTTAAATCTTTTGATTTATAAATAAATTGTATGCCCTGTTGATATTATCCCAATATTTTATGTTGCTTGTTCTCATATAGGTGACATTTTGATGCCTTACTGCCCTTTACATTAGGACAATGGACCAGTTCTACGCTACATATGAACCTGCCACTGTTTCCTTTTATCATTCATATTAGAAAAATAATACAAATCTATTTGCGGATGGCTCATACTAACCTGAGTTCGATCACAAATCTCTATTATTTGAACCAGACAACATTATAAATGTACATGCTAGAAAGATCTGGCAAAAAAGAATCTTCAATTACACATTGTAAAAATATCCTCATAACAAGATTGTTCAAAACTAAAGTGGAAATCTATATATCTATGAAGTTCAATAGTAGAAGTCAGATATCTATCTGAGCCAGGATTGTTCTCTTTCAGCTCTGAGGCAGGTTAGCTTGAAGAGATCTAAGGAATAACCCAAGATTCAGTCGTGAGTCATGATAGTACCATTCCAGAATCCATCTGTGCATATCCCCATTACGTAATCTATCTGGTAACTTTTAAGGTCATTCACTTTCACCATTCAGTTAAAGGGCTTTAGTCTCATCAAAGATTGGAGCTATAGGATAGAAGTTGTGCCCAAGCTTACTTTTTCTTTTGGGCTAATTCAGGCCATGGGCTACCTGTTTTACCTCGTGTTTTTTTTCTGTACTTATCAATAATAAACAATTGCATGCTCTTTTTTTCTTTTGTTTCTCATATTTTATGGATAGATTGCTTTTGTTTGC
The DNA here is from genome assembly GCA_001517045.1 of Pseudotsuga menziesii. NCBI lineage: Eukaryota > Viridiplantae > Streptophyta > Pinopsida > Pinales > Pinaceae > Pseudotsuga > Pseudotsuga menziesii. Next base: position 5,647 of record LPNX010285805.1, on the reverse strand, counting down.
ATTCTTAGTTACTTCCATTGACAAAATTGTGTCGTCTCTCTTTGTCATTTGGTGAATGTAACGTATTTAGAGGGGGATGCTAGCATAAGTAATTAGACATTTAGACACCTAATTGAACACATGACCCTGGAAGAAGCATATAATACGGGAATGGTGAAGTTACACAAAAAGCCCAACTCAACATTGTGACAACCCTGTACATGTGTAACCTATGAACTCAGTAGGCATATGTAGCTAGCAGGTCTCTCACCATGTTGCTCAATGCTTTGTTTGTTGATCACTAATTGAAAAGGGAAAACAAATGGGAAAAAAGCTAAATGATACTTAACTAGGGTTGAATGGAGAGATTCTAATCCATGTTTTGTCCTACTTGTATTACGGAACAAGCAGACCACTGTTCTAAATATATGTGAGAACTTAGAAGGGTGTGTTATGGGGTACAGTACATGGGAAAGTTCCACTTTATACTAGTGCAGATTTAGAGGAAAGATTTATGAGTTTAGAACAACAATATTGGCTTGCGCATGGATCTTGATGGACTGTGTTTAGGACTTCAAAGATAACAAGGGATGGATACAAAATTACACACTAAATTTCTCTGTGGACAAGATGAAATAAACCTGAGCTAGACTAGGCTGGATATGTTCTTTTTGAATAACTTCGTGCACCATGACATTATCCCTACCCAGAAATAGATAACTTGCACTTAGAGTTGCCATGCATTGCTTTAGGAGATGGATCACATGATAGAATGAGGGTAAGTTCATTGCAAAATTAATATTTATATTACTTTTGAACCAACTATACAGTATTACCGGCTATAGACTTGGCTATAAAACATTTTACATGGAAACCGAAAGTAGTGGCAGAGCCTTAGCTATATCCTTCAAGTGCACACTAGCAAGCACTTGAACAAGCTTACATAAATACCAGCGTTAGCAGAACTAGACTGGTTTTGCCAAATCCAGTTGGTTTGATTGGTTTATAAGTCTAACCAATCCAAATCATGGCCTTGAACTGGAAATGGCTGGTTTTGTGCCTAAACTGGCTAGTTTCGTACAAAACTTCCCTTAAATGCCCTAATTGGCCGGTTTTGTATAGAACATGCTTGTTTTGTACAAGTCCATATGTTGTGCATGGGACGATGATTTTGAACATGAAAATTTAAAAAATAAATAAATCCAAATCATGGCCTTGAACTGGAAATGGCTGGTTTTGTGCCTAAACTGGCTAGTTTCGTACAAAACTTCCCTTAAATGCCCCAATTGGCTGGTTTTGTATAAAACATGCTTGTTTTGTACAAGTCCATATGTTGTGCATGGGACGATGATTTTGAACATGAAAATTTAAAAAATAAATAAAAAAGGCAAAACAAAACCCCTAAAATGAACTCTAGACCCTAGTAATCAATGGTAATATTAAATTCTTAAAGTAAAAGGATAGAAAATGAAAGATAAGGAGAATTAAATTCTTCTGAAAGTAACCCTAGACCCTTGCCATCAATGGTAAATATTAATTTCTCTTTATCTTTCATTTTCTATTCTTTTGCTTAAATGTTCAACATTACCATTAATTGTTTCAGGATGTGTTAGAGTGTTTCCAACCTCATTGGACTTCATATGCAAAAAGTAGAATTTTAGATCCCATTTAGAATTCAGACATAATAGGTTTCAGGATTTCAGTATTGCAACGTTTCTGGTGTCCACTGTAGAAATTTCTGCGTTTTACTGTTTTCTGGTTTATGTCAACATTTCGTGATTTTCACCTACAACCGGTTTTGCATTGGCTGTAGGTTACTTATGAAATTTTTCTGAGCAATTAAACACACAATAAAAATGCACTAACAGGCTGAAAAACACATTTAACAATCACACCATAAAATGATAGACTCAGAGATTTTTGGCCAAAACAAGCCCTGGAAAAACCCCCACGGGGAAAACCAGTTAGAGAGAGAGAGAGTTTTATTATCTTCAGCAAAATATCAGAACAGAAATACAGTGAAAATTTAACTTATCTCCACCCAAGATTTCATCTCAAAATCTTGAAAAACGTGCCCAGCAATTAATGCAGCCGTACACCCTCGATTTCTGTGCAGCTGTACCAGCAATAAATGCAGGCCGTACACCTCGATTTCTGTGCAGCCGTACCAGCAATAAATGCAGGCCGTACACCTCGATTTCTGTGCTGGAATAAATGCAGTACATACAGCAATAAATACCAGGCCGTACAGTCCGCACCCTCCGCGATTTCTGTACAGAAATTTAATGCAGTCTGTACAGCAATAAATACCAGGCCGTACAGTCCGTACCCTCCTCAATTTCTGTGCAGAAATTTAATGCAGTTCGTACAGCAATAAATACCAGGCCGTACAATCCTCGGGTTCTGTGCAAAACAATAAATGCAGTCTTGAAATTCGTGCCCACCAAAATCTCTTTAGCAGGGTGTCTCGAAATTCGTGCCCTTTCTCCTTCTTCAGCTCTCTCTTCTTCCTTCTCCTCTCAAAGATGAAAAGTAAAGTGATTTGCCTCCCTCAACCCTTTTTGTTTAAACCCTAAGTGGGAATCTAATCCAATGGTGGAGAAAGATCCAATCCAATGGCTAAGATTCAATGAGAGTAAAAATCACATTTATTTAAATCACTTAAATAAATTTATTCACCCACTTAAATTTATCAAAAAGTGACTTTAACTTCATAAATTTTCATTAAGTAGCTTTTAATGTGAGGGTCACCTTTTTCCATTTTCTAAGTGACTTAGGCAAAAAGTCACTTAGGGAACAAATTCCTAGGTACAAAAACTAACACTCCCTCTTACCGAGGAAGGTGTTCTGCACCACTCCCAACTTATCTCTGAAGAAGACAAACTTCCCCCTCCCCAAAGATTTCGTCAGAATGTCTGCTACTTGCTCATCAGTGGATATATACTGTAGCTCAACTGCCCCTCTCTGAACATAATCACGGATGAAATGGTACCTGATCTCAATGTGCTTCGACCTGTCATGAAACATTGGATTCTCAGAGAGCTGAATGCAACTCTGATTGTCACAATAAATCACCGTAGGCCTAAGCTGCTGATCAAATAAGTCTACCAATAACTTGCGAAGCCACAGTGCTTCACAAGTAGCTTGACTGGCTGCCATATACTCAGCCTCAGCAGAATTCAGTGCAACGGACTTCTGTTTCCGACTGAACCACGACACTGCTGCCAAGCCCAAACTGAAACAACAACCGGAAGTGCTCCTCCGATCCCTCACACAACCTGCCCAGTCTGAATCTGTGAACCCAACCAAGCTGACTCCACCCGAATCCCTGTAGTCCAGACCATAATCCACCGTACCTGCAAGATATCTCAGTATGTGCTTTGCGGCAGTCCAGTGCACACTCCTAGGCTCAACCATGAACTAACTAAGAGTGTTAACCGTAAAACACAAGTCTGGCCTGGTATTGACCAGATACATCAATGACCCGATGAGCTGACGATATAAAGTGGGATCCACCAACTTACCCTCGGAAGCATGAAGTTGCTTCGAGTTGGTGATCATAGGCGTGCACATTGGCCTGCAGTCCTCCATCCGAAATCTCTTCAGAATATCAACTGCATACTTCCCCTGTCCAAGGAAAATATGTCCAGGCTCCTGCCAAACCTCCATCCCCAGATAGTAATGCATTAGTCCAATGTCTGTCATCTCGTACTCCGATGCTAGATCTCTCTTGCAATGTGCAATGAGACGCTCATCACCTGTGATAAATAGATCATCAACATATAGCAGAAGAATGAGCGGATCTCCTCCAACCACAATGAAGTATAGGTTGGGATCAACCTCACTCTTCTGGAATCCCATCGATGTCAAGTAAGTATCAATCCTGGAGTACCAAGCTCTAGGAGCTTGCTTCAGTCCGTACAAGGCTTTCCTCAGCCTGCACACATGAGAATCTCTCCCATGGATCTCAAATCCCTGTGGCTGCTTTAAATATACCTCCTCCTGCAGAAGACCATTGAGAAATGCAGTCTTCACATCCATCTGGTGGATCTTCCAACCCATCTCTGCTGCTATAGATATAACTGCCCTGATAGAAGAATATCAAGCAACTGGAGCAAAAGTCTCATCATAGTCAACTCCCTCAACCTGTGAGAACCCCCGCGCCACAAACCGAGCCTTGTACTTCTCCACACTGCCATCCGTAGCATGCTTTATCTTGTAAAGCCACTTGGAAGTCACAATTGACTTCCCCTCAGGTCTCGGCACTATCTCCCAAGCATCATTCTTCATGATGGAATGGTACTCTTCCATCATGGCATCTCTCCATACCTGATGCTGGGAAGCCTCCTCAAATGTGGATGGCTCAGAGTCACGAAGACTCGCAACAAGGGCCATACCATCCCTGTCTGGCACCACACCATACCTGTCTGGCTCCACCACTGTCCTGATCTGCTCCTGGGGCCTACCAAATGTCTCAGCTTCCTTCAAGGTCTCCTGAAGCCCTTAGGCTTCCTCTTCCTTGAAGACTGCTCCTCCCAGACTGGTCTTGGGCTCTCCTCATCTGAGGAAGTCCCAGTACCTGAAGGTCCAACACCCCGAGGACCAGTACCTGATGAACCTGAGATCTGAGGACTCAACCCTGAACCTGTACCTGAAACTGTCCCTGAAGTGCTAGCCACCTGAATCACTGAACCTGTAGAAGCTGTGCCTGTACCCTGTGATCCAGTCACTCCAGAAACCTGTGGACCTGATAGCTGCATCGAAGAAGCCTGTACCAACTGAGGTGTGGGAGCTGGTGTCTCCCCCTGTTGTAACTCCCTAGACTTCTTGAAGGCTCTCTCCTCATCAAACTTCACTTCCCGTCGGACAACAACTCTCCTCGAGCTAGGTAAGTAAAGCCGATAGGCCTTCGAAGTCTCGTCATATCCCACAAATATGCCTCTCTCTGCGGTGGGATCAAACTTCGTCCTCTTCTCAGAAGGGACGTGAGAGTAAGTCAATGAGCCAAATATGCGAAAGTGGCCCACCTCAGGCTTCTTGCCTGAATACATCTCCTAAGGAGTCTTACTCCCCACTGCCCTGTGAGGACTCCTGTTCTGCAGATAAACTGCAGTGCTACATGCCTCTGCCCATAGAAAGAAAGGTAACCCCTGATCATGAAGCATCGCTCTGGCTGCCCCCACAATCGACCTGTTCTTTCTCTCTGCTACTCCATTCTGCTCAGGAGTGTAAGGAATTGTCAATTGTCTCTGAATGCCCTCCTGTCTGCAGAATGCATCGAACTCCTTGGAGGTATACTCACCCCCATTGTCCGATCTCAACATCTGAATCTTCCTCCCCGTCTGCTTCTCCACAAGGGCTTTGAACCCTGGGAAGACTCTCAACACAAGTGAGGACTTCTTGCTCCTCAAGAAGTAGATCCAGGTCTTCCTGGAGTAGTCATCAATGAAGCTAATGTAGTACTCAAAACCTGTCAAAGACAAAGATGACATAGGACCGCATATGTTAGAATGGATAAGATCTAGCACCCCTGCAGCTCTCGTGTCACTGCTCGGAAAAACAGTCTTGGTGTACTTTCCCAAAGCACACCCCCTGCACACATCACTCTGCTTAATGCTGAACTCCGGTAATCCTGTAACCATGCTCCTCAACAATCTGAGAGCTGGGT
>LPNX010285795.1:803-11037 GCA_001517045.1 Pseudotsuga menziesii | reverse complement strand
ATATTAAAAAGAGAATGGAATGCTGAAATATATATATATGTTTATATATTTTAAAAGGAGAATAAAATGCTGGTAAAAATATATATGTTTATATATTTTAAAAGAAAAAAAAAATGGAATGCTGATCACATGTCGACTGGCTACTCACTCTGATGAGCTCTAGTGCCGTGTTTATTTGTTCCCCAAATGTGGCGAGGATCCCATACTACCTTAGTATTTAAAGTGTAGAAAATGGAGATGATCTGGTCTAAGTTGTGAGTGTTTGCTGGGTGGGAATGTCTGCCCTTTCAACTGGTTGGCCTGCATGTAAGGCGCTTATGTGTTATGAAATACCTCTACAAGAGAAAGAGAGACTGTGTAAATAATTTGCAGCTTGGGTACTGCAGAATTGTAAACCTTTGACAGATCAAAGAAATAAAGAAAATAGCAAAAATTGGTGGATGTAGCCTCGTGGACAAGGTGAACCACGTGTTCAAGATAGTTGTCTCTTTCATGTTATTTGTTATGCTGGTTTATTTCCTTGTTTGCATGATGGTTATGAATGCAGTATAAATGTTTTTATTTGGTGAAGGGACTACTAAATTTTTTATTTTGCAGACTTCTTGAATGCTTTATAGCTTGAAGGTATCACGACTACATTACATATGGTATCAGAGAAAGAGTTGAAACTCTCGGGCCTATTGGGCTCAAAATGCTCCAGCATGTTTTGTTTTAACTAACGATGGAGTTTTTATCTGTGAAACAAAAAACCCACAATTTCTCACTGTTCGTCCCATCCAGGTTAAGTTGTACCCAACACACATGTTTATCGACCTTGTAGTTGTGCAGGAGAAGGAGGAATCTGTGTGGATTCTTGTGAAGAAAGTCAATTTGGAGATTCTTTCCCAAAAATTCCAGGAGAGGCAGCCCAAGGGGTGGCGCGGTTTCTTCATCTAAGAGAACAAGAGGGAATTTTGCCGCTGTGAGTTGTCCTGCACTTCATTATTTCCCTTATTACTGTGAATAAAAATGGTGAAACCCAATTGGTAGGCTCTTAAAAACGCCCTTTGTGTGTTTGTCTGATTAATTCCCGGGCCATAGAAGTAAAAATAATGGATTTGATTTTTACGTGTATTTGGTTGTCATTGCAGTAAGTCCCAACCGGCGCTGGGTAGAGGGATGATTGTGTTTTTGAATATGTATTTTAGGAAGAGGGGTGTGTATTGTAAAGTTATATTCTGACATTTTTCGATTGCTCCATTCCCTTGATATTTTGATTTGAGATCAACCTAGCTTGTTATTAGTATAGATGTGTTACCATCTTGGATAATTATGATTTCTGGACGTGTTGAGAAAACTCAGAAAGTGTGATGAATTGCAATATAAATTTTATGTACCTATTGCTTTTAATTTTGAGGAGATCTAAGAGGAGTGATGACTAAAGGTGGCAAGTAAGGCTTCTTTGAATTAAGAAATAATAAGTTAGATCCAACATATATCCTAAAATTAGGTATCACGTGAGTCTTGAAGATTGGATGCCACATATAACCACAAGTTAGACATAGAGGTACTATTTTCTTCCATATGGAAAGATATTATTACAACAGTGGAGTAAAATCATTGGCATAATGCAACCATTTCTAAACTCATATGTTTCACATTTATATGAAAAATGTTTGCAGATAAATTATCTCTATAGATGTGGAGAATTGTAAGTTGTGAACTGCTAGGATCTTCGAGATTTTATTAAAATAAATTAGCCCTTAGAATTTGTAAATACTAAATACTTTATGGACCGTGAAGATATTGAGATGCGATCATTCGATAGAATGCTTATCAATTCTCGTCATGCATCCTATCAAGGATTTCAAAGAAGATGGAATTGCTTTATGTCTCGGGAAATGAGGATTTGGTCTATCTGTTAAAAAAAAGATCGCATACAGTTCACGCCTAATCCATTGTGTGCTTTTTCAGGTCTTTGATCCCTTCCTTCGTATGGTTCTGGTGAGGTTAGGGGTTTTCATGAAGAATGACACCTTATAAAAATATTGCAGAAATATAGGCGGTCTTTTGCCATCCTTAGAGGTTACGCTTCCCTTCTTTTTACACTCTGTGGGTGTCTTTTGATGGTTATCGCTGAATTTATTGAAATTAGTCTATTATTGTCTATACAAGATTAGCAGTGTGTGTGGTATTCTTGCTTACATGTGCTGCTGCCCTTCACAAATATGCATACATGACTGCTATGTAGTCATGAAATGACAGTATTCTAGCTCTTATATTTTCTCTTTTGTTACTCCTTTCGCTCCATTAGACATTATTTGTTTAACTGCCAAGGGTAGGGTTCTGTTAGTTACCCCATGTATGTAGTGCAACACGATAATGGAATTCCTTCAAATTAGTCTGTGATTGAAATCCCATGCTGTCGCATGACGGTAATGATCCTATTGTGTGATTGCAATGCAAATCGATTGATTACTTTTGGACATTCCTAGAAGGAAATATAAGTTTTTCCATGAAATTTAAGTGAATTATAGCATGTAAGTAATGAAGAGTATGCTATTGTTTTAATCCATCTATTGTGAGATCCGATCTGAATACAAATATCAACCAACCCCTACATTTCTTGGCGGTATAATGTAGTTATGATATGAATATGGATGGTGAACATCACCATCATTTTGCTGAAAACAATATTCTGGTATTTGCTTTGTCTTCAATGGTTTGTTTTATTGCTGGTATGGAACACTTCTAGATCTAAAAATGATAGGATTCTGAATGCTTTCATTTTTAATTGTTTTTATAGATCAATAGAGATGTGAAAAAACCTAGCTACCGCATTACAGCATGTTGTATGCATCGTTGTACTCACAGTTTTATTTATAGATGCCCCTCTGAATCAATAAACGTTGATTGCATGACTCAGTTCTTATTTTCATTTTCTGTATGTCATTAGCTGCATCAGATGTGAAATCGGATAAACCTCTAACTTGTGGTTTATAGAGGGGAATCTACTAAATGCAAAGGGCATGACTTCTACTTAAATCTTAACTGTTTGGATAAGAATTTATTTGTTTGCATAGGAAGATGATATAGCCTTAAAACACATATTCTATTGTATGCATGGGTAGAGGTCCAGTGATTGATTTGGGTATTTTTAGGATTGCGATTAATGGTCAATCCTAGTATGTGCTAAATATGTTCACTAAAGTTAACAGATAGGAATATGGAAACTCTCTTTGAAATTAAATGAGATGATGAAGGTTGTATAACATTATATGCTAACTTGCAGGATGTGCCCGAAGCACTATCAATCAGAATTGACTAATAGAAAAATGATTAGTATCGTAGATGATGAGGTTAAGTATGGTTGTTATTTTCACTTAAAATAATTGACGAATCTCAAGTTTTAAAAGCCAAGGACTAACTGTGGATGATGTCCACATACTAACCTTGCAGGCTTCACCGATATTATGACAATTGCTACGATCGACATGCATTATGGTATATAAATATGCCTATGTATGTAAGTTGTGCTCAAAAAGAGTAAGGATTAAGTTTTTGTATGGTTTACAAGGTTACATGATTCATGAATGAATGCAAACTAGGAAACTATGATAGTTGTTTAAATTGATCCCTTCGATTGGGATTTTTCGACCTTATTATGACGAGGCTAATTGCAGGCAATTTACTTTGTTTAGAATTGCTAACAAATTTTGGAGGATTGTCTTATGGCATTGACAAGATCTTTAAAAGTTCAGATGTGGTATATATAAAATTGCAACAGTGAGTGAATTTTTCTGTTGTAAATTGAAGTTGATAAGTGGTTGCATTGTCAAAATCTTCAGGTTTTATGTGTTTTCTTGCAAATGGTGTTGGCATACGAAATTGAAAGGATTTTGTGGCTTCTTATAAATTCCTACTTGTCAATTCTGGTGAATGAAAAATGAAGTAAGGCATGACTTGTGCAAAAATTTTAATGTTCTTTGACTTAATAAGATGATAAAATAACACCCATAGAGTGGTTGCAGGCATGGGGATTTATGGCCATGAAAAAGGCTAAATCTCTAGGACTATGATGAGTTAAATCTCATGTGTATAAAGTTATCACCAGAAGAGGGAGTGGTGATGGAGGTAGTGGTTAAAATCTACCTTGTTTTCCCCCGGGCCAACGAGGGACCATTATGCATTCTGGGGATGCCTAGATGTAAGACATGTGGTTAAGACTCGTTCCGCACACATTAGAGGACTGTCACATGAGTTGGGGGACTCTGTGAAGAGAATAACCTCTAGGCGCTGTGGAGGTGTGTGAGAACGGAGTGCCTCAGCATGGTGAAGCACCCTGAAGAGCACAAAAGGAGATACGCCTAAGAGGGGTACAGGGTATCTTCCTTGTGTTGGGTGGCTTGAATTGGCACTTGGTGTGCTGGGATGAAGGACCATCCAGAGAAAAGAATAATGACAAAGCACCCTTAATAGCACAGAGGAGATACACAAAGGGTTGGTATCGTCCTTGTGTTGGGTGGCTTGAATGGGTACTTGGAGTACCGTTGGCACTTGATGTGCTGGGATGGAGGACATCCAAAGAAAGGAACAATGCGGAAAAAGGTATGTGCATTGCAGGTAAACTTGTACCGATGAGGTAAAATGTTGTTCAGTTGACAGATAGAACTAACGGGTATATATTGGAGCCATTGTGGATTATAAAAATTGTATAATGGATGTCTAGCATTGACATTATTGATATAATGGGATTTCAATGCTTGTAGTCATGTTTTTATTGATGTATCAATTGCATTATGGAAAATAATTGGGTAATATGGCACCAATGAACACTAGAAAATTGCAGATTGCAAAAGAGTCTATGGCTGATATTTAAATTGTATTGTTATTTTGTATCTGATATGCTGCAGAAAAAATTGGGCTAGACCCAAATTGTTGTAGGAAAACTACAGATTTATGAACATTAGCGACTCGAGAAGATACGAAAAGATCGAAAGGGATCATGATGAAGGACGAGGATAAGAAAGCTACAGAATGGAAGCATGAAAGTGCTTAAACATAAGAACACCGAGGAAGGTGTTATTTTAAGGGGGAGAGGATGTAACAACCCTCTCAAGAGAACCCTAGATAATTGTAAATTCAAGTGCTATTGTAATTGTCTCCGGGTGAGGATCTCAAGGCCAAGGCCCCTCTGGAAACAAAGCTTGCAAGCTATATAAGTAAAGCTTAGGGAGCCTAAAGGCAATAAGAACAAATAATTAAAGAATCCATAAGAGAGATAGCGGCACTAGCATATCTCACATATAGATTAATATATGAATCTAGAGAAAGAGGGACTTAGGTTTGACATACCTAAGTAAATACAGAAATTATAACTTTTTCCTTTAACGACTGAGGTGACATCCTAAGAGGAAAAGAAGTCGTGAAAAGGGGAAATTCCTTGTTGGAAAGGAAGTGGTACATTAAACTACATGGCTATCCATCTGACGAAGGTAACGATAGATTTCAGTCTTAAAAGACAGTGATTGAGAAACAAACCCTTAGATATACTAAGTAATTAAATAAATTTAATGGATTTAGAGTCCTTTGGCAAAAGGGAATGATTAATCAATGATTAAAAAAAATTCATCATGAGAAAAGAGAAATGATGGATTAATAATCTATCATAGAATGATAGACTAGATCCTTAAGAAAGACAAGGGTTATTTTACTTGAGAATCTGATTGACGAATTCATTTCCTTTTTGGACATTAATCCTTTCTTAAAAGGACATGTATAATTATCATAAAGACTGAGTAAGGGATTAATTCCTTCATAAGATGCTCACACGTACATCAATTAAAGGAATTCTGTCATACCTTAATGGAAATACTCGTTGGGAAGGTCGCATGCCTTGAATTTAATTTCCTTACGGCAAATTTTTAGGGAAGACCACCTCAACACTAATTGTGACAGAATTACTGTCCTAAAAATTGGCAATTATTCCAGCAACAAGAAGTTTTTCCCGTACCTTAATTATCTTGCAGACAGTCGGAATGAGCACACCCCTCAGCTCTTGGGTAGGTAAGAGGAAGAGGAGTAATTAATAACCTAACGGTCACACACGAAGGGAGGAGAATCACTGCCATAAACATGTGTTCTCTGTGCTTTTAAAAGAAAGGAGGAATCGCTCCCAAAGGGGGTCGCGGTGCTGAAGACGTCCATTGATGTGGAGTAGGGTTAGCATTATATCTCATGGCCGCTGTAACCTGCTACAGCATGGGAATTTGTGATAAGAGGTATACGCTGTCCATAGAGCTTTTATTACATAGCATTTAGGATTTTACAATTTTCTTTATATTTTTGCTGAAGGTTTTTCATATTCCGGGAATCCTTTATAATTGCTGAAGGATTTAGGTAAAATGCCGCCCCATCACCCCCATTCAGTTATATGGTTAAAGAATTATTTTTTTGGTTGGGCGTGACTAGTAGAAAACCTGCGTGCTCTTCTCGTTCTGGCCTCAATTAACTGTTGAAGGATACCAAACTCGCGTGAGAAACCCGAAATGGTACTTGCTTCTAATCGATGTCCCAAGCCTGTTTTGTGTTGGGTATTTATACCTCTGGGTGGACCCTAAGATTTCTTATTAGATCTGAACTTACCTGGATTCTGATGGAGATTATAACACATCTAGTATAATGAATAAATCTATTTATGTGCCATATGAGAGAAAACTGTTTTAACATTTCCAGCATAAAACATTTACCTATAATTCAATAGGCATTCACCTTTTTTTTCACTGAAAACGTATTGGAATGCTGGAAATTATATATATATGTTTATATATTTTAAAAAGAGAATGGAATGCTGAAATATATAAACAGAGATAAGACCATCAGCAAATTCTAAGATGGTAAGCCGTAAAAGGAAAATGGAATGCTGGTAATTATATATATATGTTTATATATATTAAAAAGAGAATGGAATGATGAAATATATAAACAGGGATAAGACCATCAGCAAATGCTAAGATGGTAAGCCGTAAAAGGAAAATGGAATGCTGGTAATTATATATATATGTTTATATATATTAAAAAGAGAATGGAATGCTGAAATATAAAAACAGAGATAAGACCATCAGCAAATGCTAAGATGGTAAGCCGTAAAAGGAAAATGGAATGCTGGTAATTATATATATATATATATATGTTTATATATATTAAAAAGAGAATGGAATGCTGAAATATATATATATATGTTTATATATTTTAAAAGGAGAATAAAATGCTGGTAAAAATATATATGTTTATATATTTTAAAAGGAAAACGAAATGCTGGTAAATATATATTGTTTATATATTTTAAAAGAAAAAAAATGGAATGTTGATCACATGTGGGCTGGCTGCTCACTCTAATGAGCTCTAGTGCCATGTTTATTTGTTCCCCAAATGTGGCGAGGATCCCATACTACCTTAGTATTTAAAGTGTATAAAATGGATATTCTCTGGTCTAAGTTGTGAGTGTTTGCCGAGTGGGAATGTCCGCCCTTTCAACTGGTAGGCCTGGATGTAAGGCACTTATGTGTTATGAAATACCTCTACAAGAGAAAGAGATACTGTGTAAATAATTTGCATCTTGGGTACTGCAGAATTGTAAACCTTTGACAGATCAAAGAAATAAAGAAACTAGAAAAAATTGGTGGATGTAGCCTCGTTGACAAGGTGAACCACGTGAAGATGGTTGTCTCTTTCGTGTTACTTGTTGTGCTGGTTTATTTCCTTGTTTACATGATGGTTATGAATTCAGTATAAATGTTTTTATTTGGTGAAGGGACTACTACAATGTTTATTTTGCAGACTTATTGAATGCTTTATAGCTTGAAGGTATTAGGGGTACATTACAAAGGACGTTGAGCCTCCGGTAGTATTTAAGCCCTTCAAAGTCCTCCATGAACGAATTTGAGTTACTTGTATGTATGGATCCTTCAAATCCCTTCATGAACGAATTTGACTCAAAGGCATGTATGGCTATGGGTTTTCTTTACTTCTCTGAATATTTTAACAATGATGCCATGGCTATGTAGAAGGATCTACGTAATGATTCAATCCATTCAAAGACATCCTCAAATGAATGTGTTTTCCACCTATGTATGGCTTAGGGTTTTTTTTATGTGGGATATTTTCCTTTTATTTCTTGTTCGTTATGTCTTGATGCAAACTGACATTGGAAAGAAGATATATTATATGAATCGATCCCTTTAAAACCCCCTCATACAATTATTCGATATGAATGAAATCGATCCCTTTGAAATCCTTTCCTTGAAACATTAGAAACATTCCTTTCTGTAAATTCATTAAGCATTATTAATCCATCACTCTTTATCTCAAGTCTAATCCATAGCTTTCAAGGAAGAGCTTGATGGATAAAGGAAAACAAGTCTCCGAAAGGATTTAATCCATTAAAGAAACTGCACCAATGAATTAGAGTTACATTTCTGTAAGGCTCCTTCAAAGCCACTTATGAATGGATTTGAGTTACATACATGTATGGCTATGGTTTCTATTTACTTATCTTTGAATATTTTAACCATGATTCCATGGATATGGATAATACTCTATGTGATGATTCAAGTTATTTAAAGATGCCTTCAAATGAATCTGTGCTTTGCTTTTTTTTTTCTAGTCTATTATTTTTTTATGCAAATAGGGATTGGAAGGAAGATATCTCATATTTATCAATCCCTGTAAAATGATTGTATCCATGTACTTATGTAAAAAAAAAATCATACTTCAAGCAAAAGTCACAGATACATTAAGTAGAACTGAAAGGCTTCCTTATTAGCTTTATTTCTGTAAAAATAAATATAAGTCTTGATACCAATAGTAAACCTATGTTAGAAATAAATTTAAATTAAAATATACAAATATTACGTAGATGGATTCCAAGCAAAATCATCATATATATCTAGGTAAACCAAACACATTCTTAATGAGCCAAAGGCTTCTATACATACTTTAAGTCTGTTTAAAAATTAATCAACATACATTTTACCAATCCATGTTTAGGTGTTCCATACCCATAAATAGAAATATCTAGGATAAATATTTAATTAAAACATAACCATGATATGAAGATGCAATTGAAGAACCATCCAATTAAAGATATATGGAAACAAATTAGAGTAAAAACCAAATCAAGAAACATTTAAGAACCAACTATCCAGCAAAATGATTCACATCCAAATATTTATAACAACCAATTAAAAATTCTACGATGGTATTGTACCAATTGTTAAGTTTATTATATTTTTCAAACATGAAAATTACAATTTTCCAAATGTGAATAAGGGTTGAAGTGAATTAAATTGCCCTTTGTACATGCCTTTTAACTCTTGCATGAGAAAAAAACATAAAAACATGGAAAAGGCCTATTGTGCCTTGGTATTTTCTATAAGTTTTTGATACCATAGATACAATACCATTGTTATGTCAAGTAACTTTCTTTATCTATCCATGGGTAATGAGTTCTCTTCCATTTTTCAATTTTATGATTTCTATTGTTTTTTTCTAGTTTTTTTCATTTTTCTTTTTTCTTTTCTCTAATACATAGAAATGTGTTGCTATCAATATCAATGGGTAAAAACAAATGTCAAATAACATAACCATTGTGGAAATTCATGGTAATATTTATTTTCTTGCATGTCACCATTGGAAAATTTAATAGCTACATTAGATTTTGTGCACATCACCATTGTAGAAATTAATGGTAATGTTTACTTTTGTGATTCTTGCCATTAATGATACTGTGACGACTATCCCTCAAGTATTGCAACAATTTTAATTGTTTTAATATAAATGGTGATGATCCTTTATCACACATTAACATCACCACATATAAAACAATAATTATGGTCATTAACGTCTCATCACTATGAGTTACTCTTATTCATGGGAAATAATGATGGGAATGAATCATCCCCATATATACGTTAATGGTGATGGTCATTAATTTCCCATCATCACAATTTACTAATGTTCATAGGAAATGATGACGCTCATTTACCATCCCCATATATGTATCAAGAGCAAGGGCCATTAAAGGTTTGTCACTAAAAAGTCACTATCGTTCATAGAAAATGATGAAAATAATTGATCATCATCATATGTGTTTCAATTGTTAGGGTCTCTAAGGACACGTCACTAATATTGATAGGGAATGGTCACAAACCAAAACTAATAATGGTTAGTGGTCATGGACCCACATTGCCTCTGT
>LPNX010285779.1:69637-86231 GCA_001517045.1 Pseudotsuga menziesii | reverse complement strand
ATTAATTAATGGACACAACCAGCTACGGTCGCGGCAACTAAATCGAATGGGGCATGATTTCCTAAGGATAAGGGGGGGGGGTGAAATATTTAACCTATGAGCCAATGGGGAAAAGCCAAATGTCTATGAGAAAACCCATCAAACTGTCAACTGCCTTTCTTGTCTTTTTTTTTTTCCAATCATTTATTTCTGCCAAAATGTGGTGAAGTTAGTTATTGCATGGAATGGGAAGAGTATGGACAAAAATTCGAATTGGACAGAGACCCATTTTTGTATGTATACATATATGTATGTAGACATATATGTATACATACATATATGTATACATACATATATATATATATATACATACATATATATATACATGTATACATATATATACATGTATGTATGTATACATATATGTATGTATACATATATGTCTATATATATATATATATATATATATATATATATATGTATACATACACATATGTATATATATATACATGTATGTATGTATATGTATGTATGTATACATATATGTATGTAGACATATATGTATACATACATATATATATATACATACATACATATATATATATATATATATATATACATGTATACATATATATATATATACATGTATACATATATATACATGTATGTATGTATACATATATGTATGTATACATATATATGTATACATACATATATGTATATATATACATATATGTATGTATACATATATATGTATACATACATATATGTATATATATACATATATGTATGTATACATATATATGTATACATACATATATGTATATATATACATATATGTATGTATACATATATATGTATACATACATATATGTATATATATACATATATGTATGTATATATATACATATATGTATGTATACATACATATATATATATATATATACATATATGTATATATATACATATATGTATGTATACATGTATGTATACATATGTATGTATATACATATATGTATGTATACATACATGTATACATACATATATGTATATATATACATATATGTATGTATATATATACATATATGTATGTATACATATATATATAGACATATATGTATACATATATGTATACATACATGTATGTATACATATATAGACATATATGTATACATATATGTATATATATATATACATATATGTATACATACATATATGTATATACATACATATGTATACATACATATATGTATATATATATACATGTATGTATATATACATGTATGTATGTATATATATATACATGTATGTATATATACATGTATGTATATATACATGTATGTATGTATACATATATGTCTATATACATGTGTATATATACATACATGTATACATACATACATGTATGTATATATACATGTATGTATGTATACACATGTATGTAGACATATATGTATACACATGTATGTAGACATATATGTATACATACATACATGTATATATACATACATGTATATATATACATATATATGTATATATATACATATATATGTATATATACATACATGTATACATACATACATGTATATACACATACATGTATGTATATACATACATACATGTATGTATATATATACATACATGTATGTATATAGATACATGTATGTATACATATACATACATGTATGTATATACATACATGTATGTATACATACATGTATGTGTATATACATGTATGTGTATATATATATGTATGTATATGTATATATACATGTATGTATATATACATATATTAAGGTCACCGCTAGGCGAGACACCAATTTGGTGTATGAGACATGTAGTAGGGCTTTCACCCTTGCTACAGGCAGGAACGGCTCCCTTCAGTCTATAGGACGGAAGGGTAGGGTTCCTGTGATAATGGAAATAAAAATAGACAGAAAACAAAATAAAACAGAACCCCTGCAAACAAGGTTAGGGCTAAGCTTCACAACCCTGCATCAAACTGTTAGAGAACAAAAGGACCTGCAAGAAATCAATGGAAACCTGCAATAAAATGTTAAACAACAAGCCTGCAAACAAATAATGTCAAAAAACTACAATATAACAAAACAAAAACAGAAAGAGACAAGTATACCTTGTCTGGTTGGAATGGGCCACCATGCCCTAGCTTGGGAGAGCACCTCTCAATGGATGGGGAGCTATGGCTCAATGGAGGAATGAAGGAGAAGGAGGGTGAATGACTTGAGAGGCAAAGGGTCTCAAGGCACTCACACGGGAAGCGTAATGATAGAGAGATCAGAATTCATTTAAGAGTGACCCCCACCCCTCTATTTATACTTTTTCTTGGGATTTTTAGGGTTTTAAGCCCCTCGTTGGGGCTTTAGCCCCTTTTTTGGATTTTAGCCCCTTTCACCCAATCCTTAGCTCCTTTGGGGGTTTTAAGCTCCTTTGAGGGGTTTTAGCCCCTTTTTGGAGGTTTAGCCCCTACAAGAGCTAGTTTGGCTCTTTTTTGGGGTTTTTAAGCCCTTTTTCATCTTTTTAAGCCTTTTTTAGGGTGTGGGGGTCAAATGAGGGTCATGCATGGATGTCCTTGGGTGGTGTAGGTCATGTAGAGCTTAGTGAGGGATTTTTTGGGTTAACAGATTGCCCCCTGATGTGTGAGGGTAGGAGCTCATCGTATGGTCGACATACATCATAGGATTTTCTTGCGGGGAAGTGGTGCTTCCTGGGCTAGGGCATGGTGGATTTTGGTTTTTGTATTAATATGGTTCCCATCAATGGGTGAGATACAAATAATGTGTGACGTGTATATGGACTAGGCAGGCATCCCCATGCTCGTAACTATGTCAAAAGAATAATGTGATCTAACCTCTATAATACAAGAGTCGATCATGTACAATTGTTGTTACAATAGTGGTTGCCTCAATGAGAGGCTGAATACAATACTGATCTGAATAACTGCTACATTGGACCCATGGAATTCTCATGGAATGCTATATCTTTATGACTGATGGTCTGCTGGATCTGGAACGGTACATAGTTTACTGACGGAGAGTCAGAGCCTCTGTGGTAAAAGTATGCTGCATCAATCATAAATCTATATTGAAGCACTGCTGGGGCTTCTGAACACTATCTCCAACGCAACCTGGAAATCACAAGGGACATGAACCTGTTGGGGTCCCTAAAATAGACTCATAAATGTGCTAGAGTCAGGTGACATCTGGGGTTTTTGACCAAATACTGCATGGACCAATACCCTGTATGAATCTCAACGGTGCCATGATGTAGCTGGAGTCGAGCACGTGAGAAACAACCATCCTGAGAGGCACTAAGGACTCCTCTCAAGTGGCCCAAGGAACTCATCAATGACGTTAATGAAACCAAGATACAAGGACCTCTGGATCTATCCTCTGGAATACATGTATTGTCATCGACAAAGGGAGACCTGCAATTGGTCAAGGCAATGGTGTTTCCTTGACCATAAGCACGAGGGAGATAACTGAAAGATGTGAGACAATCTGAGGACTGGCCCACTGAATGGGGGGGGAGGGAAGGAGTTGAACAGGTGCAGAGGGAGTGTAGTGGACTCAAACTTCCTTTGTTCAGAGTATGACGGCAGGGTGGACTAGGAAGCAAATGAAACTGACTCATGGGAAAGAAATCATAGTTGTAATACTGGGGATGTAACTGCAGATGGGAAATACTTGGAGGAGGTAGAATTTTGGTATTGATGGGATCCAAGGAAGACACCATACAGACTATTCTGAACAAAGGCAACCCAAAGTGGGAATGTTGCCAAACTGTTATCTATGGGGTGGTGTCTAGAGACACCGTTGTGGTACGATCTCGTGGATTTTTGGCAAGCTCGAGAAAGTAAATGCTCGATGGTGCTTTCAATTTTAGAGAGTCTGAAAGCATGAAGAAGACTCCAGTGGGGGATCTTTTTCATTGGTAGTCTCCTGTGCCCGAAAAAGGTTAAAAGTATACACATGAGAGCTCACCCATACTTTAGGGGATGGGAGACTTCTTTACCGTTGGTAGTCCAGTCAAGCCGAAAAAGGTTAAACCTATACTGACTAGACTGTCATTCAGATACTTTTACGAGCATGAACGAAACCAAGTTTGCTCGATAGTCTTTTCTTGATGAGAAGGCTGGAAAAGAGCTTAACGACAACCCATGGTGAAATTTTTCATAAAGTTCGGCCCCTCTACTCGAGAAAGCATAAAAGGATGTAGAGGCGAACGGTCTTGGCTTGAATGTGCCAAGGTGGTCCTTTTCATTTGATGGTCTACATGGTCCACAAAAGGAGATAAACGAGACGATGTAGACGCCCTTTCCTATACTTTAATGAGTGGGAAAGTAAGTAGCTGTGCTCAGAAATCTTTTCATTCTTTTAGGAGTCAGAAAAGAACTTAAAAAAAACTCTAGTATGGTCAACCGATCGAGAAGGAACTGGTGGTGCCCCTATGTCAGGATAGTGGACAGTGGTCCACATGTCATCCGTGTAGTATGGATGGAGTAGGTGGATCTTAAACATACCAATACATGCATGGGATAGATTGTGGCAAAGGCACGCAAACCGAGGTGGCTCTCGGACAGAGGTCAGGAGAGTTGTGTGTGAGTTGTGGTGAACGAACTAGACTACATGTGATGTAAGTGGAAGTCCAGAGGCAGTTATATGCCAAATGCATGTAAAGGAAATGATCTAACCTCTAGATGATGGTCCAAAAACCCGCATAAGGTGTGGTCGGTGGATTAGACATCTATATGCTGAAATAAAATGACGCGTCTTCCAGGCGGTGACCCGGGAACCCGTATGATTGGCGGTAGGCAAGTGTAATGTAAGTACAGGTCCGGAGACACTTACATCACAATTATGTGGCTCGTAAATGGAGGTAACTTCTAGGAAGTGGTCCCGAAAATTATTTATCAAACATGAGATGGTGGTCTCACTAGAAGATAGAAATTGGAGTCCGGAGGTGTGAGAAGTGTCTCTAATAGGTGCCAGGTGACTTAGGATTAGCAACTAATGGTACTACCCCTGACTTGTGGTAAAAACATTGAAAAACAAGAAAGGAAAACCAAGTGACTCATTGGTGATGTTAAGTATAAAATATCTTGAGGTAGAGCCCATTACAGGGGTTCCCCAAGAGTTGTCCATCGGAATCAATAAGGGTGGATGCCCCTTTTCCGAGGTAACAGTGGACGACGTATGGGCTATACCACACTAACTAGAACTTGCCTTTTCCCAACTTGTCATTGGGTTGGTTGTAGACTAGAACCATATCGCCTTCGTTGAAGGTCAGAGGGTGGACATGGGAGTCATAGTGGGCCTTTGACCGTGTTTTCGCTGCCTCAATGACTTGGAGGGCAGCTCGATGGTCTTCTATGGTCTTCTCAAGTTGGAGGAGTCGTACTTCCAAAGGTGAAGTATCGGGGAGGAGTTCTATCGGGAGGAGGAGGGATGGGATCTGGCACTCTATAGGGAGTACTAATTCAATGCCATGTACTACGCAGAAAGGGGTGAAACCGGTTGCGGTTTTTATGGAGGTGCGATAAGCCCATAGGGCAGAGAACAACATGTGATGCCGGTTGGTTTTATGGTTTCCTACCATCCTTTGGAGCATTGTTTTGATGATTTTGTTAACTGCTTCAGCTTGGCCGTTGCCCTGGGGGTAGTAGGAAGATGAGTACCGGTGTTCGAATTTCACTATGGTTGAAAGCTCAGTCCAAACAACTTCTTCAAAGTGTTTACCATGGTCTGAGACCAACTATTTAGGAACACCAAATCGTGAAATAACATGGTTGAAGAAGAAGCGTGCCGCTGTTTCAATTTTTCAATCAAATGTGGGCATGGCCTCGGCCCACTTAGTGAAGTAATCAACTGCCCTAATGATGTATTTATGACCGTCGATCGAGGCAGGGTTGATTGTCATGAAGTCGATTGCCTATTTGTAGAAGGGATCGACTGTGACTACGGGGTGTAACGGTGCAGGGAGGGTTCTTGCCTTTGGGGCAAAGAGCTGATAGCTACGACAATGCTTGACTGCCTCTATACAATCAACAAAGATGGAAGGCCAGAAGTAGCTGGCACGTAGAATATTCTGGGCGGTCTCCAGACCTGAAACGTGGCCACCACATGCTCCACTATGATAGTCATTGAGGATGGTCTCGGCCTCGTCCCGGGTGAGGCAATGATGTAGGATGGTATCAATGCCTCGACGATACATAACATCTCCAATCAACAGGTGGCGAATGGCTTGATGTCGGATTTGTCTCCTCTCCTCACGGTTTAAGTCTGCTGTGAACTTCTGTGTTTGTAAATATAGAAGGATGTCCCCATACCATGGGTCCTCCGTGGATATGACGAATAGGAAATCATCAAGGAGGTCATCCTTGGGTGGTGGTGAATTGGTTAATGGGGGCAGATCTATCATGAGCGCGGCCAACTAGAGTGCCTTTGTGCTTTTTGGGGAAACGAACTCTAAGTCGAATTCTTGGAGGATGACTACCCACTTAGTCGCACGACCTTGTAGAAGGCGACGACTTAAGAGGTACCGCATTGGGTTTGAATCAACAACTACATGAGTATGGTTTGTAATGATGTAGTGGTGCAACTTCTGAGCCAAGAAGACGACGACGAGGGCCAATTTCTCCTATGGTGAATATCGTAGTGGGGGACCTGCCAGCCTCTGACTGACATAATAAATCACGTGCTCATGGCGACCATTGTCTTCCTAGACCAAGACTCCAGAAATGGCATTTTCTGAGGCCGACACATAGAGAATGAAGTCTCAGTTGAAGTGTGGTGCTGCGAGTAATGATGTAGAGGCTAGGGCTTGCTTGAGTGCATCAAACGATTCCTGTGCTTACTGATCCCAAACAAAGGGGAGTTTTGTGCAGAGTAGGCGAATGAATCCGTGGGATTTTGTTGCATATTTTGGCACAAAGCGGCAAAGGAAGTTGGCCTTTCCTTGGAGGCTATGTAGTTGGTGCTGATTTTTTGGTAAAGGGAGATCAAGGATAGCCTCAACTTTGAGGGGGTCTATCATTATCCCTTTGTGAGATACGATGAACCCAAGTAGATGAACTGCTGGGACACAAAAAATGCACTTTAGGGGATTCGGGTGAATTTTGTACTTGTGGCATCGTAAAAAGACTTGACTCAATTCGTCTATATGTTGTGCTCATTTTGGTGATCGAGCAGTAAGGT
The DNA here is from genome assembly GCA_001517045.1 of Pseudotsuga menziesii. Classification (NCBI taxonomy): domain Eukaryota; kingdom Viridiplantae; phylum Streptophyta; class Pinopsida; order Pinales; family Pinaceae; genus Pseudotsuga; species Pseudotsuga menziesii. The sequence goes on along the minus strand of LPNX010285779.1, from coordinate 79,038 downwards.
CGTCCAGGTAGACCAATATGATATGGATTAAATCATGGAAACAATATGTCATGGCACGCTAGAAGGTGGCTCCAACGTTCTTCATGCTAAAGGGCATTACTTGATAGGTGAATGTGCCCCATGGGGTTGTGAATGCAGTCTTGTAACGATCTTCTTTCCGGATCTGGATTTGGTTATATCCAGAAAATCTGTTCATGAAGGAAAATACCTCATGTTTGGCGCATGCATCGATAATCTAATCAATGAAGGGTGTTGTGAAGTTGTCTTAGGGACATGCCCCATTTAGATCATGGAAGTCAGTGCAAATGTGGATGGTACCCTGTTTTCTATTCACGGGAATAGGATTAGAAACCCAAGTGGTGTATGCAATGGGGTAAATGAAGGCAGTTGTGTGCAGCTTCTCAATTTCAGCTTTGGGGGGATGGACGGGCCATTGTTTTTGGCACATGGGGGCCACATCAGGCCATGTGCCGATGTGGTGTTCCACAATGGATGGATCCAACCCAGGCATTTTAGTGTATGACCAGGAAAATATGTCGTGGAATTCTTGGAAGAGGACTTTGTAGGCAGCAACTTATTATGGGGAGTAGAATGCCCCCAACATGATTTCTTCAACAACCTTGGGATTGGTTGAGATGTTGATTTTGATGGTTGGCGAAATGTTGGCCATGTTCCCTTCTTCGAAGGCATCTGGTGCTGGAATGGGATTTTTGAACCAGTCGACTTTCCCATGAATGAAATCTTTGGTTTCCACGGAAAACTGGTCAAACTGCGACACAAGTTCTTCGGGGAGGAAGAACAAGCGATGGTGCATGTCGTCCCATGGATATTCTGGGGCGGTCAAGGCTTCAAGTATCTCCTCATCGTTGTGGAAGCAACGAAGAGATAGGTCTGATGAACCGTCGATGATGGTGGAGATAAGAGGGTCTGCAGAAATGGGCATCATGTAAATGGACATGGTGTCTGAAGAAGGAGGTGGGGGGTGAACTTCTTCGATCAGAGTGATATTAGATTCAAGGGAATGTTGTCGAAGGTTGGCTAGAGCCATTCAGAACTCGAACAAGTCTTGGAGGTGGTGAGAATAGTGTCCATACAATCCGCAGAGGGTGCAAGCATGGTTTGTTCTTAATGACTTGTTTCCAATTATTGGCCCACTTGGGAGTTCAACCACGGGGAGGTTTTTTGTTGTATCCATGGCATCCAAATGCGCATGGATTATGGGAATCTCAAGGCTGTTTTGAGTTGGATGGCCCTGTTCTTCGCAGACGGCGCAAGGTAGGATTTGTCGATGTTCAGTGGTAGCTTTGTTTTGGCCCCTGGCCCTCTTTGGGTGGGACGGTGTGGGTGCGGCTGTGGTGGTTGGTTTTTGCGGGCTGGGTGGAGGATGAGATTCGACCGCAATGGGTTGCACTGGGGTTAAGACTACCTGGGGCATTGGCGGTTGGGCGGGTGGATCAAGATACCACACATGAATCCCCAATGTGAAATTGGGTAAGTTTAAGGTAGCCATCACTGGCTTACTCATGACGCCAAGCAAGAGAAAGAGGAAGGGAATTGTGTGGACTGGATAGGAGCCCAGATAACTCCTTGATGGTTACATGTGGGGATGAGGTTGTAGTGGAGGCTGTGCATAATGTTGCGGTTGGGAATGATGCTGCTGCTGCTGATGATGCTGCGGCTGCTGATGGTGTTGTGGTTGCGGTTGGGGCTGCAGCTGCGGTTGATTTTTGGGTGCAATAGTGCTGGATGAGAACATGAATAGATACGCAGTCTCATTTGGTGTCAGTGGTGGTGACACTAAGGGGAAAGAAGCCATCATGGTGGTATCCGCAAACAACCCAAGGCCCACATTCAAAAATGGGGAGGCTGGTATGTTATCAACCATAGTGTTGACCTCAGGGATAACATTGGCGGGTGTGGTTAGCCCCTACGGGTCAATGGTGTTGATCGTAGGGATAATGTTGGCAGGTGTCGTTAGCCCTTGCAGATCATGATAAGTCAGTTGGTCATTAGTCATGATTTTCCCTTCGTGAGGGAACATCATGAGACAAAAAATAGTTGATGCTATGGCTCTCATGGCGTACATATAACTTCTTTTGAGGAGAAGGTTATAGTCCAACTGAGCATTGACAACCTTTATGTCATTCAGTACTATTTTCCTAGCTAATGTGATGGGAACATGAGGGAGGATCCCTTGGAATTTAGTGGGATTCCCATCATAAGACTGAAGAGTAGTAGATGACGGTTGCAGAATTCGGGATCCAAGCTTTTTCCAGACTAGGGTGGACATAACGCATGTGGACGCCCCCTCATCCACTATGCACCGGTGCACGACCAAATTCTAGATAGACACCAGGATTTGGAAGGTAATGGTTGATGGCATCTGCAGTTCTCCATTCTCCGTGTCGAATGTGATCAAATTGGTGTTAGAAGGGTATACAAAACCAAGGGAGGCTAGTAATGCTTTCTGCTGTGTTGGGAAAGTTTTGAGTACCTCAAGAGCGGACATAGCCGTAGGTGTTTGGGCCAAATCATCCACGATGTTGTAGCTTACAGTAGCTCTAGTCGTGATGTTGTTGGCAACCCGCCGTATGGTGGGGTGCAGAGGAAAAGGGGGTAGATGAAGAGGTGCATTGGTTGTTTTGGATGTAGATGCTGCTGATGTGTCAGCGGGTTCGGTGTTAGTACCGTACTGATTTCGTCTGGTCTCTAAATTGACCTCTTTAGTTGTCATGGCTAGCAGGTGGTGAACACCTATTTCTGCTGTTGGAGGCGCCCCCAAGGCATTGGGATTGGGATGGGGAGCGGGTGCATTTGCTACCAGTCCTTGGACTGGCAATAGGTTTTAGAGGACCATGGGCGGAGGCCCTGGTTGTGCTAGGTTGGGTTGATCATGGGCTATCGTATTGGTAGCATGCTGAACCTCGTTGTGAATGGCTTACTTGGCGCTACCCATGAACGGGCATTCATGTGTATAGTTCCCATAGACCTTGTTGCCGCCTAATACACCTTTATGACACAGGGAAGTCTCTAACCCGCTTTGTGTGTCCTTGGGGGCAAGTTAGAGCTGGGGATCACTGTCACCACAATCTACCAACTCCTTTGTTTAGGCCAAATCCCAACATAGCCAAGGGGGGTAGTCCCTAAAGGAAGGTTTATTAACAATTTAGTTAAAGATATTTTATTTTATTAAGGTTACAAAGTTACAAGATCAGTGCCTAGATTAAATGGAGTCAAAATATTACGAGTTACAAACTTACAAAAGAATTAAGAATGATTATCCACAGTTGTCTAAGCTAAGGAAGATCTACAATATTAACAATATGAACACATGCTAAAGAATGGTTAAACAAATATACAATGATACCTGGAAAGAAACAAGATATACATCGAATGAACAAGTTATTCTGTCAAAGATCAAACAACAAATTGCTTTCAAGTTACAAGATTAAACAATGTTTTACTCAAGCGTGCCACAGTACATTAAAGATATTATACTTGAAAGTGCAAGGTACTGAAATGAAATTGAGATGCTTGCAAGATGTACTTGTAAAATGAAAGCCTTGAAAAGCAAGGACTTTGAAGCAAATACAGAAACTGAAATGTGGGTAAGATGTTTTGCAATGTCTCTTGGTTCGTTTTAATAAATTTTATTAAAGTTGAAGTCTTTGATTAAGTTTTAGATCCGGTGGATTGACTACCTCGATCTAGTATTTCTCAAGTCAGAGAGGGAATGCTGGTGTGCTCAAAACAGTGGAAACAAGTCCACCTGTAGCTCCCAGGTCAAACCCCAATGACCCGGTGCTCAACAAGGAGGACATAGAACGCCTAGAGACCCCCCACGTTCTTCTACTCCAACTAGCTTCCGAGGTCACTGTTTTTAATCAACCAGAAAAATAGCAAGACGGATGCCTGTTAAACTAAAGCCCCCAAACCCCTCCGTTTTTCATACCCTTGATCCGAGTTCCCTAAAGGGAGATAACGGAGGGCAGAGGATACACGGACGGATGTTAGGTTGTATATTCCTTCAAAACAGTAAACTAGGTGACAGAAAGTAAAGATCTAACTAAATGCTTTGTTTGAAAAATAAATGCTTGAATGTAAACTAATCTAAACAAAATATACTAACCACACATCAATCTCCCTAAAAGAGAAGGTGGGTAAAAAAAAAAGGCTGGAAAAATATTAAATCTACTTGAAAATGAAAGCACAACTACTTATCTACTTCCTACATCTACTTCCTACCTAATTACAATATGATTACAAATTACTTTGAAGGCTTTTAGATAATACTCACAAGGAGACTCTCCCGAGGCTTACAAATAGCTAGAAAATAGAGTAAAAAGATAAGAGGTTGAACCCTTTTGAAACTGGTTGCAAGTTGAGGTGTTTTTGATGTGATTTGGGCATAAACTCCCCTTGTAAACTGTAAAACCTGCTAAAAACCAGCAAGCAAATCTTGCTGGAAAATGACAGGAAACTCAAAAGGAAGTTAGAAAATGTTAGTATAAATATACAGAAATTTTACAGTAAAAATCTGGGTTTTAAAATATCAGAAAATTGAATATTAGAGGGCTTAAAATTGCATTTCCAGCCACCTAAAACACAGTAAGAAATCATATCTGAAATATATCATAAAAATATAACGTGGATCTATTAAATGAAACTAGATTTTGTTACTAAACAATAACAAAAATAGTAGTTCTTAAAACATAAAACAAGATCAGAGATTAGGGCCTTGGAGGGAGAATTTTTCCAAGCTTGGATCCCTGCAAAGATTTTAGCTAAAGCTGCAAAACTCACACATAGAGATGAGAACACCATAAATCATGTAAAAACCTTTGCAAAATCTTACAATGTTAATCACAAGTGCAAATAGAAAAACTTCTACCTACAAGTCTCTCCACAAAAACCTTTGTGGAGAGCTTCTATGATAAATAATGCAACAATAACCAACCATAAACAGTTACCTCACTCTTCAAGCCACAAAATGGGTGCACCAACAAATGTATCCTCCAAAGATTGATGTATTATAAACCCCAATAGGGCAACAGCATTACAATAGCCAAGAAAACTTGAGAGAGAAGAATAGAGAAGAGAGGGAGAAGAGAGTATTTTGGCAGCATAACCATGTTCCAAAGAATGATCATAAAATGAGAGGAGGGGCCTCTCTTTTATAGTTGAAAAGATCTCAAACCCACTCCCAAATCAAGGGTCCAAAACATAGATCTAAACTTTAGCTCTCCTCCACCCTTAGATCTAGGTTTGTTGACTTTGCAAGCCATCCACCAATCATAAGCAAGGGTGTCGTTTCAAATCAATGGTCAAAAAGATAGATCCATGTCACAATGAAGCTTAACCCTTAGATCTAGGGTTTCCATGACTCAAGTGGGGCCCCCTTTTGACTCAAATTTTAATTTTTATTCTTTAATTTTTATCTTTTTATTCTTTTATCTTTTATTTAATGTTTCATTTTTAATCTTTTATTTTTTTGTTTTATCTTTTATTTTTCTTTATTCTTTTATTTTTATTTAATCTTTTATTTTAATTTTAATTTTTAATCTTTTAATTTTTATTTTTTATCTTCCTTTGACTCAAATTTTGATTTTTATTATTTTTAATTTTTAATCTTTTATTTTTTTATTTTTTATTTTTTATTAAGACAAGAGGGGCGCCCCACTTAGGAAATCTTCAAAAAATTATTTTGACCATGGGGGTGTTTATTTAAATAAAAATTGACTATACTTAGCCACCTCTAACTTAATTACCATGGCTTTATTTGATTTTTTCCTTCAAAATCAAATAATTTAATTTTTCACCTTTGGAAATTAAATTAATTTCCTAGGAAAAAATACCTTGTCTTAACCAAATTTGTCTAACTTCCCAACTCCTTGTCAGAATGACATGAGACTTGAACCAATGGCTTAGGGGGTGTCATAGCTTTTTCATTTTCATTCATAGCCCCTATTACAAAATGCCAAGGTTCAAGAAATTACATTATTACATCGAAACTTAATTAATTAACCACCAAATGGTAAAGTTAATTAATTAAGAAAAAATCAAAATAGAAATTAAAATCTTAACGAAATTCCGCAAGACTACAAAATATGGCTCGCATAGTCATGGACAACAACTTGAAACCTTAGCCACCTCATGGGCTTGATTATCAGAACGCCAATTCACCACTTTGGAGGATTGGTGAGTGAAAAACCCAACCAATTAAAATTGTTAATTAACAAAATTAACTGGAAGGAAAAAAAAACACTCGGTGAAGAGGACTTCCCTGATAATAAAGTCCATGGTGGCATCCTTAGAGGAATGACCTATGATGACATATAAAGTTACATTAATTATCCCACGCAGGGGAGCGGACATTCCGTGTACAAAAGGGCCAGAATTGCCCTGCTGAGTGAAAAATCCCTAGGATTTTTCCATGGTACAAACTGCACAGAATGTACATCTTCAATGTACATGAGGTTGCCACCTAGTTGAAATAGGTGGGCAACAGACCTCACACAACTTGCATGGTTGATTTGTGCGCAATGGAGCGTTGCGTCTATGTGCATTTGGTTGTTGAGGATTTTCGGTTGGCCGGTTTTCCCCTACATTGTTGGGAGGGTTTGGTTGTTGACTGCCTCCCTGCGGGTGATTGTTGCCTTGGTTCTGGGCTCAGCTATTTCTTGCTTTCCCTTGTTGGTTATTGGGGGTTGGCTGGTTAGGACGATTTTTCTATGCAAACACTTGTCCTAAAGGTGCTAGCGGAGTGGGGGCAGGGGCTTGAACGGCTTGCACCAGTGGTGCATAGTAGACTTGGGTGGGTGCAGGTGCCACAAATGTGGGCATTTGTCCTGCATATTGTTATGTTAGCCAAGCAAATGCCTGGTCCTACTACGGTGGCGAAGGTTGTGCATAAGAAGTTTTGGCTCTCGACTGGGACATCATCCTTGCATAGTCCGGATTTTGGTTTTGGTAGGCAACACTGGGGGTGTTGCTTGGTTGTGGTGGTATTACAGGTGGTGACGGGCGGTGTTGTGGTTAGTGGGAGACAGAACCTATGATGCCATCTGCAGCATGGGATGTCCCCGGTGCATCCTGATAGGAGGTGCTTGCACGGGGAGCGTCTGGAATGACAATGTAAAGGTATCCAGATTATGCATAGATCATATCAAATTATTGGGATTTCAAGATGGCCTCCTCTTCGGAGGACATTTGGATGTGACGTCTTTTGCTATATGTGGTAGCAAAGTTTTCAGGAACCAATCCAGGAATATCCCGTCATCAAGTTGAATCTTGCACAAACTACGATGTCGCTGCCACTCGTGGATGTGGTCGGTTATGTGGATTGTAGTATTCTAGCGGAAAGATAGCAAGATCTCCACCCCTTCGTCGTATCTAATGGGGAGCTAGAAATATTGCAGGAACATGAAATCCAAGGAGTTACAATTTGGGTACTTGGCTTGTGGTAGCTGTTGGTCTTCTATTATTAGCTGTCTAATACATCGCTTTCTAGCATAACACTTATAAAACCATATGATATATTAGTTTTATTAATGTTTATTTGTATGGTTATGTTTCTATGGAGACCCACGTGGGCAAATGCTTGGTGAGTGATATTTTTTTGGTTATTTTATATCGTTTTAGGCATAAATTGGTTTTTAAATCTCCACATCAATATATCCGGTAAATTGATGGCTTGTTATTTCTTTTGTGCAGGGTTTTCAGTGCTCTAGGATAGATTCACGATGGCTGCACCAGCATATTTGGGGGCTTCGATCCACATTTTGGGTGTCTCTTGAGCTTTCATCGCCTTCCAGATGCCTCTGCAGATTTTTCAGGTGTTGTTTTACGGGATGATCTGTGTCTAAGGAGCTGTTACCCTCCATTTTTAGCAGTGTATGGATTTCAAGCAGTCTGGCAATGCCATTCCCGTTCTTGATCAGGACCCTGATTTCGGGCTCGATTTCTGAACAATCGGTTTGGAATTGTTCAAAACGGTTCGAAACCCACTTCAAAAATGGCCCCATTTACCCTTAATCGTGGCCAGTTTGCAGAATTTCTGAACGAATGTGGAGAAATCCTTTCCGGAACAGACATGGTTTTGCCAGATTTGGTGTTGGCCGTTTTCTGGGTAGTTGCTCAAATCTCTGCATTCTGGGATGGATCCTGTCCATCTGTTCATGTATAAATAAAGCTTAATGAAGAGGATGCTGGGAGAATATTGTAATACCTCATTTTCATCAATAAAATCAGCGTTTATCTCCTTTAAGGTTTTGATTTTTAAAGCTGGAAGGCGTTGAGGGAGGGCCCCCTTCAGCACCAACCATTGGTATTTCACATTGTGTGGTTTGCAATAGCAAGATAACATTTCTTTCCCTTTGATATTGTTCTATAGAATGCTGATGGTTTTACTCATATGCATGTCTGCAGATTTTTAGTCATTTGCAATTGATTTAGCTTGCTGAATAGATTCAGAAACAGTTTTTTTATTTGGTACCCCTTTCTGGTTTTCAGTGTGGACTGTGTATTAATGGCCATGATTATTATTTAGGGTTATTGTATTTCTAAATCGTGTGATGGTTTGATTCAAGTTTTGCTTTATGAAAGATTACAAGTAGACTGAGCTTTCACATTGTTTTTTTATTGCCAGCATATAGCGATATAATGATAGCTACAGGATTAGTTTAGACTCTGCTCGTTCATAGGACTGTAAAATAAATTAAGGACTGGTGTGGGTTTAAATATTCTCTTTGATTTCCAGTATGAAGAGTAGTATTGACAAATTGAATAATGAACTCGACTCCATCACGTTGAAGAATCCTTCTTACTGCAGCGTGAGAATAATTGATGAACAGCTCCAGTCTTTTACTTTTGAGCTTACAGAGCTGTAGGATATCTTGTTGAAATGGAACAGCATTTGTAATATTTTGTAGAGGGTGTGAAGATTGTAGTATATAGAGCGTATAGGGCTTTGTTAAATAGCTCTTTAAATAAGTGATTAAATAGGAAGAAATTGTGCTGTTTGACATTGATTAAATAGGGTTTGTTAATGTTGCTTCCTTGAATCAATATCAGCTCCACAGTGTGCATATGCAAACCAGAACCAGTGAATATTTCTCACACAGTCCTAATATTGATTAATGAATATTGTTTGGATAACCTGGGCATTTTTCTGTGTGCATTAGTGTGTATAAAATAAAACAGAGCACATTGGGATAACGATAACCAACCAAGCTTTGTTATAATAGGCTGTGTGTTGACAAGAGGTCATAGGTGTTACTCTGGCAATAATTCTAGAAGTATTAGTGTGGAGTGAAGCATTAGATCTTGTAGGATTAATAGTGGAGTTTTCAGGTTAATTGAGATCGATTGAGCATATGCGTTTGACAGGTAGATTCTTTCTT
>LPNX010285779.1:12339-69339 GCA_001517045.1 Pseudotsuga menziesii | reverse complement strand
GCCTTGCCTGCACATATAGTGTAGCAGCTCAAAGTTTACGATTCTCCGGTTGATAATTAAATAGAGGTGAATTAAGTAACATTAATTTTAACCAACAGTAGCTCAATGTACCACTTGGCTGCAACACTTGTGAGGGTGTGTTGGAATAGTCTGAGCCTGATCGAATCATCTACGATGCTATTTGATGAGCACCATAGGTGAAACATCATGATGTGGTTTTGGGGGCACTCCCCTGCCTTCCTTCAAACTTGGGAATGTCTGAGGGAAGTTTGGTTGGCATGGGAGGCCAAAAAGTTTGACGGCAGATAGGGTCATTTGTTAATCAAGACAAGTCAGGCAGGTTGAGGCATGCTATGAAAGGAAGGTTTGACCCAAGGTTGATGTGAGATGGGGCAGCAATGGTGGTGGGGTTTGCAGGGACATGATGCACCTGAATAACCGAGGGTACTTGTGCCACCATTGTGGACGGGTCGCTTCCTCTAAGTGTGGTAAATGGAACTGTGTGAGTGGAAGGGCCACTGTACCCATGTATGATAGGCGGGGCAGTGTAGGTGGAAGGTTCACTGCCCCCAGGCATGCCAAGTGGGCCAATATGATTGGACGGGACATTGCCCCTAGTCATGACAGGTGGGACAGTTTGAGTGGTCAGTGTGGGTGGAGGTAGTTGACTTATGATGGTTTGCATGACCGTGTTGGGACCACCAGCAGGGGTGTTGGTGGTGGTGTGGGGTGTGGACATGGGTCCACTGCCAATCACTAAGCCGGAAAATGGATCCAGGTTTGCACCATCCATGGGGCTAGATGGTGTAGTATGCAGGTCTGGCTCAGATTGGTATGAGTCTGAGTCTAAATTAGAGGCTGTGTGGCCTTCTGATGGTGTAGAGGGTCATCGATAATGGTCTCGACGATGTTGGTTCAAGGACCCAAACTGTGGTGGATTGCCTCTTAGGCGTGAGGAAGAACGTGGGGAATCAATTGTGTCTGATTTGTATGTAAAGTGGTGAAATATGGTAATGACTTTTGGACCCCAGTTTTAATGGCTTCCTATTGGATTTTAGGTGATCACTCAGCCACCAAGACTGCCAGGATACAACGCTTGGATTTTTTCTCATGAGAGTGCTAGTCAATCGGTGGGGGTCGTTGCCCGTTTCGCTTGGCAATTCCTCTCAGCGGCCAACTACTTTGGGGTTCCCGTGGTACTCCTCATAATGAGTTTCCGGGCTGATCCCAAGTACTTCCCACGGTTAAGGCAGTCAGGGACTTATGTCCTCAAAGACTGCAAATGTTTTAATTAGTGTAAATTATAAATTTTAATGGCTAGCTCAGCGTCATGAACTGCGTTTGGTTGTTTTATGTGGTATGGTTTGCGTGTATGTCTTTTATCTTTCTGTTACACCTAGTGGTTGCTTGTATGGTTTATGAATGATCCGCAGAGATTGTATTGCAAAACTTATAATATGAATAGATTGTTTAACATAGTGGTAAATTGTGAACATAAACTTGAATACATGCCATACCTGAATCTGAATCTGAACCTGACTAGGTGACTGCCTTACACTTGTATTTCTCTTCATCCAGGAAAGAGTGTTGGGCTCTCAACACAATGGGACTAAGCCCATCCATAGATCCTCAGGTCACTCTCTAGATGCAAGGTCAGTCAACAGCGAGGACGCGAACGCCATGAAACCCCCATCGGTCTCCACCCCCTCTACCTTCCAAGTCACCCGTTTTTAGTGGTTTCAAAAAATGACAGGTGAAGTGCCTATTACTATATGAGCTTCACCCTTCGTCTTATCCCAGAATACCCCAAAGGGTGATGATTGGGTAGAGGAGGAAGGGCTAGGCAAGATTTAATTTCAATTTAAGAATTGAAACCTATAGTAATTTTTTGATTCAAGCTTTAAACAGATTCATTAACCAATTGACCATTTGATTTAACAGTGATTTACACAGGTTGCAATGAAATAAACAGATACTGAAATGAAATAATCACAGATTTGATGGACAGAGGCAGCTGAGCCGCACTGACAGCCCGAATAAATTTTAAATCCAAATCTGAGAGACAGATTGCTCTTTTCAGGGGAAATGTGGCAAGGGGGTCGCCCAATTTTCCCCAAATCAGGGGAGGGGGTCGCTCAGAAACTGCATACAGAAGCGATCTACTTTCTGGGATGAATTCGCACCTTTCGGGCCAGAATGAGTGACCTGGTCGCACCTTTCAGTCCGATAAGAGCAACCTGGTCTGAAAGATGATTTTTTTTTTGCATGAGCCAGGACCAGGTGACAGTAACCTATACTGTGGCCAAATGGGCTCGGCTTGGCCTTAAAGAGGCTCGACTGTAACTAAAAATGCAGGAAAATATAGATCTAAACTAGATTGAGCAGAAAATTAAACTAGGGAAAATAAAATTGAAATGCAGAAATTAAACCCAGGGATCGTGTGGGATCGACCTGGTATGGTCGCCAAATCTGTAGTAGGGATTTCGCCCTTGCTATAGAGCAGGAATGGCTCCCTTCCTTCTATAGGATGGAAGGGTAGGGTTGGTGTGAGAATGGAAATAAAAACAAACAGAAAAACGAAATGAAATAGAACCCCTGCAAACAAGGTTAGGTCTAAGCTCCACAACCCTGCATCAAACTATTAGAGAACAAAAGGACCTGCAAGCAATCAATGGAAACCTGCAACAGAATGTTAAACAACAAACCTGCAAACAAATAATGTTAGAAAACTACAATATAACAAAGCGAAAACATAAAAAGGACAAGTATACCTTCTCTGGTTGGAATGGGCCACCATGCCCTAGCTTGGGAGAACACCTCTCAATGGATGGGGAGCTATGGGTCAATGGAGGAATGGATGAGAGGGAGGGTGAATGACTTGAGAGGCAAAGGGTCTCAAGGCACTCACACGGGCAATGTAACGATAGGGAGATGAGAAGTCATTTGAGAGTGACCCCCACTCCTCTATTTATACTTTTTCTTGGGATTTTTAGGGTTTTAAGCCCCTGGTTGGTGCTTTAGCCCCTTTTTTGGGATTTTAGCCCCTTTCACCCAATCCTTATCTCCTTCAGGGGTTTTAAGCTCCTTTGAGGGGTTTTATCCCCTTTTTGGAGGTTTTAGCCCCTATGAGAGCTAGTTTGGCTCTTTTTGGGGGGTTTTAAGCCCTTTTCATCTTTTTAAGCCTTTTTGAGGGTGTGGGGGTTAAATGAGGGTCATTCATGGATGTCCTTGGGTGGTGTAGGTCATGTAGAGCTTAGTGAGGGATTTTTTGGGTTAACAAGACCCCCTTGTTTGTGGGACAAGGGACCCCCTTTGCGCATTGATTTAACTACTAAAGTCTTCAGAGGTGTACATACACTACCCTCCTCTGGATTTGAACCTATGACCTCCTAAGAGGAAACACGTTCTCTTAACCATTAGGCCCACTATATATATATAATTTCCAATATTCAAAATTAGTTTTGTGCCTTATATGCATACGCACTAGTGCATATATTGGCACTAAATGCCTTAGGTACATTTATAATTTTAATAAAATATATTACATATATTATATTATCAAATATTTTATCTCGTGTTAGTGCTCTATGGATTTAGATGCACTTGTGCGCTACCTCATCTCGTGCATTAATCCAGTTAACACACCATTCAATTTAATAATAAGTATTTGAGAGGAGATGGTGCATTGCACATTGAAACAACAAGGTACATTATGTCACGTTAAATGCACTAGTGAGTTATTTCATAAATTAAAAATATTCATATTATTTCCTTCAATGATGGGGTACTTTGATATTTGGTGCATGTGATACTTGGGTGCATTGGTATGTCCTATATGTTGATGCACTAGTGCTCTAGTAAAATTTAAGAGCATTGAAAGAAAACCTCTACTAAAAACTTTAACTACCCACCTCCACTATAAACTGATAGATGAAACATTTTTTTGGAGAGGTTCCACAAAAATCTTTTCTAAAAGGTGTTTTCCTTGTAGTGTTTGAAAAGCTTTCATCAAGGCTTACCCATTGAATGGTAATTGGGTTGTGTGGCAAGTTGGGAATGTAGGAAACATTGAGGAGGATTCTTCGATATGACGTAAAGGTAATTGTAGGCTTTACAAGGTACTTGTGGGAGCTTTACATGAATGATGGAATCGCTAATCAGCAGATACAACAATTGTGAGACTAAGGAATGTATATTTTCTAGGATGGAAGATATTTTAATTGCTCAATCTTAAAGGAGATTTGGCTGAGGACTAGAAACAATATGTGAGGTTGTTATCACATAGTATTATTAAATAAATAAATAAAGAAGAGAATACCCTTATATGGTCTAAGAACAAGGGGACAAGTGAACACATAACTAAGTTGGGATAAACAATTAGACTAGAAGAGGGTTGGCATGGGGAATTTTTTTGGTGGTGGAGGTCTGTATGGAAACTACTTTTTCCATTAAAATATAGAATTGTAATGTGTTTGGAATTAACAAATAAATACTTACATGGTTTTACCACTCAAACTAGAAGTCCTTTAAAATATGACTGAATATGCCATGTGCTAGTGATGGTAAGCATATGGGAGGAACTAGACCCAATGTCACCACAACCTAACTCGTCAATTTCTTTGGGTAAGTCCTAAACCCAGGGGAGAGTCCCTTGCTAAGGAAGGATACCTATAAACACCAACACACCTGTAACTACCTTTCTACCAGCCTTATTACTGAGATCAACTCCTTATATGGAGTCAACAATGGATAATAAAGACACATAAATCATATAAATGAGTTAGTTCAATGTACTAATCAATATCAATCAATATCACAACTTTCAACGCAACTACACAACTCCCAATGGAAAGTTTCACGATTCCCAAGGTACTGCCTTAGAAAAGTGCACTCTAAAGGAGAGGATATCAAGTGAACTAGGGTGCACTTGATGATCTGGATAGAATTGCCAAAAACCCCACAAAAACCCTAATTTGGGAAATTCACATTTCCCAATGCACCAAGGCAAATGGGGACGCACTCAAAAATTTGTGGATAAATTCACTAAGGTGAATTTGATGATCCAACTTGAATTGCCAAAAACCTATAAAAACCCTAATTTGGGAAAATTCATGTTTCTTAATGCACCAAGGCAAAAGGGTACGCCCTCAGAAATCTGTGGATAAATCCACTGGGGAGAATTTGGTGGGTGGACCAACATTTCAAACTAACAACTAATTTTGGAGTTATGAATTTATTTAGATTTTTAGGTTTTTCAATATTAAAAATGCATGTGAAATAAAATACACGTAAATTAATGAAAGAGAGATATATTTGTTGGTAAGATAGGGCATATGATTCTTGTCTCAATCCCTAGGGCATCGAGGGATCAATACCAACGTCCCTCTCTTAGAATGGATTTCAACACTTGCAATTAGGGAATCAACTAGCAACCACTAGGGTTAGGTAGAAGAACCTAATTAGGTCAAGAGAAGAAGTCCAAGGCCCAAGAACAATGGAGAGCTCTTGCGAAAGGAATGTTTCCTCATGTAGGGTTAACAAAATACTAGCAAGAAACCCTAACAATTTAGAATAATGAACCATAAAAGCACCATTAGACTATGTTAGAAATATAACTTACCAACATTTAACAAATATGAGCAAGATAGCACCTTGGTCATCATTTTTCTTGAGCTATTGCAACCATTCTTTAGCATTAACCAATAATACATGTAAAATAAACACTAGAACTTCATCAAATTAACCTTCAAGCAAGAAAGATCATCCCAAGAGAGGTGCGCATAGCATTAAGAGCTCCAATAAAACAAGAGAAATAGAGAAGATCTCATAATGAACCCATAGCTTGTTGTATTTTTTTACACTGATAGGAGGCATTATTTATATAAGACTAGCCTCACCCAATTTTAAATTATTAGCCTACACGATAATGTCAAAAATATAACTATTGGCTTGCTCACCCACAACTTTGGGGGCTAAACCACTCAAAATAACAATAAATATCTCTAAATGACATAAAAGTATAAATAAAGTTCAATTAGGCTACACCAACTGATAGGTGTACCAAAAGGAGGACGCCATGCCCCAACTAACATCAACAGATGTGTACCCTCAACGTCCTCCTTCATTAGCCTTGTAGAATTCTTCAATAAGGAAGTACAATTTGTGGGTACACATCCCAAAGGAGGGGTGAAATAGGTCTAAGTGAACAAAAAGGCATTCTAAAGAAATGTTATCACCTTTTACATGGAAAATCAATGAGCGTGGTCATGTGTACAAGTGATTATCCCCCCAAGGGAACTAACCCTAATAGAAGGAGAAACTCCTAGAGGTGGAAATAAAGCAGACCATTCATGACATGATTAGGTTTATTTAGCCCCAAATCAACACTCTACAATGAATAAACTTATTTTACATCAATTTTTTTAGCCCCTTGCTCTGGTAGACCTGATTGGGAACACTATAGATACTATGAGGCGTAACACATGGGACAACAAGAAGAAGAGGAAATGGGTGGGACATATTATAAACCATTTTTTTGTGTAGTGCTATTTTTCTAGAGTTGTTTGGCTAGAGGTTACAAAATACTTGGGAGTTAAAGGGAAATGGGATAATGGGACTTTTGAAGGAGACATGTTGGAATGGATAACTACAAAAAATGTTGTTAGGCATAGGGACTTACCTTGTATGTTTATTATGGAATCTGGACAAATAAGAGTCTAATGATGTTGTGAGATATAGATTTTAAACTAGGTTAAGTGGAAAACAAGATTATAGTGTCCTCAAAAGGAAACAATAGGCTTTTAAAGATGAAAAAGTTAAAGAATTTATTAACACCAAGTATTGGTAAGGAGAAATCACAAGGATTCTTCGATGGAGCGTGTTAAGGAACACAAGGCGTACACAGTGTTGGAGCAATACTTTTAATTAACACTTCATACTTCTTCTTTCTAAGATATGTACTAGGACAAAGGACAAACAATCGTGTATAATTTTAATCTCTTTAGATACTTTTTGAAAACAACCTAAGAAAAATGTTTAAATAAAAAAAAATTATGGAAGATTCGAATCTTGTGATAGAGTGGGATAATTAACATCTTGATGTTGAAAATATAGGCATGATCCCTAATATGAATCATGATTAAAAGGTAAAAAATAACTTTATTGATATTTCCTTTACATATGTTTTCAAAGAATTTAACATCCAAGCATACAACTTATCAAAGGAAGATTTAGGTTTGCAGGAGGTTTGTTGAAATACCTAACTCTTAAGGTCCTCCCTCATAGTTTTGTTGTTTTATTTATGCGAAGAGTGACCTTATATAATTAAAAGAAGAATTTTTGTACCGTATAAGTTATGGGTCCCATTTAAGTTATGCATGTAATATTTAAATTTTAATTATTAAAAGTGCATTTTAATGTGAACCCTAGATCTAGTTGTCACATGCCCCAATTTGCAAAAACAATTTTATATTATTTGAGGAACATTGTGTTAAATTTTATGTTAATTTGTAATTGATGACCCAGTGGGGTCAAGAATATTTAATGTAAATTCAGAATATTTTATTTATGAATAAATAAATGAGGAGACAATAGCTTAGGAGAGCTGTTAAAAAAGTGTTTACTGGTCAATTGGTGGAGGAGACTGGGTGGAGAGCAAACTGACATGTGGCAACATCCTCAAACCACTTCCAACTTTTGCAGGTGGAAACTTCCCTATATTTGTGGTCATGATTCCCCAAGAAAGTGGAATCAGAGCAGGTGGCTCATTTAATGAAAACTGACCCAGAAGACCTAGGCATCTCTATAAAATTTCCCATTGAAGATAGCCGAGGCTGCTCATTCTAGAGAAGTGATCATTCAGGGTGAATGAATTTACTCAAGAGAAATTCAATGGAGGGGAGTCTGGAATGTGTTTGAGGGGATAACTGCTGAGATTGATCTAGTTGCATCTTTTAAGCTGAAGATCATACTACTGAAAGCATATTTTTATTACTGAGGTAAATGAACAAGTCAGGTGATAAAGGTTTTACAATTGCATTCTCCACCCAGTTCTCAGCCAAGAAGACCAGGAACAAGCTCGAGGGTCCTGAGGAAGCGTTGTTTGATCAACTACGTGGGGCCATGGTATTCTCGAAAATTGATTTACGGTCTGGATATCACCAAGTTAGAATTAAAGATGAAGACATCTTTAAAACAACTTTTAGGACTCGATATGGACATTACGAGTTTGTCATCATGCCATTCGGGCTTATTAACCTGTTTTTATGTGTCTAATGAATAATGTAATACATAAATATATGGATAAATTTGTGGTCATTTTTATCGACGGCATATTAATATATTCGAAATCTGAAAAATAACATAAAGAACATTTAAAATTTGTCTTGCAAGAGTTGCGAGATCATCAACTCTTTGCAAAGTTTAGTAAATGTGACTTCTTTAAAGATAAAATCCAGTGTTTAGTTCATGTGGTGACTAAAGAAGGAATTTCAGTAGATCCCAAAAATATTAAGGTAATAAAAGATTGGCTAGTTCCTAAATACGTAACTGATGTCTGATCATTTATGGGGATTACCGGTTATTATCGGAGGTTCATCGAAGGGTTTTCGAGAATCGCAAATCCGATAACCTCTTTGCAGAAAAAGGGAAAGAAATTTGATTGTATTAAGAAGTGCGAGGATAGTTTTAAAAATTTAGAAACCTTATTAACCAGCACACCAATTTTAAGAATAGTTGATCCAAATAAAGATTTTATAGTATGTACCGACGCTTGCAATGACGGTTTAGGTGGAGTATTGACTCAAGAAGGACATGTTATTGGTTACGAGTCTAGGAAATTGAAGATTCATGAAAGGAATTATGCAACCTATGACTTGGAATTAGTTGCTGTCATACATGCTTTAAAGATGTGGCGTCATCATTTAACTGGAAGAAAATTTATTCTAATGACATATAATAAGGGATTAAAATATATGTTAGATCAACCTAACTTGAATGCTAGACAAGATAGGTGGCTAGATTTTCTAAGTGAATATGATTTCGAAATTCAACACATTAAAGGGAAAGAAAATAAGGTTGCTGATGCATTAAGTAGAAATGCAAAGATGAATTTTACAGCAACAATCAGCACTTATACAATAGATTTGGAAGAACGGCTTAAAGTAGGGATAGAACAAGATGAAAATTACCTAAAGTTACAAGCAAAAGCAAAAGAAAATCCAATAGAAAGTCTAAGTACATGGTACAATGTGAATGAAAAAGGATTTTTACTGTATAAAGATAGAATATATGTACCTAATGTACCTAAGATTAAGTTTTTAATTTTAGACAAAATCCATAAAACTCCTTACTTAGGCCATCCGGGTTATCAGAAAACTATAACCATGTTAAGAAAAGAATATTTTTGGCCAAACATGAAGACTGAACTGGCAGAATATATTGCTAGATGCTTTGAATGTCAGCAAATAAAAACTGAACATCAGCATCCAGCTGGATTACTTCAGCCTTTGCCCATTCCTAGTTGGAAATGGGAGATAATTAGTCTTGATTTTGTTACTGGACTGCCTAAAAATTAGAACTTAAATGACTCCATAATGGTAGTGGTTGACAAATTGAGTAAAGCGGCCTATTTTATACCTGTAAAAACTACTTATAAAGCTACAAACATATCTGATATCTTTTTAAAGCAAATTTTCCAACTGCATGGAATACCAAAGGTTATAATTTCAGACCGAGACCCTAAATTTACAAGTAACTTTTGGAGATCTCTGTTTAAAGGATTAAATACTACGTTGAATTTTAGTACCTCATTCCATCCTCAAACTGATGGACAGACTGAAAGAGTAAATCAGGTACTGGAAGATTTACTAAGAATGTATGTAAAGGAACAGCCATGGGAAGATTATTTACACCTGGTAGAATTTGCTTATAATAATAATTACCAAGCTTCAACTCGATATAGTCCTTTTGAAATTTTGTATGGAAGGAAATGTAACACTCCCATCTCTTGGAGTAATCTGGTGGATAGGTTAGTATTAGGACCTAAATTTTTGAAAGCAATGGAAGAAATTGTAAAGCATGTACAAGGTAATCTGAAAGTTGCCCAAGATCGACAGAAAAGTCAAGCAGACCTTAAAAGAACTCCAAAAGGGTTCCAGGTAGGTGAACATGTTTTCATTAAGGTGAGACCCAAAAAGAGTTCTCTGAGGTTGGGTAGTTATGCCAAACTAGCACCTCATTATTGTGGTCCTTTTGAAATACTGTCCAGGATTGGACAGGTAGCCTATCAGTTAGCCTTACCACCAAATTTAAGAGTTCACAATGTTTTTCACATTTTTGTATTAAAGAAATATGTGCATGATGCTACTCATGTTATTAACTCGAATGATGTATAGGTGGAACCCGAAGGAGATTTTATGGTGGAACCGGACAATATCCTCGAGTGGAGGGAGATCAAACTTTGGAACCGCACCATTGGTCAAGTGAAGGTGCAATGGAAGCACCTTAGTCCAAAGGAAGCCACCTGGGAATTGGAAATTCATATGCAGGATGCATATCCAATTCTATTTCAGGGGAACTCTGAGGACGAGGAATAAATAACATCGAGGACAATGTTATAATTTAAGGGGGTGTGTATGTCACATGCCCCAATTTGCAAAAATAATTTTATATTATTTGAGGAACATTGTGTTAAATTTTATGCTAAGTTGTAATTGATGACCCAGTGGGGTCAAGAATATTTAATGTAAATTCAGAATATTTTATTTATAAATAAATAAATGAGGAGACAACAGCTTAGGAGAGCTGTTAAAAGAGTGTTTACTAGTTAATTGGTGGAGGAGACTGGGTGGAGAGAAAACTGACATGTGGCAGCATCCTCAAACCACTTCCAACTATTGCAGGTGGAAACTTCCCTATATTTGTGGTCACTAATCCCCAAGAAAGTGGAATCAGAGCAAGTGGCTCATTTAATAAAAAATGACCCAGAATACCTAGGCATTTCTATAAAATTTCCCATTGAAGAGAGCTGAGGCTGCTCATTCTAGAGAAGTGATCATTCAAGGTGAATGAATTTACTCAAGAGAAATTCAATGGAAGGGAGTCTGGAATGTGTTTGAGGGGATAACTACTGAGATTGATCTAGTTGCATCTTTTAAGCTGAAGATCATACTGCTGAAAGTAGATTTTTATTACTGAGGTAATTGAACCAGTCCGGTGACAGCGGTTTTACAGTTGCATTCTCCACCCAGTTCTCAGCCAAGAAGACCAGGAACAGGCTCGGGGGTCCTAAGGAAGCATTGTTTGAGCACTCTCTAGGAGTTTGGTTGGGAGGAACAACCTCCTTAAGCTGTTGTCTTCCTATCCTCAACAGGTTCTATTTTTATTTTACTGTCTTAGTTAAGTATATCTTAGTTTATCTATTACATGCATGTTAAATGTTTAGGGTTTATGAATGAAAGGTAACTGTGAAATGTTAGATTCAGTAAAATTATAGATTATAGCAGAAATGGGAATGAGTATGTATTTACTGAAGCAGATAGAAAATTTCCAAGCTGTGTTTTTCCACACCTGAACTCGGGTCGTACTCTAGCACAGTTGGCTTTCTTAGGTAAATGAAATTATTCTTTTATTTGAATATGAGCAGTAGATAGAATTTACTTCAAAGTTTATAATTTATACTAAATATGAGTGTTATGTATTGACTGCTTTAATTTATTGTAACTAACTAAATAAAAAGAAATAGGTATAAAAGAAGCAGTAAATATTATAAATATTTCAGTATTAGTTAACTGATAAAAATATAAATATCATAGTTAACAGAAGTAAGTTAAGAAAACTAATATTTAAGAAAATATGTAAAAGAAAAGGAATTAATAAAACTGTTTATAAACATTAACATTACAGACTAGTGTGTTACATCCATAATCAAAGGATTCTTTTATAATCCTTGTATATTAATTACTGACAGTCAACGAAAAACCTAAGTATTTCTTAACTATAATTTAGAGGTAAGAGACTATAAATATTATTCACGATTTCCCATTTTGTTTTCTTAAAAGTAGTATCAAAACTTTAACTGTAAGTTTATCTCATCAATCATTATTCTATTTGGCAAAAACAGAGTCAAAAATACTAAAAGCAGAAACAAGAATTTCATAAACTGTAGGGTTTATAATATTCCTTTTAAACCCTTAAAAGTCAAGTTCTAAAAATTAACCTTATCTTCTATACAGAGCTTAAAAGTAAATATAATTTACAAAGTAGTAATAAATAAAATGTTTATGTAAATAACAAACAAAGTCATTCTTGTCATTCCTTATCCTTGAAGGGCGTGAATAGCGAGGTCATCAATATTTTGATGCAATTGAATATGAGGAAAGAATGGTCCAATAATGACATTGTTTCAGGAACAAGATTTAGATAAATTTTTATATATGGAACCAACTGAGAGTTTATCAAAAAATAAACATTTCATACAACCAGTCAAATTGTATCGATAAACCCTGCACTCAGTTGAATGCGATTGTTCCCAACTCCAAAACCCTAAGTTTTGAATTCCTTATCAATGGAATTTTGTTTTCTTCATAAGGGAATTTTTATTGGTCATAATGTAACTCATGAGGATAACATAAGGTAATCCTTGATCTGTTTATGAACAAAGGTTTACTCCAAGAGTTTCAATTTCCATATTCAGATTGTGGCAAATATGAGAAATAGGCTCTAATTGATAAAGGGATGATAGAAGTTGTGAGTCATACAAATCCACAATTGGTTCATAGTATGGTCGCATGGATTGATATCTTCCATAGCCCTCATGCGCTTAACTACCCTAACTTCAACGCTCCCCTTCATTGGTCAATTTCTCTCATTCCCATCATTTTGATCAATTCCCTCATTCCTTTTCAATGAATCACATAATAAATTATGCTCTGAAAGCGATTTTACCTATGATCCTATTTTGTCCTTCTATTTGTGCTCATATTCGATGACCTTGCATAAATAGAAGTCAATCTCAAGTGACCATGACCCATCGAAGACTTTGCAGCTCAATTCTAATGAATGTGGTCGTGACTAGTTGAGCAAATGCATTGTTAGTATTAATGGTTGAAGATCATTGTTCCTAAATGTTTCATGATAACTCTTGAGTTATATTCAATTGTTGTTCTAGAATTTCAGAGTTAAGGATTTTAATGATTATTTACAAGCATTGATGGCAATCCGATATCAATTGGTTTCCAAAAAAAGAACAGAGAGTGATGGCGTTGAGTATAAATGCTAAGGTGAATAAAGAATGACATAAAGAGTGAATTTAAGCTACAACACAACATAGGAATTAAAAGTGGTAACTGTACAAATCCAATTTCAAGAGATTTCAAATTTGTTGTCTAAAAAAATGGTTCATCCACGTTTTGATGTTGAT
The DNA here is from genome assembly GCA_001517045.1 of Pseudotsuga menziesii. NCBI lineage: Eukaryota > Viridiplantae > Streptophyta > Pinopsida > Pinales > Pinaceae > Pseudotsuga > Pseudotsuga menziesii. The sequence goes on along the minus strand of LPNX010285779.1, from coordinate 55,919 downwards.
GATAATTCATAGAAATATATAGACTGATATGTTATGTTTTCTTTTACAAGGACTTCGAGGAAGAAAATATTTCTTGGAGTTACAGTTGTTTAGTTTCCAGCTCAATTTAATGGCCTTCCCTATCACGTCATTGCTTAACCCCTCATTTGAAACTGTGTTCAATACACTACCTACGCAAATGTAATGGCAGCACTTACATGAAGTGATATTAATTTCACATTGATAGGTATGAAATAAAATCGAGTAGTTGGATATCACTTTTGCATAAATGTCTTGTTCATGAAGTTTTTATATATACAATGTTTCTCATTAATCTTGTGTTTCTAGCTATGAGTTTTCACAACAGGGGTTCAAGGAGGCTTATAAGAGGGAGAGGTGGATGAGGCCAATACTTATGACAACATGGAGGTGAAAGGAAAATAAGATTTTCAGTGCATTTTGATGCAAATTCAAATTAATTTGCCCAGTTAGCAAGAACTAGTCACCTTTACCTTGGGCCTCAACATGCTCTACCCTCACAACTTTTAGTACATCCACACATGTCTCAAGCTCCTCTACCCTTGCCCAATTCAGCAAAATTGGCTAACCACTACTCAATTAATAACTCAGGTTGGGATGTTCTACCTCCTTCTCCACGAGATAAAACCATAGGTTGGGGAAACCTTGAGCCTAACAAACCTATGCCATCAACTACGAATTTTGCATCTTCTGGACAACATGTGAAAAATTCTCACCCAACTGAAAATACATCAAAATCTGATACATAGCTACGCTAAATTAGAACTAGTAATAGATAATGTTCCTCTTCCCCCTTCAATTCCTTCTTTGGAATAGCCAAAAGAAGGAAAATCAGAAATTCCAGTTGATGTAGAGGTTGGGAAAGTGAATGAAGTCACAACCTCTTCAAGGTCCACAGGGTTTTGTCTTTCATTAAGGAATTTCATGTCTAATTTCTTTGCAAAGAATTTTTAATGTTGATGATGCAGTGATTATGATCTTGATCTTGATGTTTGAACTTGATGAACTCATGAAGTTTTAATGACAAGACTCACATGCAATTTTCTTAAGGTTTAATTTGCACAAGGATGAAATATCTTTATAACTTTTTGTTTGTTTGAAAAGCATGTTTATTTGAATACATATCAGCAAATGATGTACAAGTGGCATTCTTGTGATGACCGGGTTAATTTATAATATCAACTGGTTATGTTTTAGGCTATGCCCAGGTTTTGGGAGATAGAAGGAGAATGAATGTTTTATATGTTTAATTTTGGAATGACTAGTGGGTCCCTCCTTTTTTCAAATGCCTATATTATATGAATTGTTTGCCTTATTTATTTTTTAAAGTCCAAAAAATGACTTAGACTTCCTCTCTTCGATGGTTATGTCAGATCAAAACCTCTTTACACCTGTCACATTTTTGTTTTAAAAGAATTATTTTTAGAAGTTTTTTATGAATCAATTATGTAATTATTTATTGGAGAAGAAAGTATAAAGGAGAGTTCCATCAATGACAAGAGGCTATTGATCCATAAGATATGGTATGCTAAGAAATTGATTTTTTGAGCTTCTAATTTTGCATTTTAAAATTATGCCATGTCTTTAACATTTGATTTTTCTATGATAGCATGAGTCTTTGCTAAGTGTTAACTTAGTGATTGTGAATTGATGAATTACATGAAAGGTATCCTTCCTACCATTTGTTGATGATGTTTAAAAGGTTTTTTTGTGACCTGCCATTGATTGATAACTTTGGTTGCAGTAAGCCATTCTAGCCATGGTCATTTTGATAGATTTTAATGTGATCCCCCAAGCTCTTCTTCACGCTTAAGAGGCGATCCACCACAGTTCGGGTCCTTGAACCAACACCGTTGAGACCATTCTCGACGACCCTCTACACCATCGGATGACCACACAGCCTCTGACTCAGACTCAGATTCATATCAATCTGAGCCAAACTTACAGACCACAGCATTTAGCCCCATGGCTGGTGCAAACCCGGATCCACTTCCCGAAATGGTCATTGGCAGTGGACCCATGTCCATGCCTCAAGTCACCACCAACACCCTTGAAGATGGTCTTAGTACTGCCATACAGACTGTCCTAACTCAGCTGCCTCCACCTATACTTACTAATCAAACTATCCCACCTATCATACCTGGGGGCAGTGGCCCGTCCACTCACACTGTCCCACCTGTCATACCTGGGGGCAGTGGCCCTTCCGCTCACACTGTCCCACTTACCATACATGGGGGCATTGGCTCATCCACAACTGTGCCACAAGTACCCCTAGTCATGCAGGGACATCATGTTCTCATAAACCCCACTACCATTGCAGGTCGTTCCCATATTAACCTTGGGTTAAACCTCCCTTTCATGGCACACCTCAACTTGCCTGACTTGGCAAGTTTAACTAATGACCCTATCTGTCATCAAGCCTTCTGGCCTCCCATGCCAACCAAGCTCCCCTCAGGCATCCCCAAGTTTGAAGGGAAGGCAGGGGAGTGCCCCTAAAACCATATAATGATGTTTCACATATGGTGCTCATCAAACAACATCATAGATGATTTGATCAAACTTAGAAATTTCCAACACACCCTCACAGGTGTTGTAGCCAAGTGGTACATTGAGCTACCACAAGCCAAGTACCCAGACTTTAATTCCTTTGCCTTTATGTTCTTGCAGTATTTCCAGCTCCCCGTTCGATATGATGAAGGGGTGGAAATCTTGCTATCTTGTTGCCATAACACTGCGACCCACATAACTGACCACATCCACGAGTGGTGGCGATGTCACAGCTTGTGCAAGATCAAGCTTGATGACAGGATCTTCTTTGAATTTTTCTTAAAAACATTGCTACCACCCATAGCCAAGGACATCGCCTCTAAATGTCCCCAAACAAAGAAAGAGGGCATCTTGAAGGCCCAACAATTTGACCTCATTTACGCATAGTCTGGATACCTGTACACCATCATTCCAGACACTTGACGTGCAGGAAACTCCTACCAGGATGCGCCGGGGGCATCCCATGCTGCAGATGGCATCATAGGCTCTGTTTCCCACCAAACACAACATCACGCGACACCACCCATGATGCCACCATAGCCAAGCAACACCCCTAGTGTTGCCTACCCAAACCAAGCTCTTGACTATTCAAGAATGATGTCACAGTCCGGAGCTACAACATCCTATGCACAACCTGTGCCACCGCAACAGGCCCATGCACCTACTTAGCCGACACAACAATATTCAAGACAGATGACCGTATTTGTTGCACCCCCAGCCCCCCAAGTGTATTATGCACCACCAACGCAAGTTGCTCGAGCCCCCGTCCCAGCTCTGCCAGCACCTTTGGGACAAGTGTTTGCTCAGCAGAACCGTCCTAACCAACCAGCCCCCAACAACCATCAAGGGCAAGCCAGAAACAATCGAGCTAGAAATCGAGGCAACAACCAACCACAAGGAGGCGGTCAACAACCAAATCCTCCCAACAACACCGAGGCGAACCGACCAGCTCAAAATCCCGAACAACCAAACCCACCTAGATGCAACGCTCCATTACACACAAATAAACCATGCAAACTATGTAACATCTACGAGCATTATACGATTGACTTCCCCTTCATGGATAAACCCAAGCAAGCCATTCAAAATGAAGTCCAACATGGTACCAATGCGACAGTTCTGACTCAACCCAACCCAGCACCACCAGGCCCTCAAACTATGGTGATCCAAAACCCATTACTGCTCCAAGGGCTGGTATCAATCGCACCTGCTCCCAACCCAATACCACCACCCCTGCTACACCTCCACCAACAGAAACGGGTGTTCACCACCTGCTAGCCATAAAAACCGAAGAGGTCAATTTACAAACTAGGCGAAATCAGTACAGAGCCAACATCGAACCCACTGACCCATCAGTGACATCCACGTCCAAAACAACCAATCCACCTCTTCACTTACCCCTTTTTCCCCTGTGCCCTCCCATACGACGGGTTTCCAACAATGCCACGACTAGAGATGCTGTGAGCTACAACATCATTGATGACTTGGCCCAAACACCTACGGCCATGTACGCTCTTAAGGTACTTAAAACTTGCCCAACACAATGAAAGGCCTTACTAGCTGCCCTCGATGCTATAGACCCCTCTGACTCCAAGTTGATCACATTTGACACAGATAACATAGAACCTCAGATGCCATCAACGATTGCCTTCCAAATTTCGATATCAATTCAGAATCTGGTCGTACACCGGTGCATCGTTGACGAGGGGGCATCCACATGTGTTATGTCAACCTTTGTCTGGCAGAAACTTGGGTCCCCAATCCTGTAGCCATTTACCACTACTTTGCGGGCTTATGATGGCCATCCCACTAAATCCTAAGGTATCCTTTCGCACATCCCCATAACATTAGCCGAGAAAATAGTACTGATCGACATAGAGGTTGTCAATGCACAGTTGGACTATAACCTTCTTATGGGAAGAAGTTATATGTATGCCATGAGAGTCATAGAATACACTGTTTTCTGTCTCATGATGTTCCCTCATGACGGGAAAATCATGATGGTTGACCAATTAACTTATCATGATCCAGAAGGGCTAACAACACCAGCCAACATTATCCCTACATCTGACACCATCGTCAACGACACCACCGTTGAATGTGGCCCCTGGGTTGTTTGCTGACACTCCCATGACAGCCTCCTTCCCCTTCATGTCACCACCGTCGACACTAAATGAGACTACGGATTTATGCATGCTCTCTTCTAGCACTGTTGCACCTAAACATCAACCGCAGTCGCAACCCCAACAACAGTCGCAACATCATCCATAGTCGGAACATCACATGCAGCCACAACCACAAGCATCCCCAAATGCAACCACCAAGGAGTTACTTGGGATCCTCCCCAGTCCACACAATTCCATTCCTATTCCCCCCACCTGGTGTATTGAGTAAGCTAATAATGGCTACCTTAAACTTACCCAACTTCACATTAGGGATTCTCGTGTGGTACCTCGATCGATCGACCCAACCTCCAATGCCCCAAGTCGTGTTAACCCCAGTTCAACCTATTGCGGTCGAATCACGTCCTCCACCTTGTCTACAAAATCCAACCACTGCACCGGCACCTACTGTGCCCCACCCAAAAAGTGCCAGGGGAAAAAAGATGAAAGCAACAACTGAACCCCGACAGATCCTGTCATGTGCCGTGTGCGATGAACATGGCCATGCAACCTAAAACTATCCTGAAATTTCCACGATCACACATTTAGATGCCATGGATACAACATAAAACCTCCCCATGGTTGAGCTCCCTAGTGGACCAACAAAGAGAAATAAGTCATTGAGAACGAACCATGCTTGTGCACTTTGTGGATTGTATGGACATTATTCTTAGCACTGCCATGACTTGTTCGAGTTTCGAACAGCTCTAGCTAACCTTTGACAGCATGCCCTTGAAACAGAGATCACTCTCATCGAAGAAATCCACCCCCTGCGTCCTTCTTCATATACCGTGTCCATCTACATGGTGTCCAGTTCCACAGACCCAATTATCCCTGCAGTCATTGACAGCTCCTCCAACCTATCCCATCATTGCTTCTACAATGACTAGGAGATACTTGAATCCTTAACTGCTCCTAAATACCCTTGGGACAACATGCACCATCGCTCATTCTTTATCTCCGAAGAACCTGTGTCGTTGTCGAATCAATTTTCAGTTGAGACAAAGGATTTCATTCATGGGAAAGTTGACTGGTTCAAAAATCCCATTCCGGCACCCAACGCTTTCAAAGAAGGCAACATGGCCAATATCTCACCAACCATTAAGATCGACATCTCAACCAAATCTAAGATCGTTGAGGAGATCATGCTAGGGGCATCGTGCTCTCCTGAAGAAATCGCTTCCTACAAAACACTCTTCCAATAATTTCACGACATCTTCACCTGGTCTTACATTGAAATGCCCAGGTTGGATCCATCCATTATTGACCACCACATTGACACATGGCCTTATGTGGTCCCCGTATTCCAAAATCAAGGACCAATCCATCCCTCCAAAGCTTCCGCGGTCAAAGCCAAAATTGAGAAGTTGCGCACAACCGGCTTCATTTACCCCATTTCTTACACAACCTGGGTTTCAAATCTCATTCCCGTAAATAAAAAACAGGGTACCATCCGCGATCTGAATTGGGCATGTCCCAAAGACAACTTCCCAACACCCTTCATCGATCAGATCATTGATGCGTGTGCCGAACATGAAGTCTTTTCCTTCATGGACGGTGTTACGGAGAAAACTTCATATGGCCTGGGGTGTACCACAACAGACAGAATAACCACAGAAATCAATCCCTTCCCAATATGCAAGAGAAATAAAACATCTAACACTAAAGGATCTCGAAACATACCTTATTCCGGATGGTTGATGTAGATCCCCGTTGAGCTTTTCCAATCTCGCTTGTGTTAGCAATTTGCTCTTTCAACAATCAGCAAACAAAACAAGCATGCTATATAATGATGTTAGACCTACTCTAGCATATATAATCAATAATGTATAAGCAATTAAAAGCATCCATGGATTCAATATTCATTTTAGGGAAATATATTTCTATTAATATAAATCAGAGATTACAAGAATGACAACCTCTGTCAGCACGTCTGCGAACCTGAGAAACTGAGTCCTCCACCTGGGCCTCCACCACCTCAATCCTCCATCTCTCGATAGCAAGCTCAAAAGCAAAGGCAAGCTTTGGAATAACACCAAGTGCTCCAAGGGACAAAGGGATGCAGATTCAAGTATAAGCTACGGCAACAATGGACTATAGTTTTCTTGCTCTTGAATTCCTCCCCTTTCAATGTATCCAAAGGGTTCCTTATATAGTGCTTCAATGGGGTAATGGAAGGTCAAATCCGAGCGATCTCAAGGCATATGGAAGGCTAAGAGACAAGTGACTCGGATCCACATCAAGGAAAACTCCAAAAATCTTTGGCCTTTTGCACACATCTCGGTGTACGTGGGTTTAAGGGTTATATCCGTGTATATACGCGAGAAAGGGTTAAAAAGTCACGTATGGAAAATAACATGTGTTTTTAGGGATGATCATGGAAACATCAAAGGTACAAAAATAGTCCATGGGGTCTAAATAGTCTGCAGAGGGACAGGAAAGGCCATAATTATGTGATCTACCATGTGTGGTAAAATCAGCTGTAATAGACGGCTTTTCCAGATATAACCAAATTCAGATTCAGAAAGAAGATCGTTACAAAACTGCATTTACAACCTCTTGGGGCACATTCGCATATCGAGTAATGTCCTTTGGTCTAAAGAATGTTGGAGCCACATTCCAGCACGCCATGACGTATTGTTTCCATGACCTCATCCACATCATATTGGTCTACCTGGACGACCTTACTGCTCGATCACGAAAACCAACACAACAAATAGATGACTTGTGACAATTCTTTTTGCGATGCCGCAAGTACAAAATTTGCTTGAATCCCCTAAAGTGCATTTTTTGTGCCCCAATAGGCCGTCTACTTGGGTTTATTGTATCCCACAAAGGGATAATAGTTGACCTTCTCAAAGTTCAAGCCATCCTTGATCTCCCTACACCAAAAACGCTACGCCAACTACAGAGCCTCCAAGGCAACGCCAATTTCCTTTGCCTCTTTGTACCAGAGTATGCAACAAAAGCCTATGGATTCATACGCCTGCTCCGCACCAAAATCTCCTTTGTTTGGGATCAATAAGCACAAGAATCATTTGATGCACTCAAACAGGCCCTGGCTTCTGCACCATTACTTTCGGCACCAGACTTCACTCGAGACTCATTCTTTATGTGTCGTCCTCAAAAAATGCCATTGCTAGAGTCTTGGTCCAAGAAGACGATGCTCATCAGGAGCACGTGATTTATTACATCAACCAGAAGCTGACAGGTCCTTCACTACAATATTCACTCGAGGAAAAATTGGCCCTCGCCTTTGTTTTCTCAGCCCAAAAGTTGCGCCACTACATCATTGCAAACGATACCCGAGTATTGGCTAATTCCAACCCAATGCGGTACCTCTTAAGCCTTCGCCTTCTACAAGTCCGCATGGCCAAGTGAGTAGTCATCCTCCAAGAATTCAATTTGGAGGTTGTTTCCCCAAAAATCGCAAAGCCACTAGCGCTAGTTGCGCTCATGACAAATCTACCCCCATTAACCACGCCACCACCACCTAAGGATGACTTCCTCGATGATTTCCTATTCAGCATATCCACGGAAGACCCATCGTATGGGGACATCCTTCTATATTTACGCACACAGAAGTTTGCAGCTCACTTAAATCGCGAAGACAGGCGACGCATCCAACATCAAGCCGCTTGTCATCTCCTCATTGGAGATATTTTATATCGTCGGGGCATTGATACCATCTTACATCATTGCCTCACCCATGGTGAGGCCAAGACAGTCTTTAACGATTGTAATAGTGGAGCCTGCGGTGGCCACCTTTCAGGTCTGGAAACCACCCAGAAGATTCTACATGTTGGCTAATTTTGGCCTTCCATCTTGGTTGATTGCACAGAGGCAATCAAACACTATCGCAGCTATCAGCTCTTTGCCCCAAAGGCAAGAACCCCCCCTGCACCATTACATCTCGTAGTCACAGTCGGTCCCTTCTGTAAATGGGCAATTGATTTCATGACAATCAACCCTACCTCGGCCAACGGTCATAAATATATCATTATGGTTGTTGATTACTTCACTAAGTGGGCCAAATCCATGCCTACATTTGTTACACCCAAATCCTGTCACCACCACGTGATAAGACCTTTGACTTACATATTTTCCCTTGATCCCAGCACTTGGAGTGGAAACCCATGTTGTTTGTCAATCTTACATGAAAATAATCAGCACCGCGCTTTCCTTGTTAACCATGAGAGGTACCTTGCTCGCACCGCCTGTATCTTGTTTTCCATAAGTGGTGCCACCACCTGTGGCCTTTTGTCCATAGACGTTTTTAACCTAAACCGCTCTATCATAAGAAGAGAAAAGTGGTACCCTAGGTAAAATGGGAAAAAGAGAAGTTTCTCGAGGCTTCTAGATCATGAGCATCGTGTCCTCCCTTATCCCTATCATTGTGGGTCATTTGAGCTCGAGATCCCCCATCATAGGATCTTAGAGACCACCTCATCCACAAATCTCTCAACTATTCCTATCCATTGAGCCTTATAAATACAAGCTCATGTCCATGGTTGAGGGGGAGAACTATAGAGGTATTGTTATGCTATTGGATTGACCACTTGGCCCAAGCCATTTGAGAGCATAGAAAGCAAAGTTGGAGCTTATGGGGATGAAGTGTTGGTTTCATGGAGATGCATGTTGACACTAAGGCTTAATTGGTTGTAAACTTCTCCATGCATCTTAATGCAAAGCTCATTTCCGTCCCACATTACTGTTGTTTTGATTTCGCATGTACATGTTGTTAGATTCCTTAGTCACTAACATGGGTAAGTAGATGATGCTCTGGTAGCTTTGGTGTATTGGCATGTTTGATCTGGTTGCAGGTACACAGGTTCACTATCGAAGCAGCATTTCAGGTGTCTACAATATCCAGGGAGGGTCTTCATCCTTTGTTTTTCACTCATTTGTTCTGGATCTGAACCATTCAGACCATAGGAACAACTTCTATCCACAGAAGGTGAAATATTCTTGCTTACAAATCTGGCAACTTTGTTGGGGAATAGATATATGTATCAGTTGATCTGATCTTCCTTAGTTCTTCAACTCTTGTCTGAATCCAGGCTCCATCCCCAACTCTCCTCAGTCAGATCTGCTATCTGACTCAGTGTATTTTGGTTTGAAACTTCCAGATCTGTCTACATCTGATTATTTTGACCTTTTATGCTCTTTTTTATTCTCAATCTATCAATTTTTACCTTGATCTGATCTTTTTTTGACTTGATCTGTCGTTCTCCTTTGTGTTTTGGATTTATACAGGGAACTGCTCTTATGCAGTTGGTGAGAAGCGGTGCCACCGCCTGAACCTAGTTAGTAGCACACGGTGCCACCGCCTGAGTCCTGTTGGCGAGAAGCGGTGCTGGTCAAGAACCGCTCTATCAAGACCCCTGCAGCGCGGTGCCAGGTAGGCCTTATTCCAAGACCACTTTTTCTCATTTTTTGCAAAAAAATTGAGTTGATTTGCTTTCAGCCCTGCACTTTCGGGCTTGTGTGTTAGAATTTGATGCTTGTGGGTTGAAATTTTATGGTTAAATATTGGTTTGATTGGAAAATTCAAAACCTAGATTAGGCTTATTGACTGTTCATTCACTTCTGTGCTTGTTGGTTGTGATTGTGAAAGGACTTCTTGTTTTTTGAAAATCTTAGGGTGTTAGTAAGATCTCTTTTCATTTCTGTTATAAAGACTGAAAGAAAAACATTTGATTAGCATCTTGTTTTCATTTTTGTTTTCATAGAAAACTTCTTTTTCCTCCTTTAAAAAAGAAATTTTTTGACTGAGATTAGGTTATCATCATTGAGCATTAGACATTGGATCTCTAATTAGGATCTTTATGTTCTTTTGTCTCTTATGCATTTAGTACTATCTCATCAAAATAAAAATACGGTAGTTTTTAGTTAGATTTATCTATGTTTTAAGAAAAATTGAAAAATTGAGTGCATATGCATGTAGTGTGCTTCTTGTTTTTCTTTTAGGAAATGAGACTCTTCTCCTTCTTATTGCTTTCAAAAAAGAGAGATCAGTTTGGAAAGTGTTGCTTGTCTTTGATTTTGTGTTCAAGATTGTTGTTTGGAAATATTTTTGGTTTTGAAACAGAAGAAAATACTCTCTTTCCCTCACGTAGGTAGGCATACCGAACGGTAAAGTGAAATATTTGCATACACATATTGCATGGTTTTACTTTTTATGTCAAAACGCCATGCATTCACCTAACCATCCACTTTAAAATTAATGGTAGTTATAGGTTAAAATTTACATAGCAATTTGAGTGATAGGTTAGAGACATGTTCGGGTGTCGTTAAGCTTTGGAGCTTTCGTTATTTGTCCGCATTACATCCCGGGACTCGCGCGATTCTTCCACGTACCATAGATATATAGAACGACCTTTCACATACCCTTGAGGTATATAGAAAGGTACTTCACGTACTCGATTGTATATCGGAAGGCCCCTTGTGTACGGTTATGCATTAGACAACACTACTACCGATTTGAGCTCCCACGTACCTTGAGTATATCAGGAGACCCCACTAGGATACCTTATCCATCTGAGAAAATCCATTTGGTCATCTTGCTTGGAGCCATACACTAAAAACAGCATTCGGGGAGATTACTACGCATGTACCCTAGAGGTATATCACGAGTGGCACCTTCTTGACAATCCTGGTGAGAGACTTGACTATCTGAACTCCTCCTGTCATTTTAAGTTTGCTTGTTTGATCTATAGCTTGAGTAGGGAAAAAAATTTGGTGTGTTTTCTAGAATTTCAGACCCTAGGTTAGATAGGAATTGTACAAACTGGCTGAGCTAAGACAGTCCAGAAGAGTACGGGGCTTGCCACTCGATTTTATTCTTGTTTCAGGAGAAAATCCAATGGAAGCTATCGACCAAGGAGCTGCTACCACCCCCCAAGTGGGAGATAATGTGGGTGTAGAAAGTGGAGGACCATATTATTCACACTTGCCTCCCTTGGTCCAACAACCTTCTCAGGAAAATACCTCGTTCCATTCTCTCATAGAAGGTCATGTTGATGATACTACCCATCCGAATTATGGTCCCAATGCTCCATTTTGGGATACCTCTATAAGACAAGCCATTGCCTCATTTGGCACCCATTTAAACTTTTTTGAAGAGATTTCTCTAGATGAAGAAGAATGTAGACAATACCAGGCAGCCATTCTCCATGCACAGGAGATTGAGAAGAAAATAGATGATATACCGGGCACACCACCACCACGTTCTGCAACTGTGCCTGTGGGATATCGTTCACTTGCTAATTCTATGAGACCCATTGAACCGATTATAGATCGCACAGTGACTCCACACAACCCAGGACAAATTTCCAACCCCACCACCTCCTATGTTACGTCTGTTCCTAATCCTCCCATGTTTTCCGCGCCTGGGGTTCAACCTTCAATTCTTGTTTCGTCATTACCTTCTAGTGCCGGGGGGAAACCCTCGGCATGGCCTACGTTATCTGGCACTGGAATTGTACCTAGTCAAGGATAGACCTCTAATATAGAAAAATCTACAGTTTATGTCCCTCCCACCCATACTAATGTGGTCAATCCCCCATCCAGTTCAGGTCAACCCTTAGGGGCACAAATTGTAACCATTCAATCTTCTGGAGGTTATGGTTATCAAATACCTGTAGGAAATATTAATTATCCACCCAATCCTGCAGGAATACCTTAAGTCGGAATTCCATACCCTAGTAATACTTTTACGCTGTGGGGGCAGCCTAACTGGTCTTACATGCCAACTCTGGGGGGGATACCCATACATACTGCGGGAGGTGTCGAAGGACCACCTCATGGAGGTATTTCCCCTGGGGGGCCTAATGGTCCTGGAGGGCTTGGTGGCTCTCCTCCTTATGGTCCTAATGGTCCTGGTGGTCCTGGGGGGCCTGGTGGCTTTCCCCCTAATGGCCTTGGAGGGTCTGGTGGCCCTCCTCCTAGTGGTTCTGGAGGCTCTAGAGGTTTACCTCCCAGCGGCCCTGGAGGGTCTAGTGGTTCACCTCCTGGTGGTCCTGGTGGTCCTCCTCCCAGAGGCCCTGGTGGTCCTAACGGTCCTGATCCCGCAAATCAACCCCCCATGGGCGGATTTTTCGGTAGTTCTTTGTCACAACTACCTGTCTATCAGTTTACTTACGGTCCTACTGGTAATTATATGCCATATCAATATTACCAGTATGTGCAACCTAACCGTCAGTTACATTTCCTAGCAAATTTGGACTTACTTGACTTGTCCAAGTTGATTAACGACCCCATTCTACACAATCCCTAGTGGCCTCCCAATCCAGTAAAAGTTACCAACGGACATCCCAAAGTTCAATGGGAAGTAGGGAGACGAGACGAAAAACCATGTCATGACATTCCACCTGTGGTGTTCTTCAAAATCCCTCATGGATGATTCAGTTCGGTTATGACTTTTTCAGCAAACTTTGACCGGTACAGTCGCGAAGTGGTACATTGAACTTCCACAACATTCGTTTGTGGATTTTGGCTCATTGGCAACCGTGTTTATTACACACTTTTAGCTCCCTATTCATTATGAAACGGGTACTGATCTCTTAACTTCTCTACGACAGAACACCTCCACCCACATATCCGATCATATCCATGAGTGGAGAAGGCGGAGAAGGCTTATTAAGGCCCCTATTCTGGATTAGATATTAGCTGATTGGTTCACCAAATTTTTGTTGTCTCCAATTGCCCGAGATGTGGCTATGGGCGATGTCGTTACTAAAGAGCAAGCTATTAGTTGAGCCCAGTATCTAGACTTGGTTTATTCCCAGTCTGGAACTCTTTATGACTTGATTCCTCAAGCTCCTTGTGCAAGCACCGATCGCGCAAAGCCACCAAAATAAGTACCTATTGATGGGATTGTTGGTTCAATCCAATCCCCATCAGCAGTGAAACCTGCCAAGCAACCCCAGACTGCCACCCCTACTCCTTCGACTCCTAAGGTTTCCGCTGAGGTCAATTCTATTCAAAGTACTCAAACCTCGGGTAATAACAAAAAGAAAGGTAAAAATAAGAATAAAAAACCCGGAAACCAACAGGAGAATCCAAGACCAACCAACAATGATAATGATAAAGGGAAGAGAAAAGCAAAATATCCATGTTTTCTATGCGGAGGTGACCATTTCACAAAAGAGTGTCATCATTGGGACGAAATCTCCCAGTTTCTGAAATCAAATCCCGCACCTGCAGTACTCACGGATCTTTTTCTCTCTCAACAACAACTGATAGACCACATGTCTAATCAAGGTAACTCTAGTTCATCAGAGGAAATTCGTATGATGTCCTCGAATACCATTAATCTACAAACTCGTAGTCAAAATTATGACAAACCCATAGACAAGAAAGAAGACCATTCTTCTTCAGGGAAAGCTCCCTCTACTGGTTCTCCGGAATCCTCATCTATTGTCCCCCTAACCATCGAGAAGCCTACTCTCGACATGACTTTGCGTCCACCCAAGCGTACTCTTCGGAAGGCTGTATTTAACCCTAATGCCTGAGTTGCTCAATTTTATAATGTAGTTGAAGATCTCGCTCAAGCACCTTGTGCAATGTCTAACTTAGAAGTACTCCAAAGTTGTCCTATACAACGCAAAAATCTGTTAACAACGTTAGGAGCTTTAGACCCGAATAACACTAATTTGATTCATTTCAATATTGAGAACTATAAGGCTAGGCTACCTCATAAAATTGCTTTTCAAATCATTACGAAAGTAGTTGGAAAGAAGGTTTTTAGAAAGGTACTAGATGGAGCTTCGACCTCGGTTTTGTCTCTATCTTGTTGGAAAGCTCTCGGCTCTCCCGAGCTTGTAACATCACCTACGACTCTAAAGGCCTTTGATGGATGAGGTTTCCATCCCCATGGTCTCATATCATCCCTCACAGTCGAGCTTGGGGGAAAAACCATTTATTTTCAAGTAGAAGTGGTAGATGCCTCGTTAGATTACAACCTCCTCCTAGGAAGAAATTGATTTTATGCCATGACGGCTGTCACTTCGACAGTATTCCGAATAGTCCAATTTTTGCATCTAGGGAGAATTGTTACCATTGACCAGCTTGATTTATGTACACCGGATGTTACTACCTCTACGGCTAATAACATCCCCATGTTAGGCTAGTCCCCTCCTCCTTACCAGTCGATTGTGGTAGGCATGTTGAAGGATTCATCCCTTATGGGGATTTTTCCATCCACTCCTCTTAACATGGATACTGCGACAGTCCATATGATTGCCTCATATGATTGTGAGCCTAAGGGAAAACAAGTTGTTGAGACCACCTCGTTGAGTTCACACGAAGTAATGTATGACACCATTCAAACCCTTTCCGATGATCACACTGATGACCTTCATCTAGTGGCTTCAGATCCTTACCATTTACCTTACTAGTTAGAACCATCTTTTCTTGTTCTATATTATCTCTCTAAGACTTTTCCTTCCAACGATTCCATTATGGAGATCATGAGTATGGATGAGTCCATTTGGGAGGATCACCATCATAGATCCATGTTCCTCCCCAACACCAGTTTGGTTAACCATGATTACGCATCCCTGTTTCCTGCTGATATTGTCAACGTACCCCAAAGTCCCATATTGTTGCAAGACACAGATTCTGAAGGAAACCTTTCCAACATTACTCAAATGAATTCGATTGACATATCAGCCAACCCTGGTACCATCGAGCAAGTTCATGTTGGGCAGAACTGCTCGACAGATGAATCTGAAGCATATAAGGCACTTTTCAAAGAATTCCATGATATTTTTGCCTGGTCCTATGAAGAGATGTCGGGGATTGACCCATCCATTGTGGTCCACGAGATTAAAACCTATCCCACGGCCAATCTTGTTAGGAAAAACTAAGGCAAGTCCATCCACGGAAGGCCACAGCTATTAAAGCTGAAATAGAGAAACTTCTCAAAGATGGGTTTATTTATCTCGTACCCTTGACGGAATGGGTATCGAACATTGTCCCTATCAATAAAAAGTAGGGCACCATTAGAGTCTGTATTGAATTTAGGGATTTGAAAAAATCTTGTTCCAAGGACAACTTTCCTACTCCACACATCGATCAGATTATCGACAACTGTGCTGGAAGTGTCTTATTCTCATTTATGGATGCCTTCTCTGGCTATAATCAGATTGATATATTACCCATCAATCAGCACAAGACGACATTCATTTTGCCATGGGGAACCTTTGCATATAAGAAGTTACCTTTTGGCTTGAAAAATGATGGAGCCACATTCCAGCGTGCGATGTCCTATGCGTTTCACGATATTAAACATATTGTTGAACCTTACCTTGACGACCTCCTTGCTCATTCACAGCGACGGGAGGACCACCCTGGTTATCTTAGAGACATTTTCCTAAGATGTCATCATTATAATATACGGCTCAATCCACATAAATGTGTTTTCTGTGTTGAGACGGGACGTTTGTTAGGCTTTGTGGTCTCTAAGGATGACATCTGGATTGACCCCTAGGAAATTGCCGCCATTTTAGCTCTACCAGCCCCAACTAATCTCCTTGAAATCCAAAGTTTGCAAGGGAAGGCAAACTTTCTCTGTCGTTTCGTGTGCAATTTCGCAGAGAAAACGCACAGTTATATGCGTCTCCTTAAAAAGAACACCCCGTTATTTTGGGATGACCAAGCCCAATGCGCCTTTGATAATCTCAAACACGCTCTAACTCATTCACCCGTGATACACCCCCCAGATTATTCAAAGGACTTTCTCTTGTATATTGCTACCTCCGCTACTACCATTGCTATGGTTTTGGTGCAGGAAAATACCAACGATCAGGAGCACATGATTTACTATGCAAGTAAGAATCTTATGGATTCTGAAACCCGATATTCATGCATGGAGAAGTTAGCATTGGCCACGGTCATTGCTATACAAAAATTTTGTCACTACATTTTGCTCCGCACAACCACAGTATTGGAAAACCATAACCCTATATATTACATCCTAACTCGTTAGGTGCTCGGGGGCAAGTACTCCCGATGGATAGTCATACTACAGGAGTTTGATCTGGAATTTGCCAAAGCCACATCAAAGAAATCCTTGGTCTTTGTCGAGCTCATGTGTGATCTTCCCTGTGCTTCGATGAAATCTGAGCCTAGTGATTCATTTATGGATGAATTCCTGTTCCTAATTAGCACTACCGATCCATGGTATGGAGATTTGCTTATTCATCTCCAAACACAATGATTTCAACCGCATTTATCCCATGACGATCGCCACTGTATCCATCACCACGCGAAATACTACCTCATCCTGAATGATACCTTGTATAGACGTGGAATTGATTCTATTCTATGGCGATGCCTCACCCATGAGGAGGCTGAACATGTGTTGAATGATGGCCACTCTGGAGCATGTGGTGGTCATTTACCTGTGATGGCTACAGCCCAGAAAATCCTTTTTGTTGGATATTTCTGGCCCTCAGTCTTCAAAGACTATCATGAGGCTGTTAAGAAATGCCCACCTTGTCAACATTTTTATCCCAAAAAGCGCACTCATTCTGCTCCGCTACACCCCGTCATTACCGTTGGCCCATTTTCCAAATGCGGGATTGATTTTATGCATTGCAAGCCTACCTCAGCTGGGGGGCATGGTTACATCATCGTAGCCATTGACTATTTTACAAAATGGGTTGAGGCCATGCCTACATATGCAGAAGATGGTAAGATTGGTGCTCTCTTCCTGTTTAATCATATCATAGCTAGATTTGGAGTCCCGCAGTCCATTGTTACTGGTCACAGATCACATTTCTGTAATCAAATGATGGAAGAACTGAGTGCCAATCTAGGTTTTCTCCATGAAAACTCTACGCCATATTATCCACAAGCTAATGATCAGGTAGAGGCCATTAACAAAGTTTTAAAAACTATGCTTCATCGGATGGTTGGAGATCATAAATCCAACTGGCACCACATTATTTTCTTTGCTCTTTGGGCTTATAGGACTTTGGTGAAAACAACTACTGGTTTCACGCCATTCTAGCTTGTCTATGGACTCGAAGTTGTCTTACCGATTCAATGTCAGATTACATCTTTACAACTTGTCGTCAAGAAGCAGTATGATAAATCCGTCCAACCTCATGCCTTTAACGAGGGTGACCTAGTTTTGACTTACGACTAGAGATATGACAAACTAGGGAAAGGAAAGTTCGATTCCATGTGGTACGGTCCTTTCGTCATTTCTAAATTTTTAGAGAAAGGGGCCTACGAGCTCGTTGACTATGATGGAATCCCTTTAGGGCAACCTCGCAATGGGTTGTACCTAAAGAGGTACTGTGCCTAGGTCTTTCTTGAATAGTATCTTGTATATATGTATATTGCTTGACTTTTAGTATTTTCAATATGGTTTTGAGTTTAGTGTCCGCATCTGTTTATACCATGTTTTGGTCATGCAGAGCAGATGGATTTCTATGGCTTCACTAATGGTGCTTGCTGCCACACCTTGAATCTTGCCTCAGCTGCTTGGGTCCTCTATTCCCCGGCTGAAGATTTGGTCAGTTCAAGAGCGGTTTGTATTGGTCCCGCTACCAATAACATCGTCGAGTATCGAGCAGTCATAGGTCTTCTGACTGAAGCTGCCTCCCAAGATGTTTGCAATCTGGTAGTCTTGATAGACTCACAACTTGTGGTTTGTCATTTAAACCATGTTTATACCATTAGAAATCATGTGCTTCTCCGCCTCTTCCGGAGGGTACGCTTGTTAAAAATATCATTTGAAACCATCACTTATAGGAATATCCCTAGGGAACATAATGTAGTTGCTGACTCATTAGCTAATTACATACTAGATTGGCATATTGCCCATTCATGACGTTAAATCAAATATTGTTCATCGTAAATAAACAATTAAAGACACATAAAACTCATGTAAAATACATTCACCATTTGTGACATATAAAAACCAGGTAAAAGTATGTATATATATATATATATATATATATGAACATGTTTACAAAAAATAGGTCTTGAGACCTCATCTGAAGCACGTAGGCTTTCTGGCAAAAATCACCATACAAAATCCTGAAGCTATCAGCTTTCAGTAGATATCTCATACACACAATGTCTAGTGATGCTCGTGGTAGCACATCACTGCCCGAGCTACTCTATGTAGCAGCCTACTAAACCGACATGGTACTCCCGTTGTAGGTCTCTGATACCTCAGAGGGAGGTCATCAACGGAAGCGTAAGGGATGTCTAAGGTCAACCTCTCCAGTTTTTCCTCTAACTCCCTGGTGATATCATCGCCCTGCGATACAAAGCGGGCTCCAGCTCGTCTATCCAATGGGGAAGCTCCCCAGGTCGTGTTGCTCCAATGTCTGCATGAAAATATTCAGGTCTCGTTAATTAACATAAAAAATATAAAAACACTGAAAAACATAAAATCATTTTGTCCATTTTAGGGTTTCCTGCATCTTACTGATGTCACTCCACTGTCTGCCAGGTGGGAGCGATAGGTCAGGGTCTCCGCTGAAGTCTGTACCTGCATAAGCATAATCCTCCACCATGAGGATCTGATCTCAGATCTGAAGAACAGGTCACCGAACTTCACCTTCCCCCTTCCCGCTCCAATACGAGCCATAATTCGGACCCACCTCTGCATACGGGGGTCCCGTGCTCTCAGCTTTGTGAATACCACTTGAGGTCTCATCTGTGGTACCCACTCGAAGAAGAGCAGGCTAGAATGGAACCAAAGCCAAACTACTTCAGTTCCCCCTACCGACACTTAGTCAGTTGATCCTTGAATATCGGAAGCAGGGCTTCCACCCAGTTGAATACTGTAGGTGCCATGGCCTCTATGGCATACAACATGTGTGCCCTAGAAGCCTAGTGCACTCCCTGACTCTCAGCCATTCTCTGCATAGAAGATCAGACGGTCCGTAGAGGTCCATCCATCACTTCCTTTATGAGGATTTTCTTCCCCAATGTCCTTGTCCTTGTGATATAGTGATGGTCTATCAACTCTTGTGTGGTAATATCCCCTCCTCAGGAACCTGTCAATGAGATGGGGGCACCCTGTCTCGAGATTCCAGTCAAGAAGTAGATGTCCTCTACCTCTACTATCAGAATATGAGCCCCAACCTCAAATTGTTGTTGCTCCGGATTCCAAATCCGAAGTATGTGCTCTAGCAACTGCTCATGTGATACCATGCTTGGAGTCTGGAATAATTTCAAGAGCCCACAGTCTCGTAATGCGGCTATGCAACTCGCATTCCTTTCAGCGAAAGCGTCATCATTGTCATGTTGTCTTTCTTTCCATATCACCGTTTTTGACCCGCAAAATCCTGCCAAAAACAATCATAACACATATTAGAATCATCCTTAATCATTTAAATCCAAAGAAATGATATATTTTTCCTTGTGTTATCAATTTTAAATCTTCATGGTCGGCACCGCCTGTCCGCCATTGAAGACAGGCGGTGGCACCGCTTGTGAGCCTTGTTTTCGGCATGGTTCTAGCAAGGTACCACGTATCCCACAAGGGTTAAGCGCAGTGCCTGTTCCCTTGGTTTTAGGGCTTTCCATATAGGCCCAAAACCCCATCAAAAATCAAAATTGAGACTATGAAAAGAAAAAGTAGGGTTTTATCTGTTACCTAGAACTGACGGTACTCAAATCCGAAGGTGGGAACTCTCGATATCAGCAACTGAAGGTCTGACTAGAAAAGTGCTTCAAATGCTCTCCGCTATGGGTAAATAGTAAAATGATTTGATTTTTCACTATTTACATGACTTTTATACACATTTTTGGGTTTGAGATGCTATAGTTTTGGTTTAAAATCGCTTTTTACTCGAAATTTATCAGTCGTAATCCCTTAATGTTAGTTATGAGCACATTTAACACTTGTTTTTTGAGTTGATTGCAGGATAGAAGAACCATAGCAGTAAAGTTTTGGGAGTTTGTTTATGACTTTTTGGTACTACCATAAAACGGAAAAAGTCGATGAGCGTTTGTTACGACACTTTGGTCATGCTCTTGAAACCTAGTATCAAAGGTACGAGTCCGTTTTCGATTCTTTCCAGGCTCGTAAAAACTAACATTATGTAAAGAAACCTTATGGAGTCTTCTTTTAACTCTTTTCAGGCTCCTTAAATATGAAAAGATCATCGAGTCCTTTTTCGATTCTTTCCAGGCTCGTAAAAATCAACATTGTGTAAAGAAACCAAATGGAGTCCTCTTTAAACTCTTTTTAGGCTCCCTAAATACGAAACGATTGTTGAGTGATCTTGTCTTCTTCATGCTTGTTAAAATATTTGAAGGGTCGTCTCTCCGACGGTAGGTTATCTCTTTTTCGGTTCGGATAGACTATTTACGAAAAAGGAACACCACGGCCAATCATGACTGGAAGAGTTCCCTAAGGTATTATTTTACACTTTTTTGGGCCTTAGGGACTAAATCATATGAAAAAGGACCCCCTTTGGAGTCTTCTTCCATGGTCGTTCAAACTCTCTAAACATGAACGATACCAAGTTTTCTTTCATTGGACTCGTTAATTTAAACATTGAGAGACCCACTTTTGGGAACGAACCCCTCCTCTCTCAAGTTTGTAAAACATGTGAGTTTGGATTTGTCTTTGGACGATCTATATCGAGCGTTTGTTACCCTCTTTGAACTCATAAAACCGAAAAGAGGCACTCATCGATCATGATGGGGGAAATGGGAAGGGAATCATTTTGCAAATAAATGGCAGTAGTTTGCCGTTACCTTTGAAATGGCACTTGTATGCATATCATTTAGTCAATTGGGTATTCAATTGATCTCCATGATGATCCACTTTCATGAGTCATGCCACTCCTTTGAGTCTTTCAAAAGAATGCATTGCCCACGGTCGCATCGTGAGTTTGTCCCGTTCAGTCATGCTGCTAAGTCTTTTGTCGTGCCGCCCGATGTTCAAAGGGAAGTTGAAGAAGTTTACCTCTGCATTCAAAACAGTCTCTGTGTCAGTACTTTTGAGTCAATCCTATGGTTACTGCATTCACATCATTCCAGAACTATGTTTCGAGTTTCGTGTCGTCGATGTGGGACTCATCATGGCCCTCTTTCGACGAGACTATTCCCATCGACATCAGCTCATTATCCGGGAAATAGTATTAGAAACAAAAACTTAGTACCTTGATATCTGTATGTCTTAATGACAGATTCTCTCACTCTCGACATAGGTTCACATCATTGACCTTTGATCGATAGAATCAACTGAGTGTTTGACATCAAGACATCTATTCGCACTCAGTAGATGGTACTAGGGTACCTTGGGAATCATTGACATAAATGGTGATCTCCCTCGCACTTTTTAATGGTTCACATCATTGGATGGTAATCAAGTGGTTTCTACCATGTTCGACTTCAGATCATTGTAATCACATGGATAGAATCGTACTTTGCGGAAGGCGAGATGAAGACCCTGGGTATTTGTTTAAAGCACTCATTGCTTTTCCCTAGGTTGCGATGGAGTTTTGTATATCTAGCATGGATCCACATTTGTATAGTCGTGGCTATGCTCAAATTTGCGTCTATATGACATAGATCTACATTGCATGTCTGGTAGCTATGTTTAAGTTTGAGTCCTCTATCACATGGATCTACGCTATATTCTAGTAGTCATGCTTGTTTATTCCTCCCATGGATCTGCCTTGTATTGGTCTGCAACCATGAGTTGGTTACTTGTGTCTATGAGTCAAAAATATTGATGTACTACAGATGCCTACTGGACGACATGCTCTGGTCAAGCTGATATTTTCACCTCGAAGTGACAACTTGTTCTCTCAAAGCTCTCATTTATCGTATCCCTCTAAGACTCATGCTTTTGGGGGCATTCTATTACACCCAAATCCTGTCACTACCATGTGATAAGACCTTTGACTTACATATTTTCCCTTAATCCCAACACTTGGAGTCGAAACCCATGTTTTTTGTCAATCTTACATGAAAATACTCAACACTGCGCTTTCCCTGTTAACCATGAGCGGTACCTTGCTCACACCGCCCGCATCCTATTTTCCATAAGCGCTGCCACCACCTGTGGCCTTTTGTCTATAGACATTTTTAACCTAAACCCCTCTGTCATAAGAAGAGAAAAGCGGTACCCTGGGTAAAATGGGAAAAAGAGAAGTTTCTCGAGGCTTCTAGATCATGAACCTCGTGTCCTCCCTTATCTCTATCATTGTGGGTCAGTTGAGCTCGAGATCCCCCATCATAAGATCTTACAGGCCACCTCATCCACAAATCTCTCAACCGTTCCTATCCATTGAGCCTTATAAATACAAGCTCATGTCCATGGTTGAGGGGGAGAACTATAGAGGTGATGTTATGCTATTGGATTGACCACTTGGCCCAAGCCATTTGAGAGCATAGAGAGCAAAGTTGGAGCTTATGGAGATGAAGCATTGGTTTCATGGAGATGCATGTCGACACTAAGGCTTAATTGGGGTAAACTTCTCCATACATCTTAATGCAAAGCTGATTTTCGTCCCACATTATTGTTGTTTTGATTTCGCATGTACATGTTAGATTCCTTAGTCACTAACATGGATAAGTAGATGATGTTCTGGTAGATTTAATGTGTTGGCATGTTTGCTCTAGTTGTAGGTACATAGGTTCATTATTGAAGCAGCATTCCAGGTGTCTACAATATCCAGGGAGGGTCTTTATCCTTTGTCGTTCACTCATTTGTTCTGGATCTGAACCATTCAAACCAGAGGAATAGCTTCTGTCTACAAAAGGTGAAATATTCCTGCTTACAACGTTTGATTGCAAAAGTGAAACGGTGACACATTTCTTCTTTAACCATGTCATTTCACGATTTGGTGTTCCCAAACAGTTGGTCTCAAACCATGGTAAACACTTTGAAGACGTTGTTTGGACTCGAGATCCCCCATCATAGGATCTTAGAGACCAACTCATCCACAAATATCTCAACCATTCCTATCCATTGAGCCTTATAAATGCAAGCTCATGTCCATGGTTGAGGGGGAGAACTATAGAGGTATTGTTATGTTGTTGGATTGACCACTTGGCCCAAGCCATTTGAGAGCATAGAGAGAAAAGTTGGAGCTTATGGGGATGAAGTTTTGGTTTCATGGAGATGCATGTCGACACTAAGGCTTAATTGGTTGTAAACTTCTCCATACATCTTAATGCAAAGCTGATTTTCGTCCCACATTATTGTTGTTTTGATTTCTCATGTACGTGTTGTTAGATTCCTTAATCACTAACATGGTTAAATAGATGATGTTCTGGTAGCTTTGATGTGTTGGCATGTTTGATTTGGTTGCAGGTACACAAGTTTACTATCAAAGCAGCATTCCAGGTGTCTACAATATCAAGGGAGGGTCTTCATCCTTTGGCGTTCACTCATTTGTTCTGGATATAAACCATTCAGACCAGAGGAACAGCTTTTGTCCGCATAAGGTGAAATATTTCTGCTTACAACGTTCGATTGCAAAAGTGAAATGGTGACACGTTTCTTCTTTAACCACGTCATTTCGTGATTTGGTGTTCCCAAAAAGTTGGTCTCAAACCATGGTAAACACTTTGAAGACGTTTTTTGGACTGAGATTTCAACCATGTTGAAATTCGAACACCATAACTCATCTTCCTACTACCCCCTAGGCAATGGCCAAGTTGAAGCAGTCAACAAAATCATCAAAACAATGCTCCGAAGGATGGTAAGAAACCATAAAACCAATTGGAACATGTTGTTTTCTGCCTTATGGGCTTATTGCACATCTGCAAAAACCGTAACTGGTTTCACCCCTTTTCGTTTAGTACATGGCATTGAATCATTGCTCCCTACAGAGTGCCAGATCCCATCACTCCGCCTCATGGTAGAAATCCTTCCTGATACTTCACCTTTGGAAGAACGACTCCTCCAACTTGAACAAACCATAGAGGATCGTCGGGCTGCCCTCCAAGCCATCGAAGCAGCGAAAATACGGTCAAAATCCTATTACGACTCCCATGTCCATCCTCGCACCTTTAGCGAAGGTGATATGGTTCTCGTTTATGACCAAGCCAATGATAAGTTGGGAAAAGGCAAGTTCGACTCAATGTGGTACGACCCATATGTCGTCCACCATTGCCTCAGAAAAGGGGCATACATTCTTGTTGAATCTGATGGGAAACTCTTGGAGAACCCCCGTAACGGGCTCTACCTCAAGAGATTTTACGCTTAACATCACCAATGAGTCGCTTGTAGCATAGTCTTGTCCTTTTTTTTGTTTTACATATTTAAAAAAAAATTGAGTCTTACGTATTGTTTCCTTGACTGCTCCAGATGGATCCTATCTCGTGTCGATACATCGGATTTGTTGACGGAGCAAGCAGATGGTCTCCGAACCTCGCCTCAGCCGCATGGGTCATCTACTCCTAGTTGCATGAGTTAATCCATATCGACGGAATATGTGTGGGCATTGCAACCAACAACAAGGCTGAATATGATGGTGTCACCGGCCTCTTGGCCGCTGCACTCCAATTGGGTATCTGCCATCTTGACGTCTTCTCATACTCCCAACTGCTTGTCTCTCAGTTAAACAACTATTACAGGGTACGTGATCCCTGCCTCTTTAGAAAATCCCTGCGGACTAAACAAATGGCTAGAACATTTGATCCCATCACATTCACACATGTTTCTAGGAACGTCAATAGTGTATTAGATCAAATGGCTAATGACATTCTAAATTGGCATATTCATCATAGCATATAGGAAACATACAAAAAACTGCATCATGCATCATCACGTATAAATATGCATACACATGTAAAAACCCATCATCTAGGCATTTCATTCACATCATCATAAAAGAATCACATATAAAACCATAAAAAACGCATCCACGTTCATCAAATATATATATATATATAAATCGCATGTCCAAAATATGTCCAGTACAAAATGAGAAGCTACAAATGCTTTCTCAGCTGAATATACATAGCGATACAAAAAATCCTAAGTGCACCAACGCACTAGGGGCAGCCCCAATCGCTACTAATCAGACCCAGACTCATACTCATCATCTGGCTCGGTGTCATCATCCTCCTCGGAGGACTCATCATCCTCAGCAGGAACATCCCCTTGTGCCTCCCTATGAACATACTCATAGGCCATGGCTATCCTCCTCATTAGAGAAGTCCACTCTGGAGGCATACTGTGAATGGCGGTAATCATCTCGTTGTCTAAGCGCTGCCAACCTACATCATAAATCCCCTCAGCAAGCCACTCTAAATGCAGCATAATAGTGTCCACCTCTCGTTGCTGTCTACGAGGGTTCCCTACAGGGACCGCTGGCTCCGCAATCACGACCACCCGCTCTGATAGTTAACTGGGTGGCAGACGAGGACCAAATCTGCATACACAAACAAAGACACCATCATTCTATGCATATAATCATACAACTATCAACCAGCTAAACTACTCCATGTATAAATATGAGCACAAAAAACATCACACATACATACTCGCTGGTTCCCAATCCTAGCCTAGAGGTCAGGGCATCTCAGGGTCTCCATGATAGTCCATCCATGCATAAGGATGCTCCTCAACCACCACTGGGAGCTACCGCCACTAATCCAGCAACTCCTGTGTGAAGAAGCATCCCACTCTACCACTACCCTCTAGCACCATCATCTGACACCATCTGCGCATCTGCGGCTCCCGTGGACCACTATCTCGCACCGCCTGATGCGGACGTAGAGTCGGTACTTTCTCAAAAAAGAAAGCACATAAAAAAGAGCCAAAACAAAACTCTCCACCAGATTCCCTGACATGGTTCAGCTGGCGCCAACCTGTAAGCAGGTACATCTAATCTCATCTATGATAAGTGCCCCTCATGGCACGCACTACCATCTGTAGCTGTCCTCCCGATATCTTGTGGTTCCCCTTGGAACCCAAGATACACAGCACCATTGCTGCAACAGCCCGTGTCGACAGGTCCTCAATATCACACGTCAAGATGTGTGAACCACACACATACTCGGTAGCGTAATAATTCCTATCACATAATTCCTCCAACATCTCCCCACGAGACAGTACCGGCACCAAGTTGCCAATGATTCCCAACATCGGGAGCCCAGTAAAAAAATACACATCTAGCAGTGTAATCTCAATATGCTGCCCCTGTATCATGAAATCCTCCTCCCCAATATCCCAAAAGCTCACCAGCATCTGTAGCAGTAGATGTAGGCTCTTCATCAAGGGAATCCGCATGAACTTCAACAGTCCACAACGGGCCAGTGCACCCCGCATATTCCCATCCCGTAACGCCTCCTCCCAAAGGTCTTTGCAGTCCCTCTCATGGAACACAGTCTCAGGCATCCTGCACAAGCATAAAACAACTGTCAGCCACAGCGTTTAGTAAAAAACATCCCCTAGGACCAGGTCACACTTGTCAAGCCAAAAAGAGTGACCATGTCGCTAAAAAAGGATTCACAGAAGCGACTGAGTTGCACTTTTTGGCCAAACAGAAGCGACACCAGATCACTCTTTTTTGCCCGACAGGAGCGACCAAGTCGCACCTGTTCGGGAAAAATAAGCAACCCAGATGCTCCTTTACCCACGAAAAGAGAGACCTGGCTCGTGGAAGCCCTAGCAGGATCACAGAGGTTCCCCGGGTGAGCAAATCCAAAAAGTAAACCACTGTAAAAGATAGATTCTGCAAGAACTCTTACCTGCAAGTCACAGATCAGAAAATCATCGGTTGAATCGGAAGAAATCAGCAAAAGAAGTTCTGGGGCCTCCTCTCCAACTCAGCAGTGAACAGTGACAATGACACTTCACAAAGTGGTCCCCACCCACTTATACGCCCCATTTGACCTATTTTCTTCGTTTTCACATAACTGGGCCATACAGAGTCCGTTTGGGACGTCGTTCACACCACTAATTTCAGAGTTTTGTCCTCTATCTTTCAATGAAACCACGGTCTCATGATCATCAAGTAATTTTTGAGGTCTTTTTCTGGATGTTACCTCGATTTACGTGTCGTTCACATATAACTGTCTAATCTATCCACAATAGCTTACACGGGTTCTCGGACCACTTCCTGGAAGTCGGATCATGTTGGCATGCATTTGGCAATATAACTGCCCCTAAACCTATTCCTACACCACCGCAACTTATGCGGGATTCTGGACCATCTCCCAGAAGGCACATCATTTTGCACGCATTTGGAACATAACTGTCTACATACATCATGCAATATCATGTCTACCTCTCATTTTATTATTTAGCACATAATAGTCCAATCTGTCCACCCCAAGTTGGTACGGGTCGGTCACACAAGACTCTCCTGACCTCTGTCCGAGAGCCACCTAGGTTTGTGTGCCTCTGCTGCGATTCATCCCGTGCATGTAGTGGTATGTTCAAGAGCCACCTACTCCATCCCTACTGCACGGTTGACCTTTGGATCACTGTCCATTGTCCCGAAAGGGGGACACCATCAGTGCTCCCTTGATCGGTTGACCATATCGGAGTTTTTGTTAAGCTCTTTTCTAACTCCTAAAAGAATGAAAAGATTGTCGAGTGCATTCGCTTCCTCCCCCACTCGTTAAAGTATTAGAAATGGCGTCTACATAGCTTCATTTATCTCCTTTTATGAACTATGTAGACTACCATATGAAAAGGACCACCTTGGCACATTCAAGCCAAGACCGTTCCCCTCTGCATCCTTTTATGCTTTCTTGGGCAGAGGGGCCGAACTTTACAAAAAAGCTCACCATGGGTTGTCTTTAAGCTCTTTTCCAGCTTTCTCATCAAGAAAAGATCACCGAGCAAACTTGGTCTTGTTCATGGTCGTAAAAGTATTTGAATGACCATCCAGTCAGTACAGGTTTAACCTTTTTTGGCCTGATTAGACTACCAACGGTAAAGAAGTCTCGCATCCCCTAAAGGATGGGCAAGCTCTACTATGTACACTTTTATCATTTTTTAGACACAATATACTATCAACGAAAAAGAGCCCCCAATGGAGTCTTCTTCATGCTTTTAGATTCTCTAAAATTGAAAGCACCATCGAGCATTTACTTTCTTGGGCTCGCTAAAAATATACGAGATCGTACCATAACGGTGTCTCTGGACACCACCTCACATGTTATAGTTCGATAGCATTCTCCCTTTGGGTCGCCTTTGTTTAGAGTATTCTGCGACGAGTCTTCCTTGGATCCCATCAATACCAAAAAGTATCTACCTCCCCCAAGTATTTCCCGTCTACAATTACATCCCTGGTATTACAGCTATGATCCCTTTCCCATGAGTCAGTTTCATTTGCTGCCTAATCCACCCTGTCGTCATACTCTGAACAAAGGATGTTTGAGTCCCCCATGATTCCCTGCCCCTGTTCCCTATTTTCGTGTGTCAATCCCTAGATTGTCTCACACCTTTGGTTATCTCCCTCATGCTTTTGGTCTAGGAAACACCATCGCCTGGGTCAGTTGCAGGTCTCCCTCTATTGACGACAACACATATATTCCAGAGGATAGACCTAGAGGTCCCTGTATCCTAGATTCATTAACCTCATTGATGAGTTCCTTGGACCACTTGAGAGGAGGCCTTAGTGCCTCTCAGGATGGTTGTTTCTCGCGTGCTCGACTCCAGCTACATCATCGCACTGTTGAGATTCGTACAGGGTATTGGTCCATGCAGTATTTGGTCGAAGACCCTAGATATCACCTAAACCTAGCACATTGATGAGTCTATTGAGGGACCCAAACAAGTTCACGTCCCTTGTGATTTTTGGATGTCTTTTAAAGGTCAGGAGAGCCATTCTAGCCATGGTCATTTTGATAAATTTTACTAGGTAACTTCATTAGTATGTACTTTTGTGTTGCATTTAGCATTGCACACTAATTTAGTTGTTTTTAAAATACTTATCAGTTATGAAAGGACAAAATCCTGGTCCAGATATCCAGATATTCATTGAAGTGTAATTTTGAAGAAGTCTTTAATAAAGAAATTATTGGGTGCCATATTTATCACTTTTTTTGTTAAGCGCATAAATTATTGTGTTTATTGTTTGCATCACATGTACATATATGTGTCTATTAAATCAGTTGTGTATATCTATATAGGTTGAAAACTTAGTTTTTATTAATATGAGTATCTTTTGTGTGTCCTGTACTTTTTTTTTGTCTTGTTTTCATTATAAGAGAAACTTAATATATATATATATATATATATATATATATATCACAACTCCCCTGAGATCTACACGAGGGTGGACATTTGTGCATTTTTCTTTGAAGGCTATAAACTTAGGGTGTTCATTCCCATTCTCCATAGCTTAGCTCACTGTGAGGCTTGAAATATTTGATTTGGAACACATAATTTTCCAACATCAACATTGCCTGCCCATCATTGGTGGCAGTCCATCATCTGGCAAATCAAGTGTCCTCTAAAATGCAAGATTTTCCTATGGTTAGTTTTATCCAATCGCATACTTGTTTGGGATTTTCTCATGAAGAAAATATGGGAGATGTACCCTATGTTTTGCATCCAATGAAATTCATTGACCACCTGTTCCTACACTGCAACTTTTCAAAACAGGTATGGGATCAACTTTCATACATGAAGGGAATTCTATTTGATTAGACTGGAGGAAACTTTTTGAGGCCTTTCGTAATTGGTGCACCAATCCAGATATGCGATCTTTCAAAGCTTTTCCAGCCATTGTCACCTAGTGCATTTGGAATGCCAAGAATTTACTTATTTTCAAAGATCAGGTTTCTACCCCTTTTCTCTATGCTTCTAAGGGTCTCGCTTTGTTTGGCATGTTTTCTCATCACCACTCCTCATAGATTCCATGCATGTTTAAAACTATTCATATAGATCACTTGGTCCCTTGGATCTTTTTTGACGGAGTTGCTCTTTTCAACCCATCTATTGGAGGAGTCGGAGGCACCCTCCAGCTCTCTGCTACACATCATATTACCTATGTAGCTGGTATGGGAAATGCATCCAATAACTGTGCCGAGCTTCAGGGCCTACTTTTTAGGCCTATCCTTGGCAGTTCACTCTCAAGTTTAGTGGATTCGGATTCAGGGAGATTCACACTTGGTTATTGATTGGATCAATTCGAGAAGGCATCCAACTACCATCTTCCTTGCTCCTATTTATGATGAAATCTTGAGGCTGTTGGCACATTTTCAACACTCATCCTTTCAGCACTGCTATCTCCCAAAATAAATTTATTTTCAATAAGTTCACTCATGTAATTTATTTTTTGATAGGATGAAGATTTCAAGTAATATTATGAAATACATTGGGGTGACTAACAAAGTTGGGATATCTAATGTTCTGTTATTTGATAAATTTTAAATTTTTATCTTTCAGTGGCTTAGGCGAGATTTTCAAGAGCTCATTAGCCACCAAAAAGCCTAGCTTTCGGCAGCTAACAGTTTAACACAGGACCATGATTATCCACCGAAATCTTGCTCATTACGTTATTGGTTAAAATTCTGGTAAAAGGACTTTCGGTGGCTTAGGCGAGCTTTCCAACAGCTCATTAGCCACTGAAAAGCTTTGGTTTCAGTAGCTTAACGAGCATTTTTTGGAGGACGTTGACCACCAAAAGCGAATGAAATACGTTGGGGAAAAAGTCAGTTTCAGTGGCTTAAGCGAAAGTGTTGGTGGTTCATTAGCCATCAAAAGCCTAGCTTTCGATAGCTATCGAACTAAACCCTAAAGTCTCTTAACCACCGAAAATGACGAAAAGTGAAAACGGTTATCTGCATGAGGCCTATCATAATTTAGCATGATTAACCACCTAAAACATCAGGGAATTGCAATAAAGCATGAGTTGATGGCTAAGAATTCGTTATTGATCTCAAAAGACTGTGTTGAGGCATGGAAAATCACAGGTAACAACAGTAGGGATTCTCCCCAATAAACGTTCCCAATTCAGTCGTTATTGTTTGGTAGGGAGAATTCGTCTGGTTTACGGTCCGGCTACCGTAGGTCAAGTAACAATTAAAGTGTTTTACCGGTTACGGCCCGATCCACCGTGTATATTTTTAGTTTTTTGATGTTTAAGGTATGATGTGCAAGTGCTTAACTAAAATGCGAATGATAGAGATAACGAGGAGGGTCACAATGTGATGCACAGGATCTTACCTCTCGTCTTACCTCTCTCGCTTCTAAATCACAACAACAAGAAACTAACTAAGACTTACTAACCTATCCCTAGGGAGCAAAACTATTATTTATGGTGAGTAATGTACTGTAGTGCATGCATAAAGAAAAATCACAGATAGTTGTTAACGTTTTAGAACACATGAACATCAATAGAAATATAAACAACAAGATAGCTTATTGTTAATTAAAACCTTCATTACTCAATGTGGAAATTTTGCAAAATAAAATAGAGTACATTCATAACATGAAAATAAATTCAATGAGTTAGAACGATCTCACAGTTAATGGAAACAAGCTACAAAAGAAATAGTTCATATCCAACTGGCCCATAGCAAACATTTGAAAAATCCACAGAACTTTCTCTAGCAGAAAAATATGACTCTTTATTGTAAAATGAAATAGTTATTCTTACAATACTTTCTCCTCATAGTCTAGAAAAAAAGTCCCTTTCTATCTAAAACTCTCCTATATTTATACAAGAAACAAAACTCTTGGGCTGCCCCTCATTGTCTCTTGAACTTCCCCAACCTTTCATTTTCCAAAATTTTGTCATGTAGCTTGTGCACATAATTAATACAATATATTACATTTTAAATCAATATTTCCAAAACACTTTATGATGAAGGGCCAGCTTGCTTGTTGATGAACTTCTTCCATGCATGAGCATCTGCTGCTATGCCTTCAAAACCGAAAGGATCAAGAAATCGAATGTTAATTTCGTATTTAGCAGCTTGGGTATTTACCCCCTCTATCCTAGCAAGACTTAGGCGTAGCTGGTCTTATAATAGATGTGTGCTCATGGTTGCATGTGCTACTGTATTTTTCAAGATCCACTCATCTAGGTCCTTGACCTACTGGATTTATTGCTCATCTTCTTGGTACCTGTCTTATAGATGTTTTAAAAATGATTCATGCTCTGGTAGCCGCATCCAATCTCTTTTCTGTAGAAGTCTATTATCGATTGTATGTGGAGAGTATTCTCCTGCAAAATTCAGCACATGTTGCCTTTGTCTTTTTCACAGTTTTCTTGAACTCCTCTGCTACATTAATTGCAAATTCCAGCAATTCATACTCCTGCTTTAAAGCTTGTTGATCTTTTACTGCTAGCTCCGCAGGAGATTCCTTGTTTGCCTCTACCCATACCATTTTTCCTTTTAGAATCTCCAATATATCTTGAGACCTATCTAGGAAGTATGAAGTGGTGTCTACAATTTCTTCTAGCCTGTTATCTATCTGCAAAATTTTGCACCTTTCATCTTCTATTCGTATCTATATTTGATGGATCCTTTTTCTTTGACTCAGAACATGCTCTTTCAAAGGCTGGATGTTAGTTTTCTACTCCATAGCATCCTTAAGTGATGCAGTCAATGAATCTTTCAACTCTTCTAAAGCTGCCACTTGCATCTGATACTGCTTCTCCTTTTCCTCTGCAGTAGCCTTTTCCATTTCTAACTCAGTAACCCTGCTCTCCAACTTGTTCTTCTCTTCACTTAAATTCCCATATGATAACTGAAGATCATCCTTTTCAGTCTTTAACATATGATGCTCTAACTATAGCTTATGTAATTCAGCTAAGGTAGCTTGAGCATTCCTCTCTGTGTTCTCTGCAGATATTTCTAGAGCATTCTTATCTTCTTGCAGAGTTTGGCATTCTGTTCTTGAATTCCTGACTTCGCCCATAATATCTTCATATTTTCTTTTTAGCTTTTGGCTCTCATCTCTTTCCTTCTTTAATGTTTCCTTTAGCTGGGCCGCATTCTTCTTTGACTCCTCTAGATCGGTCATGAGCCTATCCACGTTGTCTTCAGTTGCTAGGGTTAAAGCTATCCCAGCTCTTGCTATCAACCATGGGTCTTTATGCATACCATATACCAATGTTTTGTCTGTCACCATTTTTCCTGACTATCCCCAAGTATCTATCTTCTTCTCAGTTCTTTTAATGATTCTTTTATTTTCTTTGTCATAAAAAATGGTTTTAAAATCAAGAACCTCCTCCCCTGCGGTAGGCATGAAAGGGATCAAATTTATCTCAGAAAATGAAGCTTTTCCTAATATGCTGCCAAAAGATGCAGCAGGTTTCGAGGGATTAGGATCATATTGTCCTTGCTCTTCATCTCTTTGGTCTTGTACTCCCTGTGTATCAACTTGCTCTGTAGTCTGCTGATCATTTTGGGATCCTGTTAGTCTCAAACCCTCACTTTCTTTTTGTTTCTTCTTAATTTCAACTTCTTCTTTTCTTTTTCTTTCTTCTTCTTCCTTCCTAGTTGCTTCCTCAATAGCTCGTTTCTTTTCTTCCTCTTCAACTCTTAACCAACTTTCTGCTTCCTGTGCTAATCTTCTAGCATATTCGTCTCTTTTCTTTGCCTCTTCTTCTTCTAACTTCTTAGCCCTTTCTTAAGTTTTTCCTTTTCCACCCATAGTAGTTATTTTTTGCTTGAATCTCTTCTTGGGGGCGGTCATGTTCTTTGCATTTCGGAATGTCTCCTCATCTTTGTCCCATAAATCAGTATATTCAAAATGAATACCTGCTTCTTTGCAGTAGTCAGCTACTTTGCTATGGGAGTCATTTCTATGGAAATTCATTTCGCCAAAATGAAAATATTCTAGCTCCTTAACAAATTCTGTTGCCTGCTTTACCCTTGAAAACTTATAACTTCCAAGTAAGAAGGGTACTACAGGGTACATCGCTTTCTTATGTTCAAACAGAAAATTGCCTACACCATCAATATACAGTTGTCTGACTGCCTCCTTGAGTACCTAATATATGGCATATTTCGAGAGTAGGGAAGGGGCTCTGGAACCACCATACCTCCTTACATATAACCCAGCTTCCGTCAAGTGATAATC
This sequence comes from Pseudotsuga menziesii, assembly GCA_001517045.1. NCBI lineage: Eukaryota > Viridiplantae > Streptophyta > Pinopsida > Pinales > Pinaceae > Pseudotsuga > Pseudotsuga menziesii. The sequence goes on along the minus strand of LPNX010285779.1, from coordinate 21,194 downwards.
TCCAAACTCCTATATGAATTTAAATGCCTCTTCAGACATGCAATTACATTCAGTCAAGAAAATGAGGGTATATAAGGGCATAATGAAATGCTTGCAAATTTCCCTGTAATAACTATGGTACTTATGTGCCCACAACAATTTATAGGTTGCGTACACTAGGGTTCTGTTCTTCTCCCAGTTACATCTCAAAGCAGGAAAAGATTGGGTGCACAATATGCAATCAATCAGGATAGAGCTCATATAAAATTCTAATTTCTTTTGAGATACCCCTCCTAAGGCTGTTGATATACATGTAGATAGGTTGTTTGACACTATGTTTCCCAGTTAAAGATGGTTCCTTGGGTAGCCACAAAGGAAATAACTAGTACTGTTGTAAAGGAAAGTATCCTATGGCTAGGGTTTAAGAGGCCATCAACGTACTGGGGTTGAAAGAGAGATGCACAATGTTCAGCAAGCATATAACAGCAAGTTTCAGAGATGAGAGAGATCCACACCTGATTAACTGAAGGCTGGTCCAAGCTTTCTCTTCAATCCTCTTCTTGCTCCTCTCGCTCCAAGAGACCTGCAAAACAAGTTATACCTTCCTCAAACCATTATGACCACATATAAGACAATGATAATCAAATAAACATAAACAAATGATCTGAATAACATCATCATATGATCAAAAACAGAGATTCAATCACACATTGAACAATGATTTGGGAAGAAGAAGGAAATCACATCTTTATTAATCCTGAAAACAAGTACAAATATACCTTCTCTTCAAGTTTGGCACCTCACGAAACCTTGATCTGGTTCTGCTGCTTCTCTTCTCCAAAGAACTCAGCCTCCAAGCTCTGCAACACAAGAGGAAGACCTCCAAGGCAAAGGTGTGGGCAAAGAGAGTTCCAATTCCTCCAGCATAACAGTGCAAAAATTCAATTCCCCCTTCATGGACCTCCCTACCTCTATTTATATGATAAAGAAGAGTTAGGGGCGAAGCCAAAGTGATTACAACTGAAGAAGTCAGTTGGAAAACTACCCAAACTAATCCGAAAAGGCGTGTTTTTATGTTTAAATGTTAAGAAACCTATTCGCGACTATGAAGGAGGAAAACCCACGAATGATCCGCGAGTTTCCACAAGAGCAACCCGCGAATATAGACATTCGCGACTTGTAAAACACAAGAGTTGCGAGTGATTCGCGAGTTGCACATAAGGAGAGTAGTGAATACACAAAAAACGCATTTTTAAGGTATTTTTGGGAATTTTCAGACTTTGGTGTCTTCTGGAAAGTTTTAGCTAGTAGAAATACCTTTCCAAGGGTGTAGAAATGAGGTCAAACGGAGTTATAGAACTCAAGATATGGGTCCTCCAAGATAGGTGTTTTTTCAGTGACTTTCATGAAGTGCCGACATGCGACGAAATCATGGGAAAGTGGTCACAGGCAGAGAAGTGTCCTTTTGGGCTATAAAATATGCCCCCTAATGTGTGAGGTTAGAGGAGAAGATGATAGCCAAAATACATTATAAAACAAACAGCTGAGTATGGAGGGAGCAGAGAATCCAAGATCGAAAGGCTCGAGTGAAGGTACCTGAAAGAGAGATAAATGTCAGAAAAACTGATCTCTGGGACATACACGTCCATATACAAAACATCGCCATAAAGATAAAGGCGGATCCAACATATGTATAACTGATGAAACTATCATGGTCGCTCAATATGCAAAAAGGCGCCATATCAAATCTAAAGGAGCCATGGCCACAAATGAACAAGGTGGATCCATACTCAACAATCGATCATAGCCACAAAAATACAAGGTGGATCTATGTCTCAGTAAAATGTCATATAAAGTATAACAAGGTCTTGCGCAACTCGGGCAATAGCAAAAAATGACAATGCTACTGTCGGCCCAAGGTCTTCAATCCAAACCGCCCAAAAAAGGTACAAATCCTAACCATGCGAATAAAAGAGCTGAAGTCGAACATGGAGGAAGTCGTTTGATTATCGGTCAATAATGAGAACCATTAACAAATGCGAGGGAAACCACCATTAATGAAAATGGTCCCCAAGGTACCTAGTACATTCTAACAAGTGTGATTACAAGGACTTGAAGTCAAACACTTGAAGAATCCATTGAGTAGGAGACATTAAGGTATTCCCACTACCCAATAGCGAGGGAAATTGCCATTGAGGACAACAATTCCCAAGGTACTGCCATAAAAATCTAAATCTCGGTCCCAGAGCAAGATGTGTTGCAGTTGATAGGAAGAGATCCGTTGGCAGGAAGGCATTAAGGCATCCTTCATCATCCAACACGAGGTAAGTCAAAGACTAATTGGATCTAGAATTGGTACTGAATTTCACAAAAAGGACCACTGAAGCCATGATGTAATGAACTGATACCAGGGAATGGCCGACACAAAAGGTCAAGGCAACTGCAAAATGGCCGACAAAGGTTTAATCCTTGAACAGTGAGCACGACACAAAAGTGACTTAGGCAGCTTTTGACACAAAAGGACTAACAAAACAAATCTGCCATGTAGGAGACATTAACAGATTCCCCATATCATTGGAAAAGAGACCAACTGGAGGAGTAAGAAAACTCTGAATCAGGATAAGGTCAAAATACTAGGGCCCAACTGTTGATAGACTCAAAACTAGTGCTTTGTTCAAGGAAACAAGACTCGCTGCCATGATGTAAAAAGACATGGAAATAAACCTTCCCCTTCCCTTCTTTCTTGTAAAGGTTTAACGAGTCCAAGAAATCAAACTCGGGACCATCTTCATTTTTGACAAGCTCGAAGAAAAGAAAGAAGAATGCTTGATAAGGCACTAATTCGTGGATTTTACGAGCCCGAACTAGTACATGCTCGACGGTGTTTTCATAATTTAGAGAGTCTGAAAACTCCAAAGAAGACTCCAGGGGGGTCCTTTTTCGTACAATTTAGTCTCCTGAGGCCAAAAAAGTATAAAACAAACCAAAGAAGAACTCTCTTGACTTCCGAAGAAGAAAAGGCGCACCTTTTTCATACTTAGTCAGGAAGGTCCGAAAAAGGTTAAACTATCACCTACCCAACGCTCCTTCAAAAGCAGCATATACAGCCTGAGTTTTACGAGTGTGAAGGAAGGCAAGATCACTCGGAAAGATCCATTTGATTACGAGAAATGGAGCTTACAACAATAAACTCGATGCTTTGTTCTTTAGGGTTTAACGAGCATGACAAAGACATAAAGTACACTCAGAATATTTTTCATGTTTTAGTCCAGAGCACGGAAAAGAGAAAAACTAAGCTCATACCGGGGGTTCCTTTTTCGTAAGTTTAGTCCCTCAGGTCCAGAAAAGAGATAAACCTATGCCTGAGAATACTCTTCTCAATTCCGAAGAAAGGAGAGTGATCCTTTCTCGTATTATTCCACATGGTCCGAGAAAGAGATAACCTACCACCAATGTGGATGCCCATTCACATATTCTTAACGAGCCTGAACAGACAAGTTTACTCGGAAGTCAAGTCTATTTTGAGGAGTCAGACCTGGGCCTAAAGAAACTCAATATCTTCCCCGTGAAGTTTTAACGAGTCCGGAAAAGTCAACTCGTGGCCTCCTTACTATTTTTAACGAGCTCTAAGGAGAGCAGAAAGAATGCTCTAAATGCGAGGAGACGAGTGTCATAAATAGGCGAAACTAGTTCCAAGCGCAAGGAACAAACCTATGCATAATGCAAGGAAAGTGAGCAAGATAAGGACACTCAGGGAATGTCTCCTCAAGGTAAAGGGTGTCAAGTTGCAAAGGCAAAATGATACAAGGCTTAGTGATGATGAGAACAAAGATGAGGGCTTATACAACGAGCTAAAAGCGTGGAAGCCAGCATCAGGCTCAAAAGCGCGAGCAGGGCACATGCAAATGCAATTACGACTTGAACAACAAGGCGAGGCTAGTAAACAGTTGTGAATCCAACTAAAAATCCTGTCTCCAAGAAACAACAACATCAGGATCATATTCAGAAGAAACGATCCGATGCGGGTCACTTTGGCAGAAATACACGTGACTTTGCTATCTTCTATAAAAGGTAAAGTCAAGGCAGAATCGATCGAAGAATATTCTATAGAACCAAGGCTCGAGGGTTTATAATCAATAAGATCAACCTCAGAAGGAGAGCAAAAATCAACAAGGGAGATAGAGTCTGTAGGGACAAACTCAATATCACAGGAGTTGAAAAATTCATAAGAAAAATCAAACTCATCAGGATCACGGACTTGCTGTTCGAAGGGAGAGTCCAAAGACTCAACAAGACCAACATAAGAAAAAAAGGTCAGGCTTACTAGGCAAATCAGGGTTAGACTTAGTCACAACTGAACCAACATCCAAAATAAGGTCAGACTGTATCAAAGACTCTAGGAAGACTTCATCCAAATGAAGGAGATCATCTGAGATAGGACACATATCTAAACTTTCAAATGGATTGACAGAGTGGAGAGAAGGCTCTACAGTCTGTATAGGATGACTCACCCGATCAACTGCGGGGACCAAGTCCCAAGAAGGTAAGCATAAAAACAGAGGATGCTTCTCAGTAGCAATTGAACACAAAGGACAAGAGGCCACATAGTTCACCTGTGGCGGGGTAGTGTCTACAGAAACACTGGGAACCAATAAAGGAAAAACCTGGTCTCTAGTTTGGTCAGGAGACGGATCAAGAAAATCCAACTGATCGATAGTGACAATTTCTTCTCCATGATTAAAGTACGTCACATGAAAGAATGTTGACACCACAGCTTGCATGGCATAGACATAATCACGTCCAAGGAGCATGTTGAAGTCCAAGGGGTCTTCTATCACCATGAAGTCAACTAAGACGGTCTTCCCACCCAAAGTAACAGGTGTTTGAGCAAGAATTCCCAAGGCTATACAAGTTCTTCTATCAAATGCCAGTAACTGACTAGCAGTCGACACAAGGCTGGGAGATCCCATGCCTCACCAAGCACGAGCAGACAAAATACTAACTGAGGCTCCTTCATCAACAATACAACGAGCAATCGTATATGGTTCAACTTTGACCTTTATCTGGAAAGGTGCAGCGGAAGGAAGGCACGGCTCAACTAGGCTATCCCAATCAAAGGAAGCAATCTGAGGGCTTGGTGGGGGTTGATCCGAAATAAGTTCAGTGCCCCCTTGTTCAGTAAGATCTGAATTGGCAGTGAAGAAAATGTGGCTAGTAGACACTTCACTCTCCAAAAGAAGAGTGGGATTGATCGATAATGGAATCGATTCAACCGCTTGGTGAAAATCACTCTCCGAAGGGAGAGTGGGATTGACCAAAGATGACATTGGTGCAATCACATTAGGATCACTCTCCAACAGGAGAGTGGGATTGACCAAAGATGACATTGGTTCAATCACGTGAGGAACACTCTCCGAAAGAAGAGTGGGATCAACCAAATCTGATATTTGTTCGACCACTTGATCAACCAAAGGTTGAGTAGGATGTTGAGAAACCATAGGGTGTTCAGAAGAATGAAATCCATGAGTGTCGGACCACACTCTTCGCACCTCTGGGATAGCAGGGCACAGATGAGTAAGGTGATCTCCCTTGCATAGCACATAAGGGAACTTAAGATGATGCTTCGAATGACCAGTTTTCTCAACTGTGTCAACATGACTAGCAGCGGATGACTCTTTGCTCTTAGCATGACCTGCAGAGGCTAAGAGTTTGCCCCCAGCATGAACAACAGAGGCTGGATGACTAGGTCCAACCTAACTAAGAGAGGCTGGTTGTTGAGAGACTCCAGAATGTTCAAAAACGGGATGACCATGAATCCAAACTCGTCGCACCTCCGCAATAGAAGGGCATTTATAAGAAGGTGGTCTCCCTCACAAAGCTTACAAGGAAACTTGAGCTTGTGTTTTGAACGAGTAGACTTGTCAACAGTGTCAACATGACTCGCAGTGGTTGACGGGTTGTCCTCAGCTTGAAACACAGAGGCTGAAAGACTTCCCCCAGCATGACTTGCAAAGGCCGAGAGACTAGGTCCAACTTGACTTGCAGAGGTAGGACGGGCACCATCAACATGAAAAACAGAGGCTGAATGGTTAGGATCAACATGCTTTTGCAGCATTTGAGTGTGTGCCCCCAGCGTGAGCAACAGAGGCTGGGTGAACGTATCCAACGTGAACAACAGAGGTTGGATGGGTAGGTTCAACTTGAACACCAGAGGTTGAATGAGTGCACTCAACGTGAACACCAGAGGCTGAGTGACCGGATCCGACATGACCTGAAAAGGTTGGAAGGATCCCACCAGCTTGATCACCAGAGGCTGGATGGATAGTTCCAACGTGAACAACAGAGGTTGGATGAGTGCCCACAGCTTGAAAAACAGAGGCTGGGTGGTGAGGTTCAACTTGACTTGCAGAGGTTGAATGGGTGCCCCCTTGCTTATGTGCTTTCTTCCTATTCCTCCTTCTTTTACTCCTTTTAGACTGCCGGTTACTAGTATCAGTACTTTCACCGCATGAGGTAGAAGGAGGAGGAGAACTAACTACAGGTGAAGGGGTAGCAGTGTTTTGATGCCCTTGATATAAGGAGCTTACTTGAGAAGCATCAGGAGCATTCAGGACAGTTGGAGTGGAAAACAACCGCACCGGTAGCCCTAGGGTGAATCCCGAAAGATTCAAGGTGGCCATCAAGGGAACACCAACATTCCCTGTGAGAGGAATAGGACAAGGAGTTCCCATCAAAGGGATCTCTTGGTTGGTGTTCGAAGGGGTGTTAGCCATAATTTCAAAACAAGAGACAAAGTTTGAGGTTGATGGTCAACCAAAATTACAAAGCAGACACCTAAAGGCCCACTAAGGACAGACAAACCACACAGCACTCACTAAAAATTCCTAAAGCCCAAACAGACAAACATGTATAAGATATACTTTCCAGAAGAAAGCTGATAGACAGTTACTTGGCGTCCCGTGTAGATGTTCTTAGGCACAAGCGGAGGAATCACCCACTGCCCTCCCACACTTTCTATCGGGGTTACCTTCCAAGCCCGTCCAAGGTCAACCAGAAATAACCTTTCGGTTTACCTGTGTATGAACCCTAGATGTCAAGAGACTAAAGGCTACCTTGACTATACCAACAGTCTGGGGGGACAGTCGCAAGCTGGACTCGTACGCATGGGCAGGGTAGCTGAGCCTGAAACTCTGTCTAGGACAGAATCCCCAGATGTGTAAAAGTCCTGGGTTACGTTTTGACAAGGATTCGGAGGGTTATCTCCTCTGTCCAAGCCTCCACGCGGCCTAGTGCTTAACTCCCGTTTGAGAGGAGCTTCCCAGATACAGTGATAGAATCAAGGATTTACCTAGTGATAGGCCAACTACGTCTAAAATTTAACACTTGTGGGGATTTAAAACTCCCTAACCCACAAGTCTAGCCTAAGCTAGTTGATGTATGGCCCTATAAAATAAAACTTTCTAGTAAATTTTAAATTATATCATTTATTTTAAGGGCTGTTTTTAGTCAGAGGGTAAATGGCATGAAACTTATGTGGTGTTTTGACTCAAAGCTGAAACAAAATGACTAAGCAAAGAGATATGAAATGCAAAAAACAAAAACTATTCTCTTTATGTTTTCAAATAGACACTTGAAAGCCAAAAGAACAAAATCTTTTTATATTTTTTCAAAAACAAAAATATGCCATGCAATCTAGACTAAAAAACTAATCTACATGCATATAAAACAAACATTTGTTTTTGTCTTTTTCTTTTATAAATGCAAAAGAAAAAATCAGCCTATCAACTAATGCAAACAAGTACTGAAAGCAAAGGAAATAGACAACTACTCTACACCCCACAGACAAACCCTAGGTCTCCCTAAAGTTGAATATAAACCTCTCTTGAAAAGAAGGCTTACAAAGGTAAACAAGCCAACAACTTTGGAATGAAGAGACTAAGCAAAAATACTGACATAAACAAAGGTCAAGAAGTCCCAAGAGTCAATCTAAACCTACAAACAAAGGCTGCTCAGTACCTTGTCCAACAAGGTCAAACCAAAGAAAGAGGTAAGGGGGAAAGCAACAAAAAACAAGTTCTTTTTAATTTTCTTTTATAAGTGCAAAAGAAAAACTATCTACAAAGGTAAGCATGCAAATAACAAGAACAAAGCAAAAGGATCTCTGCTGTACAACCACCCAACAAACTCTAGAATGAACTAAAGTCAGCATAAACTCTACTCGGAAGGAAGGCTTGCATAAGAGGCAAGTCAACAATTTTGGCAAGGTGAAGTTAACCAACAAAAGAAGAAGGAAACCAACACCAAAAAACTTCTAAAATCAAACAAAGGCCACTTACAGAGGCTGATCAGAAACATAGGCCAAAAATCAAACCAAGCAAAGGCGGCAGGGGGCAAGAGCAAAGAACAAATCCTGATGCTATAAAAAGGGGCTTACCACATAGATAAAGAACAACCAAGGCTTTTAAAAAAGCAGGAAGTGTGATCAGCAAAGGTCTTTAGACAAGCTACAACATTCATAAAGAACAACCACTCACAAACAGGGATCACCCGAAGAAAGGAACAAGCAAAAATTTAACTTAAAAAATCCTAACTTCCAGGTATATTCGCGACTGTCTATAAGCGCAACTCGCGAATGACTCGTGACTGTTCAGTTCAGCAACCCGCGAATGCAAGAAAGTATTCGCTACTGTTCAGAAGAGCAACTCGCGAATGGGTGGAAAAATTCCCAAAAAGGTCAAAAACCACCTTAAGAAGGCAGGGGAAGTGTGTAGTCAGACTGATAAGGTGTTCCTAAGTGGCAAGAAGGACCTGAAACAATGCAACAGGATGAAAGAAATCAAAAGAAAAACCCCAAACAGACAAGGCTATCCCCAACA